>VXBJ01003889.1:355314-383614 GCA_013400055.1 Nycticryphes semicollaris | reverse complement strand
AACAGTTTCTGAACAATCTGCTGTTAATTTCAGAGTTTAGTGAGTTAGAAGAGGCCCAGCTAAAAAAGTAAAATTGCAAAACAGAAAATTGGTCCTGTTTTACCTCAAACCAGGACACCCTGTTGTTTTAGGGAGGCTGTGCTCCCTCCTCACTGCCAGAGGTGGCTTTCTCTTACGAGGGTTCAACAGGGTTTGGTGCCTGTGGCTTGACAGTGGTCATGCCCAAAAGGAAATCTACGTTTTAATGACATCGCGGTTATCATTGAAACTGGAGACAGGACTGTTCTTGACTCATCCTGATGCACCAAGGCTTTGCAGTAATATTTATGATATAAAAGTGGCTGCAATACCCCACGAGTGGGGTTTGCAGCTGAAAGCACTGACCTGACAGACGTAAAGCTCCGGGTTAGGGCAGTTTAAATAGACTTTTACTTACTGCAATTATTCGGTGCTGGAACTGTACAATTAGTTGTAAATCCCTTGGATTACTCCCTTCCTTCTCTGAAAGAGAACAAAAACTTTCCATGGCTTTTTAGCCTTCTGGTGTTTATTTTAACACTTAAAAGATTGCTTTAAAATGACAGGACGTGCATTGATGGCTTTCACTCGATAGGAAAGTTGGTTTTGTCATTGATTCCTTTTAATATGTTACAAGTAGTATTTATCCAGTTTGCATTTGTGGAGCCAAGTCTGTTCCAGTTGACTGAGCAAGAGGCCCTGGCTGTGCGGCGCTGTGGAGTATGAACGACGTGTCTATGGGCAGAGGAAGAGTTTTCTGTAATACTTCTGTAATATTGCAGTGATACTGTAATAATACTACAGTGTGTTTCTGAAATACCGGTATTTCACACAGGTCCTTCTGATAATCACAGAATCTTCATAGTGGAAAGGACCTCTGAGATCACCGAGTCCAACCATACACACACAAACAAACCCCACCCCTACAATCTCAGCCCCCAGAGCATGCCCTGAGGTGCCACATCTACTCATTTCTTAAATACCTCCAGGGATGGTGACCCAACCTCCTCCCTGGACAGGCCCTTCCAGTGCCTGACCACTCTTTTAGTAAAGTCATTCTTTCTAATATCTAACATGAACCTCCCCTGCTGCAACTTCAGACCATTTCCTCTGGTCCTGTCATTATTGCCTTGGGAGAAGAGGCCAACAGGTAGTTGTGGAGGGATCAGTCTTCCCCACAAGCAATCAGTAGCTTGACTAATGCTTTTTTAAGTGTGGGAGAATCTGAAAAGGCTGGTGGGTATTTAAAAGTAGACAGAAGAATGTAAGAAGAACTGAAGCCCCAAGCAACCATAGGTGGATGATTTCTTGCCATGGAACACCAAGTCTGTTGGTGTTCTCCAGTTGCCTTTTTTTTCTACTCTCTAGTCCAGTGTGCTAGTCCTAGTCTGAAGTAGGTGTTTCTGATTTGCATGAATTTTTGCATGGGATCATTTTATTAGTAAAGTAACAATATACATATGTATATTATGTTGCTGAGCAGCACCCGGGTCTGGAGAGAGAGGAAGAGAAATTCCTTATGAAACCTATGATAGAATCATAGAATCATTACATTTGGAAAAGACCCTTGGGATCATTGAGTCCAACCATCAGCCCCACTCTACAAAGTTCTCCCCATATCCTCCAGCACATGTAAATGACTCTTAGACAAATTCAGGGATGAGGACTCAACCACTCAGCCTATTCCAGTGTCTGATCACTCTTTCTGTGAAGAATTTTTTCCTAATGTCCAGTCTAAACCTACCCTGTTGCAGCTTGAAGCCGTTCTCTCTTCTTCTTCTCAAATATGTTGTGTGAACCTAAGGAAAATGCCTAGATTATATCTCACCCTCCCGATTTCGGCACATACTGAACCAGTCCTCCTGAAGTAAATACCTACATTGTGAATAGGGAGAGGTCCATGTAATTTAGGTTCCTAATCCCTAATTAATTAGATTTCTAATCCAGATCTCCCTCTCTGAAGGCTTTGAAAGGCACCTACTTCTCTTTGTTGGTTGCAGAGGAAATTTCCACCCTCATCTCCATAAACATGATGGAGGGGGTTGAGCAATAGTGGTGAGGAAAGCCTGGAAGCTGGAGTAACTGGGACCTCTAGGATGAAATATGATTCTAAAAGCAGAGCGTGGGAGTCTAGGCAGAAGTCCATGTGTGTGGATTAATAAGGGAAAGTGGAGACTTTTTTAGAAGCAGCAGGAGGAAGAAAGGGAGTGTTTCCACACTGGGATTGCACAAGGCTGTTCATAACCTTTACGCAGGCGGCTCCTTCTTGATAATTTAATTGCATTGCCTGTTTTCAGGTCAGCTTTTAAAACCTCCTCGGTGTTCCCGGGCCACTGAAAGCTTAAAGGCAAGAATCTTTCCCCCCAAAACACCTACCCTAAAGCTGAGATTGCAGGACAGCTATGGCTTCAAAACTTAACTCCAAAAGTTCGCTGGTTCCTGCCAGCAAACTGGGAAGCCGGTTAGCTAATGAAAAATGTGCAACATTTTCTCTTGCCTAAATTGCAGCAGCTATGTAAATACCAAACTGTTATTCTGGGTAATCAAACAAAAGGAAAGTTGTTTGTGTGTACTGCATTATTGTTAATTAATTTCTATCCAGAAGTACTTTAAATGTATATGCAAACATACATTAATCACGTTTTAAAGGTGAAAGTGGGAAGAGCGAAGCTTGTAAGAGTAGCCATGTAGATGCAAAGCCGTTAATGTTTCTGATGCCCTGTGGTAGGAAGAAATATATTAAAAATTGATTTTTGGTTTCTGCCTTTTTCTTGGTAACATTTACAATAAAGGATATAGCAGAAAGTAGCCTTTAAATTGATATTTCAAAGCTTTTTATGTTTGGGAGATGTTTTTCCGTATTGTTAATGGGTTTATATAGCAGAGTAAAAAGGTCAGCTTCTGAATATGATGGTTTTATTCTTCTATTAAAAAAAAAAAAAGAAGAAGAAGAAGAGATGAGTTCAGCATTCATGAATTATTTAAATATCAACCAAAATATTTGGCACGCCGCTGCAGCAAGCAGTATTCTTAAAACAGGGCTCATGAAAGTCCTTTGAATGGACCGTGAATGCAGTGCAGGAGGGTGTCTAGATGGCGTTAACTCCCTCTCGGCCACATCGCAAGGTGTTGCTCCGCACGCTACGGAGGAGACGTGTATTTATGGCACTTTCACATCCCCCCGGGATTCCATCTTCACCACCCTTTTAACGCTTTTATAATT
The DNA here is from genome assembly GCA_013400055.1 of Nycticryphes semicollaris. Lineage (NCBI taxonomy): Eukaryota > Metazoa > Chordata > Aves > Charadriiformes > Rostratulidae > Nycticryphes > Nycticryphes semicollaris. Next base: position 380,373 of record VXBJ01003889.1, on the reverse strand, counting down.
GAGGAACCTCTCTTTGTGCGGGAAAAGCGAAGTAGCGTGCGTTTCATAGCTTCTCCCCGTTCATGGTCACACTGCGTTGAGCAAGCGGCGCTGTCAGGTTGTTTGCTTTTAATCAGATGCCTTGGAAAACAGCAGCCCTTCCCGGGCTTGAAGGTACATCTGAAACACCATTCCGAGGAACCGGAGTGGTATGGAGCTGCTCTAGACACAGTCTCATTAATCAAGTGCTGGGGCTAATATTTTATTTTTATTCCCCCCCCCCTCCGCTTTTGCAAATAACAAGAATTTTTGAGTAATTCCATAAAAATAGCTTTGTCAGGTATTAAGATTTACAGTGTTCTGTTCTAATTCAGCAGAACTCTTCGGGGATACGGTTCTGTGTTTTTTCACAAGTGTTTCTTAAACCTTCAATACAGTCATAATGTTTTGAAGTGCTAATGGCCAAACCTCCTAAAGTGTATAAAGAATGACATTTCATGCAGCATCATTGATCATATTTTTAGGGAGTCCGTTGATGGATTAATAAACCGCCGTAACCTTCTGTGCCAAAAAAACCTGTTGATAATAAATGGACTGTAATCTGAAAAGCCTACTGCTAAATGAATTGAAGTTGCAGCATTAACTGAAAAACTGAATAATTACAATATCACGGTGACTAAACCCTAATGTGGAAGTTTATTTGCCCAGTTAGGTCTTCACAAAGTGCTGCTCATGGAGGTCGGGGGGCAGGTTGTCCTGTGGCTGTCCCCACCGCTCGACTTGCCGGTGGGGCAGTGGGTCCAGGCGGCCCCTCTGACCTGGAAAGAGCCTTTCTACAAATTTTTACTGAAAATGTGGTAACTCAGATGCCATTCAGTGCACTGCTGTAAAATGTTTAGTGCGTTTTTAGTGTTGGCGTAGCAGCTGTAATACATGAAAAGTGAAAATTTACACGGTAGGTGAAATAATATATAAAGAGTAATAAGTAATTTAAAATCAGGCATTGAGCATAAAGGTGTCATTTACCACTGGTTTATATTTTTACAAACTTAGAGTCTTGTTCCTTGAAGTTTGATTACCGCAAAAACAGATGGATTCATTTTAACATTTTTAATTGTAATGAAAATAACTCATTCCTATTTGCATTTATATTTAATTAATACAAGTCAGATAGCAGGCTGAAGACGGAGCGAGAGGATTAGGATACAGGCTTTTAATGCACACAGGCCAGGCTCACGTCAACTTTCTCCTCCAGCTGTAACCCCCTTGGACATTTTTCCCCCCTTTTTACCTCATCAGCTGTGCAAGGGCTATTTTTGGAAGGGGTGTTTAACCATTGCTCTCACACAGGACGCACATGATTTGTCAGTGAGACACTATACCCCCATATGAAATGCCTGAAAACACCCCGCCTTCCCACAGCAGTTCTGCATCTGCCGTATTCTTCATGCTTAGTTTTCATATTTTTTAAAAAAATAAGGCTATGTTTAGAATTGGCATTGCTAATGTAATTCGGTGTCAGCACGTGACGCAGAATTGCCAAAACAGCTGTCTGGGCCCTTTATACATATATATACATATTCATCTACATATATATCTGTGAGTATATAAAGTTTTGCTCCCACCCCATAGTGCCATCAGACAAGCGTGCCCGCCGTACCCATGTCAGCCCCTTGTTACCCCCATGGGCTGTAAGAAAGGGCCAGATCCTGCCGATGCCACTCTCCTCCTGCTGCCAGGGAGGATTTTGGACTGGCTGGGATGAGTGCAGGTCAGCGGGATACAGCCCACAGGTGAACCCTGTATTGATGATGGTGGTGGTACTGACGCCATCGTGACAGTACGTAGCGATTGCAGATGCAGAGCAGCCTTTTTCAAACTGGGACTTCCCCGTGAAAGGCAGGACACAGGGCAAACTGTGATTTTTACACCCTTTCTTTTATCGTAATTGATGTTTCCATCTTATTCTTCTGTTCCTCTAAGTTATGACATTGTGTCCAAAACGACATTATGATGTTCCCTCAAAATGTCATGGCATGAATGAGTAATTTCTGGTGAGCAAATCCCCAAAGGGACAATTTGAACTCTCTCTGCTCCTGCTATTGAATCCCATTCAATTAAACGTGGAAATCCAGAGTCAGTTAAATGTGGAAGAGGAAAGCTTCACGGGATCTTCCCTGAAAGGCAGCTGTTAGCAGTAGGAAAACATTGAAGTCAGCACTCTTCAGTGGTGTTTCTTTTGTGAGATATACATTAAAAGAGCTGAAATCTCTTGAGATGCTTTTGATAAGCACTGATATTAAATGCCACGGTCCTATCATGCTTCTTTAAAGGTGAGCATTATTAATGGAGTGCTGTGTCTTTCCATTGTGCTTCAGCTGTCTTAATTCTTTGGTTTCTCAGTTACTTTGCCAACTGCTGTGTACAGTGGGCCTATTTTCTGAAATCAGAGTCTCTATCTGCAGTAGCTCACCCCTTCTTTACTTCAAAAGACAACAACTCTCTCACACATTGGAGGGCTTCAGTTACTTTACTATCTTTTCTGTTAGAATTAATTTGGTGATGGTGCTGCTGTTGCTATTATCATCATTGTCATCATCGTCATCATCACCATGATCATCAGCCTGGGACCTGGTGGTGGCCCACTGTGCTGCAAGCCCTTTACCTTTGAACTTCTCTGGAGGTTTTCTGTGTTTTGGTCTTGTCAATACCATGGCTTGGGTTGGAAGAGACCTTAAAGATCATGGAGTTCCAACCTCCCTGCTGTGGGCAGGGACACCTCCCACTAGAGCACATTGCTCAAAGTCCTGTCCAGCCTGGTCTTGTGGCTGAAGCCTGTATGTCTCTTTTCTAACCCTGCTTCTTCTCTAGGATGCTGGCGTAATCCCACCCATCCTCCACGCAGAGATTCCATACGCACAACATTTGAAACAATCCTCATTTTCAGACCCTAAATAGGGGGTTTTTTGGTGATTTCTTCTCCTCTAGATCTTTGCTCCAACCACTGCCATTCCCTGTGCTGTGCCCCAGTCACTTCAATGTGAGTCTTGCAAAGAGCAGGTAGAGGCTTGGTTGAGCGCTTTACTCAAGACATTAAAAAGCTATCGATGGGAATTGTTGGTTCATTGTTCAGCATTTCCACATGCAATCAATAATAGCTCTTGTTTTCAAACAAAACTGCAAAGCAATGATGTCGTTGTCTCATTTATAGCAGGCTGTGGAAAATTGGTAGTGAATTACACTTCAGCTGAAAAAATGAGATTATTAAAAGAACAGTCTACATGGTGGCCTACTGGTGCCAGTCGCCAGCTTGAGTTAGTCATGAATGCCTCAAACTTCCACATATTCTGTTCCCATAAAGCATTTCCTGAAGCTTCTGTATCAAGTAGATAACTGCTGGTATTCTAATTTTGATGAATTGTAACTTATCAAAAAATTTGGCTGAGAGAAAACTTCTTCAACCTTAGATTTCAGTTTTCCAAGGGTACACCAAAGTAAGGGCCAGCGTTTTGGTTACTGCAGCAAAACCATCACAGAATGCTGTGGGGTTGGAAGGAACCTCTGGAGATCATCTAGACCAACCCCTCTGCAAGAGCAGGTCCACCCCAAACAGGTTGCACAGGAACATGTCCAGTCAGGTTCTGAGTGTCTCCAGAGATGGTGACTCCACCACCTCTCTGGGCAGCCTCTACCAGGGCTCTGCCACCCTCAAACTGAGGAAGTTCCTCCTCATGTTTAGGTGGAACTTCCCATGTTCGAGTTTGTGCCCGTTTCCTCTTGTCCTGTCACTGTGCACCACCAAAAAAAAGACTGGCCCCTTCCTCTTGACACCCACCCTTTAAGTATTTATAGGCATATATAAATCCTTGCTTCCCACATTAGCAAATCGAGTGGCGGTGCCTTACATCAGTAGAGCACGCACTTTCTTTCCGCTGAGGGAACGTGTGTTGGGGAAGGTTGCGTTTACATTCAATTAAGGCAGAACTGTTTCATGCTTACAGGTGGGTATTTTCATCTGAGTGGAGTTTACTGAGTTACGAAAATGTATGTGAAATTTCACTATGTAGTGTGAATGCAGTTCTGTTCAACCAGAGAAAAGGGTGCATGAAATTTTTAGTATAGGCTGTTGGCTTTATCTTTAAGGAACATTAAAATGAACATCAAAAAATATAGTAATGTATCGTGTTAAAAAAAAAAAAAAAAAAAAAGAAACCAGCAAGGAGAAGCACACGAATTTGTGTGACAACCAATTTCATAGCAAAAACTTTGCAAGAAAAAAATTATGTATGTCCAACACTGATAAGACGTTGTGAGTGTACATTTTCAGATGTGGCTCTCTTAGTATTCCACCCATCCACGACAGCACTCCAAGAATAGCAAGCACAGTCCCCAGTCTTCTCTCCATGAAAGGGGAAAATATACATAGGGCATGAAATAAAACTTCGGTAGACAGAGCTGCCGCTGCAAAGTTAAGGACCTGACATTGAAAGGAAGTTGTAAAATTCCTTTCCTGGGCTCATCTCTCCACCAACAAGCTCTGTCCTGCCACGTGCCACTTCACTTTCCACTGGGGTATGTATTTGGTGTGTCTTCTTCTCCAGCGCTGCTAGACCTCCCTGCATGAGCTGGTCAGAAAGCAGCCGCTGACACCGACACATGTGGTCGGGAACAGCGTATTTGAGTTTTAGCAAAGGTTTGGGTTTTTGCCACAGAGCTTTGAGATCCCTGCCCAAGATGCAGCTGTTGGCAACGGGGCAGCAGAAACACAAGTCGGGTCCATCATGGGTGGCATGAAAGAGAGACGAGCCGAGCCTCAGACTTAGTTCTGATGGTGTCTGCGGTGTGTTTCAGTTGATCTGTGGCCCGCCGTTATTTAGGGCTCCTTCCAATGCCACCAGCCTGAGAGAAATCCCGGGAAAATACTAGCTCTGCAGAGTTTCTGTTTTTTTCCCCTGGAGCAACAAACCCAGCCTTGTTCTTGCACAAGTTATTTCTCACGCCCTTTAAAGAGCAGCCCTTAATAACATGCATGCGTGTCCAGGTAGACAGTGACTTTGAGAAGGGTTTTCCCAAGCATTTATTTTAGAGGTAGGCTTAGTTATGACATTCTCGTGTGACAGTCCTGGAGGCTTGATACCTGTGATCTTCACATGGTAATAACGCTCACTGTGGTAGGTAAAACGTAGCTATGATAATTACACCTATACTCATGTTTGATGACAGGATGTTGTTTCTTTTTGTTTCCAAATAAAATCACGAGGAAAGAAAAGAAGAGCGGTACCCTGCTGCCAGGGAGGGAAGGAGCACCAGGCATGACACAGGCTGGCTGTGGGGAAGAGTCCACAGACCATGGCTGCTACTTCTCTGCTGAAAATGGGGTTTTTGTGCTGAATGTACTGCCAGAAAAACCTAGGGGTCCCCATTTCTGCGGCAGCAGGCCCTATATCTGTAAAGCTTGCCACGTGATCTCATGAATGGTTATAAATATGTAAAGGGTGAGTGTCAGGAGGAAGGAGCCAGGCTCTTCTCAGTGACAGGCAATGATAGGACAAGGGGCAATGGGTACAAGCTGGAACACAGGAGATTCCACTTAAATATGAGGAAAAACTTCTTCACAGTAAGGGTGAGGGAACACTGGAAGAGGCTGCCCAGAGAGGTTGTGGAGTCTCCTTCTCTGGAGACATTCAAAACCCTCCTGGACGCGTTCCTGTGTGACCTACTCTAGGTGTTCCTGCTCTGGCAGGGGGATTGGACTCGATGATCTTTCAAGGTCCCTTCCAATCCCTGATACTCTGTGATTCTGTGCAGACAGACATGGGGATTGGTGACAGCATCACTCTTTTTATGGTCTTCAGATGTAGAAAAAGGCAGGGCAGAAGACTGATTACTTTTCATTTAATGCCTTCTTGATGTCAGGGGCTTATAGGGTTGTAGAAACAAAAAAAAAAGTGTTAAAATCCCATGGACTGGAACCATCACTTCTTTGTGACCTGCCCTTTAATCCCAGCCCCAGTCGGAGATGGTATATACCAAGTATGTATATTCAGAGCCACCCGTCCCTTCGCCTCACACAAATGGCATTTCATTCTATTGAGATGCAGATAAATGCGCAGGGGGAAAGTATTCTGTTTTTTTCATCTATTTTTTCAAGGCCTTCCGTAATACTATTAAATAATAGTGTAATTAAAGGCTCCAGCAATTTGCCATCTCTTTTCACATAGAATTACTTCAGATGTCTGGCATACACACTCACCCTGTTGTTCAAAGCCATTACAGTCCATACAGTCAATAATCTGCAAATTAAAAATTCAATAAGTAGACGCATTAAAAATTGCACGGTTCCAATTCAGTCTATAGTCCCGATGAAGGCTGCTCGGTGCTGGAAGGCGGTTTCTGAGAAGCATGAGGTGGTGCCACCATTGCAGGATGCCTCAGCCCATCCTCAGCCCGTGCCTAACCATGGCTGGCTTGCAGGCTGGAGCGCTTCTATAGCTGTTATATGACTAGAGAACATAATAAATTTGGTGATTTCTGTCCTAGAACCAAGCTATCCCAGTAGCATGGCATGCTGGTAAGGTTGGTGCTGGTCCATGCATCAGCAACCAACCATACGCCAAAAGGGAAGTGCACGTCTTGATGAGTTATCACTAAGTGTTCACAGAATCACAGATGATATGGGGTTGGAAGGGACTTCTGGAGATCATCTCGTCCGACCCCCCTGCCAGAGCAGGTCCACCCAGAGCAGGTTGCACAGGAACATATCCAGGTGGGTTATGTCTCCACAGACAGAGACTCCACCACCTCTCTGGGCAACCTGTTCCAGCTCTCTCATCCTCAAAGTGGAGAAGTTCCTCCTCATGTTTAGATGGAACTGCCTATCTTCAAGTTTGTGTCCGTTGCTTCTTGTCCTGTCACTGGGCACCACTGAAAAGTGATGGGCCCCATCCTCCTGACACCCACCCTTTAGATATAGATAAACTTTGATGAGGTCTGCTCTCAGTCTTCTCTTCTCCAGGCTAAACAAACCCAGGTCTCTCAGCCTTTCCTCATCAGAGGGGCGCTCTAGACCCTTGATCATCTTCACAGCCTTAGANTCTCTGGGCAACCTGTTCCAGCTCTCTCATCCTCAAAGTGGAGAAGTTCCTCCTCATGTTTAGATGGAACTGCCTATCTTCAAGTTTGTGTCCGTTGCTTCTTGTCCTGTCACTGGGCACCACTGAAAAGTGATGGGCCCCATCCTCCTGACACCCACCCTTTAGATATAGATAAACTTTGATGAGGTCTGCTCTCAGTCTTCTCTTCTCCAGGCTAAACAAACCCAGGTCTCTCAGCCTTTCCTCATCAGAGGGGCGCTCTAGACCCTTGATCATCTTCACAGCCTTAGATGGACCCTCTCCAGCAGTTCCCTGTCCTTCTTGAATTGGGGGGTCCAGAACTGGACACAGGACTCCACAATGTTCCTGTAGTGGGTTTCCCTGCTAAGGCTGCTCCAGCCCAGACTCCCCCAGTCTCAGTGGAGAAGCTCGAGCGTGGCTGAAAGCCACCCATTCTGAGAATCACTCGAGGGGGATTATTGAAGGAGACTGAAGTTAAATCTCCATAGACTCTTCTGCCTGCTTGTTTGCTTCTTTGTTCGCTTGTTTTAATTCAGCCTGTCGTCATGGCTTGGGGGGAGAGTGGTATGAAGGCTGCAAACCATCATGCTTAATGTTCTTGCTTCCAGTTGTTTTGCTGGTGCTTCAAGACCTGGTTTCTAGTGAGGGGGGGTTTTGTATGAAAACCCAAACCATCAGTCTTGCAAATGTTGCTTTTCAAGTAAGCAGTCCCCACCAGTGAGAGGCTGCTGTAATTTAGAGGCATTTGTTTTCTAAACATCTCCGAGCTTACCCCTGATGGGAAAAGCTTCTTGCCTTTGCAGTAGTGGGGTTGTTAACGCCGAGCACAGTGGAAGGTAGTTTTCCTTTCAAAGAAACTACCGGAGTAGGAACTAGCTAATAACGTCGGTAGGGATTGCTTGGCCCCTTTTAAGGGACATTTAAAGCTGGTAAAGTGATTGCTCCCCCCAAAACCAGAAGACCCCATTTGTGGAAGGCCGTCGTCTTTCCCGGGGTTCCCTTTCTAACCCAGCAGAGATGTTATTTTCCACAGCTTCTTCCGTCCCCACCTTTTTTTTTCCCCTGAGGCGAAAGGAGCTTCTTCACTGCAGCAAACTGGCTCTTTTGGATCCCTGTCGGTCCGTGGCTTTGGTGCAAGAGATGCCATCAGACTGCACAGCATGCTCGGGAAGATGTAAAGCCACAGATGGCTCTCCCCAGCTCTGGCTTAACTTGACAGCAAAGGTAAAATGAAAACCCCACCAAAGCTACCAGACGACATTAGTTTTAATCACGAATGATCAATGCAAAAAAGATTTTAGACCTTTTACTCACACATGATATTAAGGGCAGTTTTATCTCTAATTCTGATTGATCAGCTCAGCGTCATACAAATGCTTTATATGTCTCTTTCTTTTATCTCTACTGAAACATTTATAGGGTGATTTATGTTTTTTTTTTTCCTCTCTCCATTGTGGCGAAAGGCAGAAAGGCCATGAAACAGGAATTTCCTCGGAGTGCTGGGTTGTAGGATGAAGGCAAACACAAGCCCGGTGGCAGAGGGGACTGGGCGCGCTGTGCTTGGAGGGGCAGGGACCCCATGCCCTGTACCTGTGTGCTGGTCACAGAGTCACAGAATGATACGGGGTTGGAAGGAACCTCTGGAGATCGTCCAGTCCAACTCCCCTGCCAAAGCAGGCCCAACCAGAGCAGGTTGCACAGGAATGTGCCCAGGTGGGATTTGAATGTCTCCAGAGATGGAGACTCCACCACCTCTCAGGGCAGCCTCTTCCAGGGCTCTGCTACCCTCCAAGTGAGGAAGTTCCTCCTCATGTTTAGGCAGAATTTCATGTGGTCAAGTTTGTGCCCGTTCCCTCTTGTCCTGTCACTGGGCACCACTGAAAAAAGACTGTCCCCATCCTCCTGACACCCACCCTTTATTTATTTATAGGTGTTGATTACATCTGGCCTCATTCCTTCTCTTCTCCAAGCTAAAAAGACCCAAGTCCCTCAGCTGTTCACGATGATGAGCATGTTTGGGGATTCTTGGAAAAGAAATTTTTATTAAGGCTTGGAGAAGGGATATGGATGATGAATTTTAGCTGCGGTAGGTTTGAACCTGAGCAAACCTGATCTTCTGGAGACGAAGAGGTGTCAGATCTGATAAGGATGTGCAATGCTACGGCACGCTGGTGGTCCTGGGTTCCTCTCCCAAGTGCATTTAGCCAAGCAGAACTTAGCCTGTTTATCCTGATAATTAGAATCTAGTTTTCTATTTAATATTTACTAATAACATCATGCACTTACAGGGCCTTCCATCCAAGCACTTGACAAACCTTAATGGAATAAGCCTCATAGCACTCTGGGGAGGGAAGTGAATACCATTTTGTTTATCATGCTGAAATAGTAAGATGATGTAATTGTACCTCCGTGAGTTTATTTATTTCTTTTGTCCCATTATCTGTCTGATAAAAACCACTAACTAGCAAAAAAAATCTATTGTTTTAGAAATCATTCTGGTAGTTTAACTGTAATATAAGATTAGTAACCAATTTAGACAGGAGCATAATTAGCGTAAATGTTTCCAGTAACTCCCTCTGATGAATGCCACTGCATTTGGATATTCACTTGTAGGGCATGAAGCTGAATAATAAAGAGGTTTTCTCTGCACAGAGTGTGTGAGTGGTGTCTAGGATTGGAAAAAAGCTTAACTGGGGCTCCCTGAGCTTTCCCAAGACCAACTGTTGGTGAGCAGAGGCAGAGCCACATCAAGCCTAGGTTGAGTGGGTCGCTGAGAGCGTAGGAGATGCTGTTGCACCTGGTGAGAGGTGCTGTGGGAGATAGAATCATAGAATCATCTGGAAGCGACCTCCAAAGGTCATCTAGTCCGACCCCCCCTGCAGTCAGCCAGGACACCCCCAACTAGACCAGGCTGCCCAAGGCCTCTCCTTGAATATCTCCAGGGAAGGGGCCTCCACCACCTCCTTGGGCAACCGGTTCCAGTGGTCGACCACCCTCAGAGTAAAAATCTTATGATGGGAGCAGCCCGGAGAGATCTAGTGTTGGGTGGGAGATGCCCCGGGCACCAAAAAAGTCTCCCTGTGGTTTTGAGTGGAAAGATAAGGAAAGAGTCCTGAGAAGGTTGTATGTGCAGTGGCAGTGGGGAGATGTCTATCAGGCACTCCTCGTGTAGTCAGCTTTAGGAATATGCCAGAGAATGGCTACAAAAAGGCAGGACTTGTGTGGGTGATGCATACTTTTGATGTGAGCTGGGGCAGACAAAGAAAAACAGCAAGGTTTTTCTCCAATATCAATACATAGTTTGCACATGTTTGTACTACATGGCTTTGGTTAGAGGTTGGAATTAATTATCACACCCACCAAGTCTGTCATCTGCTTGCGGCACTGACCATCCGATTGCCAGAATTAACACCGTGCCTCCTGCGATTAAAAAAAAAAACCCAAAACTTCTTGGTTTTATATCAGGCTGGGACAGGACTTTATTAGCCCTAATTTGAAGGTAAAGCACTAAGGGCGGTATTTGTCAGATGGGGTTTGTGCAGTGTGGAAGCTGGTAGGAACTGTGGGAAAACAATCCAGGATGAGGATTGTGTTTTCATGTTCTGGCATGTAGCGCCTCCTGATACGGCACCACAGCTGAAACGTAACAAGGGAAACACATTTTACTTCTTCTGGCTGAGAACAGCAGCAGCAATTTGGCGAACGGGCCCCCACCATTCAAATCCTGGTGCATTCCAAACGACCAGGTGTCCAACTCGGGCGCCTGCCTCGTTGGTTGTCGGTAAAAAAAAGGAGTGGGGTCTTCTCGCTCGCGGCAGAGATCGTTCCGAGTGAGCGGGTGGTGTGCGGCACCTCCCCTTCAGTCCGTGCAGTGGTGGCGTTTGCATGTCCTCTCTGATCAGACAGTGGAGGGAAACTTCTCCCTCCTGCAAAAAGATCCTGGTTTTTCACTTCCAGTTCCTCTGCGCTGGGCCACGTGGTGTAGCGCTGGACAAATCTCTGCAACAGACTGGTTGGGTATCTTCTCGTTAAAACTCACAAGATTTCTGCACAGCCCCTGCGCGTCAAGGTAAAAATACCTTTAGGTTTGTGTTTCAACAGAAGTACCCACCCTCTTTTAAAAACTATTTTTAAATGTCTGCGTATGAACGTAAGCGCTGCAGTAAAACATCACCCTGGATAGAAAAAAGCCCATATTTTCTCCCTCCTTCTCTTTCTCTTTCTTACAAATGACTTTATCTGCTTCAGAGGGGAAAGCCTAGCCAGCATGCTGGACTATCTATTAATTACAGGGATTATGTTTAGACGGCTGGATTCAGGATTTAACTCTCAACTAGAAACACATGCCTAGATGTGTTTCTATCCTATGGTAGAAATATGTCTCAGTACTCTTAAAAAATACCATTACAGAATTGAAACGAAATCACCTTGATCTTTTGGTTCATTCTTGACAGTGGATATGAAATACTTGTTGAGACCCCTTTAATTCCAGTAATTATTAATTCAGACCCTAAATGAGGTAACTTCAAGGATTCCTGCTTTTTTTTTCTACACTATGATTTATATAATAATAGTAATAATAATAATAATAGTAACAGTAATTATAACAAGAGTAGTAATTTCAACTGTTAATCTAGGCTATGCTTCAAAATGCCTCCCCTGGGCATTAAAAAATGCTAAGAATAATTTAGTTTGATATTTTTATGTCATCATAAGCAATTTTTATTCATTGTTATATAAATCAGTTTTGTTTAGTATTCACTGCAGATCAGAAAATATATTTCCGAAGGTTTTCAGGTGTAAAAAAAATTAGCAATTCTTAATAGAAACGTAAATGTTATCTAGGTTTTCGATACAATTAGAAAGGATCAGCAAAAAAAAAAAAATCCTAGCCTTGGATTTGTTTCCCATTTCAGATAATTTATTACAAGCTCTCCCTAATAAATTTAGCAGTTGGAAATTGATTTATGCTGACCCTTTGCGATATTAACATTCTTATTTTATAATTACGAGCAAAAGGAACGTAACCTTTTCCTAATATATGGAAAAGAGAGATGTGACGTTTCAGGAAAAAATCGTATGTCACCCTTTTTACTTCTCCCTCCCTCTCTCTCTCCTTAGCTCTGCTCCTCTGCTCTCGGTTCCTCAGCTAACGCTGACGCACAGTGACACATAGTGAAAGCACCAGGACTGCAGCAAAGCTCTCCACTTCTCCCCTCGGTGTTGGGAACACAACGCGGGGTCTTTTGGTGCATCCCCTAAATACTGATGTAGTGTACGGATGCTCACTGGCTTGCGGGGTCTTTGTTGGTAGAAAAAAGAGAAAACCCTTTGTACCCTCGGCTTCCAAATGTTGACAAGGCCAAATAAGGCCTAACTACCTGGAGTAGCATTGGTATCGTGTCTTCCTTCAGTTTTCAGGACCATTTTCAACGTGATGATTCCCATAATGAAAAAAGAAGTGTATTAAGATAAAGAATGTTTACACGTTGCATGACTACCTGTGCGAGCTGCAAAATACCGGCTGTTGTTCTGCATTGGTTCTGATGCTGAAGAAACTGCACATCAAAACTCTTATGTTTGGGTTTTTTTCTTTTTCTCTGTATTGGTGGCATCTCTTTACACCTTAAATTCCCATAAATGTAGTTAGAGGGGTTGGTACTTAAATCCTCCAACAACCTCCGCGCAGCTGTGCTGTCTGTTTAAAGGGCAGCTCCTCTCCCCAGCTCCATCCAGCCGGCCTGGGCTGCCAAGGTGGGCACGGGTAAGGGAGATGGTGTGTGGGGTCAGGAAACAAAACCTGGGTCAGGAAAGGAAAGAGTTCAGAGTTGTTACTCAGTCCTAAGGGAAAAAAATAAAAAAAGAGGCCTAAAAGAGTTTTTTTCTTTTTCATACTCTCAAGTCAGAGCATGGGAAAGGTTTTCCTTGTAACAGCAGATGATGGGCTTCTATTTGCCTTTTCCTTGGCAAAGAACCACCTTCCCAAAATGATTGAAAAGCATCAAGTACCAAACAACGAAGTGAGGAGCTTTTGGAGCAGAATGTTTTGGTTTTGGTTTTTTGGTTTTTTGTTTGGTTTTTTTTTTTGCCTTGAGAAAATGTGAGTTGAAAAGAGATATTTCTAATCAATAGGTCTATTTCTAAAAAAAAAAAGGATGACTTTCTATCAGTACATTTTCTAACAGGCATTAAAAAAAACCCAGCCTGGCTCTATTAGAGGCACCCAGCTCAGCATGGGAAAGCAGCTGAATTTTCCAATTGATGTTAAAAGAGATAGTTTTTTTGTCTCGCCTGGGTGCTGTGTGAGGTCCCGGAAACATCTACGGGCGCCCCCCACTTTCCCCCTCCCCTCCCACATCCCCTCTGCAGTTTGGGAGCCCCTGCAGAGACAGACTGCGTGCCCTGCTACAAGGGCTCAAATCCAAGAGAGCATTTAATTCAAGTGTGTGAATAATCCCGTTGAAGTAATTTAAAGTAATCACATGCTTAAAGTTAAGTGTGTGCTTAAAAGCTNCACACAAAATCAGATCTGTGGTCAAGAGATCTACAACGGGATTGACTCCCATGTCTTCTGAACCTGAATGTCACCAGCCACTGGTATTTCCTGCTACCTGAAACAACCACAAGTGGCGAAGGGTGGGTTCTCAAGAGGTTAAAATAACCATCACACGGGAAAAGTGAAAAGTGGGAATAGGACACAATTGCTAAAAAAAAAAAGTAATTAAAGAAATTATTAATGCTAAAACCAAATATGGTTTGTGTTAGACAAGCATATGCCGGGGACTTGCCTATTAACAAAACTGCAATACCCAGAAACAGTGAAAATCCCTGTACATTACTAAACTGCTAGAGTGGAAAAAATTAAACATGCTCCCCCCCCTCCCCCGTCCACATTCAGTACAGTCACTTTGTTCTACAGACCATCCTTTCTGTTGTTCTTGTTGTTGTTGTAGTGTCCTGTGTGGCTCAGTTTTGGGTTTGGTTGTGATTTTTTGAGAAAGTAAATGTCCTGGGTACAGGCTGACAGAAGATATTATCACGCAGATAATATACGTTACATTTAGAAACTGATACAACGGATTCAGATTTTCCTTGCTCTGCTGCAGTGTTGATGATGCTTCAGAAAATGGAATATGAAGGGAAGGGACTTTTTATAATTTTAGGTATTTAAGACCTCTATCAAAATCTGGTTTTGAATGTACATGTAGGTGTTAGGAACATGCATGATACTAAACTCCTTCTCTCTCTTCCCTGCGCTGCAAGAGAAATAGGCTGTGTTATTCCACAGTTTGTGAACTATAGTTTATATTTTTGAAATGCTATTATTTGACTGGTTAATTCAGTTTTAACTGTCCATTCAATTTCAAAATAGAATAATTTCTGTTTACCCAATTTCTTACCGGGTTCACGTTGTGGTATACGCTGAGTATATTTATGGTTTAAAAGAGTGATGATTCAGCAAACTTACTGCATAATAATCCTTACTTCATTGTTATACTGTAAGTGGTTAAAGCCAAGTGTACATGAATATATAATGTGTTCCTCCAGTTTTGTAGCATAGTAATACATTATACTGGTGAGCTACTGAGACATTTATTCCAAAGGAAATGCAGAGAGTGATTTAGAAATGCCAATAACAATAATGCAATTACAGTTGCAAAACATCTTCGTTGACCAAACAAATCTCTTCTAAATGCACCTAGAATATTTCTTTAGCGCATTTAATTAAGTATATATTCAGCATATTTAGTTTAGGACCCAATTAAGCACCAAAAGCATAGAGGTATAAAATACGCCTTGGAGGCACTCCGGCTTAAATTCAGCACCAGTTGCATCTGGAGCTCTAACACGGCTGCAGAGATGGGAATGATGGGACAATACAAGCCGGAGGGGCCGTATTGTAAACTGGCACTGGTATCTCCAGTAATTATAGCAATCATTCAGACGTTCTAGCAGTCAATAGGGCCGAGCTTCAGACAGGTTGCAGCTCTTAATTTATTAATGCAATATTTTTTTCTTTACGAATTTCTCCAGTCAATCTCTTCCTTGTACGTAGGCAATTAGTCGCGTTAGGTTCTCTTCAGCTTGGTAGGGACTGGATCCTAGGGCAGTATTTACACCCATCTTTGAGCCTCTGGTTTGTATATCAAGGTGTCAAGACGTCTCAGAGGCAAAGAGCAGAACGCATGCAGCGAAAGTGACAGTGACATGAAGTTACATCGCTCCAAACAGTAAATCATGATGCCGAGGAAGCAGAAGACGTTGACAATAAGGTCTAAACAGAAGAACATTTTGACCTACAGCATAACACCAGATTAATGACTAGCTGATACCAACTGGCCCTATTTCCAGCGGCTGATAAAAGCTGCTATTAATGTTTGTCCAGCTCCCACCCTCCGCGCTCTGGATGCCGGGCAGGAGGAGGTGAGGAGCAGCTCTCGGCGTGCCTGCTGGGCAGCGGTGACTCTCACTTGGGTGGACGAGGGACACCATCCAGCATCCCTTCCAGCTTCCGTGCTTTGCCAGCTACCAGGCAACGCTCATATGTTCCTACTGGTACCTTCCCAGGCTGCCAGGAAATGGCTTGTCTCCTCCTACAAGGAGAAGGAGTGCTGTGTGTGCCCGGCCGCGTGTTTCTGTCTGGCTGCCCCTCGCTCACGGTCCAGCGGAGCGGCTCCTGGAGCGTGGGGAGGGATTTTCACAGCTTCATCTTTCTTCCCCTCGCATCGCTTGGGCTGGGAAAGCTATTGTGCTCTCCTGGATCCAGTTGTAAAGCTTTATGTCAGGGTTAGAGAAGCAAAGGTGACTTTGGGGGGTAGGTGGCACCTGTGGAAGAAAGTCCCTTCTAGTGCCGATGGCAGGGCTGTTGCTCCAGTTCCCCAACCTGGTGGGGTTCCCCAACACGGTGGGGTTCCCCAACACGGTGGCTCTGCCACAGTAACAGATCCTGTGACCATATCTTGTATGAATGCTGTAATTTGTGCGTGTTTGCAGNTGACTGATGGTTCCTGTTACAGCAGCATGTCCTTAAACTCCGGTGTGTGCTTGAGGTTTAGGTTAGGCAAACAATGGAAAAAATGCTAAAAGGAAAAAGCTCTGAATGCCTCGTAAAGGATTTCTTGCCCTTGAAAAATTGATAGGCTGTCATTTAACCTTGTGGCACCTCTTCAAGCTGTCAATCAGACACTGAACATTTGAGACTCGTGAAGTATGATACGGAGGAACAAAATGGTATCTGCTCATTCAAAATGGTGAGTATTGGATTAATCTCTTGAAGTATGTTGATAACAGATGGAATAGAAGATCACATGGCACGGCTCACATAGGCTGAGGTTAACCCCAATGTCCTGGTCAGTGTCCCTTTTCTTGTTTAATGCCACTGCTAATTAACTGGCAGGAGTGTTTGCAGCCGTATGTGGGCTGCTGCTGAGAGCCTGCTGACAGCTGGCATTCCTCCATGCACTCCCCACCTGTACGGCACTGCTGGGCTTGGTTTAGCTTAGGTTTGCACTGGGAGCAATGGGGAGGGGTTAGAATCAGTACAGGTTGGGGGCTGACCTGCTGGGGAACAGCTCTGAGGAAAAAGACCTGGGAGTCCTGGTGGACAACAGGATGACCAGGAGCCAGCAATGTGCCCTTCTGGCCAAGAAGGCCAATGGCATCGTGGGGTGCATCAGGAAGAGTGTGGCCAGCAGGTAGCGGAAGGTCGTCCTGCCCCTCTGCTCTGCCCTGGTGATGCCCCATGTGGAGTCCTGTGTCCAGTTCTAGTCTCCCCAGTTCAGGAAGGACAGGGAACTGCTGGAGAGGGTACAGCAGAGGACCACAAAGATGATTAGAGGCCTGGAGCCATCTCTCTTACCAGGAAAGTCTGAGGGAGTTGGGTCTTTGTAGCCTGGAGGAGACAGTATTGAGGCAGGATGTAATCACCACCTATAAATACATAAAGGGTGGGTGTCAAGAGGAGGGAGCCAGTCTTTTTTCAAGTGCTGCCCAGTGACAGGACAAGAGGGAATGGGCACAGACTTGAACATAAGTTACACCTAAACATGAGGAGGAACTTCTTCATGTGGAGGGTGGCAGAGCCCTGGAAGAGGCTGACAAGAGAGGTGGTATAATCTCCTTCTCTGGAGACATTCAACACCTGCCTGGACATGTTCCTGTGGGACCTGCTGTGGGTGGACCTGCTTTGGCAAGGAGGTTGGACTATATCATCTCCAGAGGTCCCTTCCAACCCCATGTCATTCTGTGATTCTGTAATTGCTGCAAATGCTCTTATATTTACCCATTTCCTAGGGGTGGCTGCCTCTGCTCTCATGTTCAGTTTGGCTCATCGGCAAGTTAGTGAGCTGCTCTGGTTTTGGTCCCTGTGTCCGCTTCTCTGGCAGCAGCAGAACTGGTGAGATCAAGCTGAAAAAGACACAGTGGCTTAGCATGGAGATGCTGGACCTCTCCCCGGGTTCACCTGTACGTTTTGCAGGTGTTTATTGTGGCTGGAAAGATGAACTGAGGGCCGGGGCCCTACTTTTGTTATCAACTGGAGGATGGTGTTTGAGGAGGGCGCAGCTCTATTTTCAGTTCAGTAGGTTGCAAAGTAAACTTTTTCCTCTCATGTTACACTAATGTTTGGGGTAAAATGATTTTTTTTTCCTTGCTAAATGAAGAAATCATTGTATCTTTTACTATGCACTACAGCGTTCTAGCTTCCTGTCGTTGTCTACAAGCTTAGCTTTTTATAGAATCATAGAATCATAGAAGTTATATAGATATAGAAGATTCATATAGTTATATCGTTATTTTGAGTCACTAAGTGCCATATAGACATAAGATTTTCTGTACCCAAGAATAACAGTAGCATCGTATAGATTATGTCCCTTGTCTTTTCTGCTTATGCTACTTCCATGGCATATCTGGTGATGTGACCCCATCAAAAATACTGTGTATAATTCAGGTTGTCGGTATGCACAAACGACAGATTCAGTTTAGAATGGGTACTGAGAAGATCAGAGGAATGGAGGGCTTGTCTTGTGAGAAGAGACTTAAAGAGCTTGGCTTGGGCAGCCTGGCAAAACAAAGGCGGAGAGAGAATCTGATTGCTTCCCATAAATACTTCAGAGGGATAAACACCGGGGAGAGAAAGGACTGCTCAAGACAGTGTTGCCACAAGAATGAATGGGGATAAGCTAGCCAGGAGCAAAGGGAAAGGTAGGCTGAAAATGAGAGGAAGACGCTCAGACCGTGAAGAGGGTGAGGGTTTGGAAGAGCCTGCTGCTGAGGGTAGCGGGGGAGATCCCTTACATGGGCTGGTGATCGCTTTGCAAGAGGGACTGCACCACATTGTAGCCGGTGACACCAGGGGCCTGGATTTGATGACTGAGAAGATCATTTCCATTCCCAAGTCCCTGTAGCCCTGTTTAGTGCAAGGTTTGTCTCGTACAGATATGCTGGCAGGGCTCCTTTCCCCCTCCTCTAAGAGGAGTAGATGGTAAGCTGTGACTTGCTTTTCTCTCTGAGCATCATGCTGCTGAGATTAGAATCAGGACTTAAAAGAAGATACAAGAATAAGTAACGCTGTGATCTTTCAGAGGATGTTTTATTTTCATCTCTATTTCCTTCCTCACATGTGCATGGTGCAGGAAGATTTTTTGCTCCTTTGTAGACCAATGTTATTTTTCTGTCAGCTTTTTTGGCATGCAAAATTAGGGACGAAATTGTCCTAGCGTTAAACTAGAGACCCAGGGACTGGGAAATACTCCTGCTCTCTCCGTGTAGCAGTACGAGGCTATTCTTCAAGCTGAAGGGGCTATAGAAGGCAACACATTATGTTGGCAATTGTTGCAGCGAACGCTGCATCGTCTGGCAAGAGGCTCAGCTTGAAGTGGACAAAAAGTGAATTTCTCCTTTGTGCCTACATCCTTAGCTCCCTCGTGATGAAAATAGAACCTGCTTTAATCTTCCCCAGGCTGACGGAAAGATATCTTGCAGACTGCAAGTCAGCAGTTGCCCACACAATTGTTTGGCAAAATCTATTTTTAAAAGTCCATAAATTCCCCAACTAGACAAACCGGGACCTAACAACAACAACAAAAAAATATTGTCACTAATGTGCTATCCTTTTAAAGAAAGACAATACACTTCCCTCTCCTCCTTCTCTCTTGGGGAAAACCTGCATATTTTAAAATGTGAATGCAAAGTGCCTCTCGAAGAGTTTGTGGCGTTTTGGGGAGCCCGGTGATGGCCGTGGGACTGAGATGCTCCCCTGCCGCCGGGAAGGGTGAGCTGCAAGGGTGGCAGGGGATGGCCAGCGGGCACCCAGGTCCCTGCTGCGACACCTGGGTGGATGGAACACCAGCGACCTTCTCGGGCGTGCGTCAGCAGGGCTGGAAATACAAACTAGGAAATCAGGTTAAGCCTCTTCTCCTTGCCTTTCCCCTGCGCCCACCCTTCTTCCCTGCTCGCTGGAGTGCACGACGTGGGAAGCTTTTGCTGACGCCTCACCATTCTTTTTTTTTTTCCATTTTCCCTCACTTTAATAAAGTTACAGACTGGGAATGAGTTAAAATCGCCTGTCCCTACCACTGTTCAAAAAAACCTGGAAGATGTAAGAACACACGGTGCACACGAGTCACCTGCACCAAGTACCCTTTGAAAATACAGCCCCGGGCTTTGATGTACAGGCTTGTATTATTTTTCCTATATTTTAAGTCATTCATAAGTGGTTTTCAGGCTGACCTGCTGGTCTTTTATGCAGAAAATTGTAGAGATTACCTGAAGTGAATCTGTAGTGCAGAAGTTTATTTAACTCTCTAGCTTTACACGTAAGAATTTCATATATGAAAGGGTTATTTGCGCATGGATGAGCTTGCACTCCAAACATAAATTGTTTATGTAAATACCCAAATCTTACTGTAAATCTTCAGTGAGGAAGCCTCCCTTTTGAATTAACACCTCCCCCCCCCAAAAAAAAACCCCACCTAAACCCAACAACCCGAAATGAGAAGTGATTATGATAGAATTATGGTTTTCAAGGTGTATTATTATATGTGCCTACATTTAGATTCCCAAAGGGACCAATTTACTAATATTAAGTATTCTTGCAAAAAATGGGATGTGGTAAAGAGAGAGCTGCATATCTTTTTTTTTCCTCCCTTTTCTTTTTTTCTCCCCCTTTTTTTTATAAACTTAAGAGTTGAATTTCAAATGAATAATAGTAGCACCGGAGCTCCAAACAAGTGGGACTTTTTCCTAAACCTCTTATTAATTAGGAATTATCATAAGGCAAAATATCTGCATTAATTTGCCAAAGGGAGAATAGAGATTGGTGTATTGCAGTACTCACAAACTTATTCTGGTGGTGCTGCAATGCACAAAACTTCTAATAAATTGGCGAAAATGATGAATTTGACAACAGGCAATTAATGCTAATCTTTCCCTTTGCAGGGGTACATTTTATGCTGGTGTTGTAAGAGCAGAATTATTAGCTCTTCTACTTTGCTTTCAGCCATACTGCATGCAGCATCCTGCAGTATGTTGTAGTAGTCCGTAAAAATGCCTCCTCAAAACAACGCCTGTGGCTGACAGACGGCAAGAAGCTGAATTTGGGGGTGATCTTGTAGACAGCAGACGGTGCTTGGCTACTTCTGCTGTCCCCTTTGTCAACTCCTGGTCTTCAGCAGTGAGAAGATGCTTGCAAAATAGGTTGCATTGTGTTCTTGAGCAACTCATTGTTGTGAGCCTGAAATTTGGATGGATGCGATTCATTTACTGAGGAAAAGAGCTAAACACTTACTGAAGCGAATGGCAGGTTTTTATGAAGCTAATTATTCAAATTTTTCTTCATATATAATTAAAATCATGTTAAACTATCTCAGGGAAAAAAAAAAAAAGCCCTATAATTTCTTGTGGTTATAATAGTGTCTGGTTAGCAAACTCTTGTTCTTCCGAATACCCAGTGCATGTATTAGAGCATGGGACACATTCGGAGTATTTGTGGAAGTCTCTCGATGCAGAGCTGACACGTATCATAAAAATAAATAGCTTAATGTGTCTGTAGGCATTGTGAGTAAGGATTTCATTTTTTAAAAGTCCCTATTGTTCCTATTTTTAATTTCTGAGCTGTTTCATATTGGAATAGACCCAGGCACATGGGACACTGTAATAATATTTAGGGATTGAATATTTGTGACTTTGGTTTAATTTCTATTGCCAGTTCATTTCAGTTGGCAGAAGAAAAGATATGAATTCATAAGTACTGGATTTTCTTTCCTTTCTCTTTTTTCTTTTTTTCTCTTTTTCTTTTTCTTTTCCTTTTTCCTTTTTCTTCCTTCCTTTCTTTCCTTCCTTCCTTCTTTCCTTCCTTCCTTCTTTCCTTCCTTCCTTCTTTCCTTCCTTCCTTCTTTCCTTCCTTCCTTCTTTCCTTCCTTCCTTCTTTCCTTCCTTCCTTCTTTCCTTCCTTCCTTCTTTCCTTCCTTCCTTCTTTCCTTCCTTCCTTCTTTCCTTCCTTCCTTCTTTCCTTCCTTCCTTCTTTCCTTCCTTCCTTCTTTCCTTCCTTCCTTCTTTCCTTCCTTCCTTCTTTCCTTCCTTCCTTCTTTCCTTCCTTCCTTCTTTCCTTCCTTCCTTCTTTCCTTCCTTCCTTCTTTCCTTCCTTCCTTCTTTCCTTCCTTCCTTCTTTCCTTCCTTCCTCCTTCCCTTTCTCTCTATCTCTCTCTTGCTCTTTCTTGGGTTTGAAGTAATTCAGGTACAAAGTATGTAGCAAACAAATACTATTTTTTTTCCTGTGAATATATGTGGATGCAAGGGGTAAAGATACACAACTCCATGTAAGTTAACACATGGGTGCCAAGTGACAAACTCCAGTGCTTCCTGACCTGTGCGAGACAGGATTACCAGAAGAGAATAGCCACCTTGTTGGGAGTGGAGGCTAAGGAGCTGATTTAGCATTATTGTCATCCTCTATCCTGAAATTAATTTCAAAACTAATTATAGTGCTTGCTTCTTCTATTCCTTTTCCTGCTCGTGAATCTCGATGCATCTCTTGTGTGTGTTTGTAGATATGTACAAATTTATATATGCATTTTTCTTCTCCTGTCTCAGCAAACACCTCCACCAAAAGCCAAATCCCCCTGCACTTGATGAGAGTGTCAATGTGCCAAAAGCCAACACTTGTGTGTTACTTTCATCCCTGGCTTCAGAAGCAGAAGCAATAGCTGCCCACATTTGCTTGTGTACCTTTACAGTCCACTGTAAAGCAGTTGCTTGTGTTGTCTTGTGTGTCTGACATGAAATGATTCAAGTACTGCCCTGCTCCCATCACCCAGTGGTCACTGGAGCATCCAGTGGGCGCAGCAAATTGTGCCCTTGGTCTAGCCCAAATAACTGACCGGAGCCTGGGGGACCTCGGTATGGACAGTGAGGAAAGGAAATTGCCCAAAGCAGGCTGGAGGGAAGGAAAAAGTCTACATGAGACTTCAGAAGATGTTGCTTGGTTTCTGGAGTGCTTGTGGGTTTCTGAGTAAGAGAGCAAGAAAAAGCATGAGTTCTCATGTGGTTGCACATGCTCACAAATGCCCCATGGCATGCATTGGTAATTTCTGCCACATCCAAGACCCCGGAATGTATCCACAGGTCTCAGCCGTCATCCTGGTGGATTCTGATGTGCAAAGTCCAGTGGTGAGCTCCGTAGAGAACCGTGCCAGTTTCTGCTGTGGGAATGGGAAGCCAGAATTGGTTTTTAGAAAGGAACCTTCTGTAAACCTAAGCAGCCCCTTAGACCACAAAGCCTCTTGGAGAAATATTGTGGGCATGGGCTTTTCAGTGAGGGAATAGGAAGATTTTAAAGGTGTAAGAGGCAGACACAGCCCATTAGGTCTCCCTCCATGAGTAGCTCTCCTCACAGTATGCTGAAGTGACTGAGGGAGGAGAGTGGAGATTTCTGTAGCAAATCGGAGAGTTTCTTTGCCAGCAGCTAAATCCCATATGGGAGCATCAGCTGCACTTCCAGACAGGAGTGGAGTCCTGTGGCTGCTGGAGAGATAGCGTTAGTTCCAGCCTTAAGATTGCTGAAACTCCCCACAGGGCTTTCCAACCCAGAATAAATCTGTTATTCCCTGACACAAACTGCTGAAGCTGGGTCTTCCCCATCTGCACAGTGCCCCTTTTTCCCCTGAACAGAAATAAGGCATCTCTTGCCTTCCAGAGCTCCTATGGTTCAAGCAGGAACTGGTAATTTCCACTAGGTTAGGTTCTGTGAGTTTCTCATACTCTTCTTGTTTGTTTCTTTTTAACCATATTTTGCCCTGAAGAACTGGTCAGGAGACAGGGGACATTCCTGCCACCTGGACTTGGCGTGCAATGATCTTTGAGGTCCCTTCCAACCCGAACCATTCTGTGATTCTATATTGTAGGGTCCAGGGCTGCTTGTTGAGTTTTCACCTGCAATGTTACTTCGCATTTGTTAGCACTCTATCATTTGTGCTGCATCTTAAAAATCACTGCAGTGCTCGCTGTGAAGGTGCCCCATAGACGTTGATACTGCAATTTTTAAGGAGCAAAGATCATTACATTTTTGAATGTTCATTTAGGATTCTGATTTAAAGCCAGAAGAAAAAACGAAAGGAATCTGAGTTGAAGCAGGCATAGTTCCCTGCTAGAATAGCTGCAAATGGTAAATCATACACTTAGTTATGTTTGATTGAGAGAGTTTATTGCTCATGTGAGCAAAATGTCTAGCCCCAGGCACTGTGTGGGTAGTTACTGCGCAAGCATACCACCTGCAGCCATGCCAGAATCCCCAAACCCCCCCATACCACGGCGTTCGCTGTCCTGAATAGGAATTGGAGGTCATGCCAGATTGCGTTGCAGTGCAGCGAAGTGGACTAGAAAGAGGCCACCCACCTCATTTGCACTTGTGCCTCACAGTAATCGGTGCTTGAATGTCAGTGGGTGGTGATAAAAAGGCTAATTTACTAACCCCCAGTGCTGCCTGCACCCCCTTTCTGCACATGAGGTGGAGACCATAAAGGCTGCAAGATTGCCCACTGTACTGAGGCCTCCATGTTATTTTTACATCTTTTTTTTTTTATTATTTTTTTTTATTATTTAATCTTGTATGCTCCAGTTGAGCTACATTAATGGATTAGAATACAGTGTGATCTTAGGAGAATTCCACTACAATAGATAGATAGTTGGATGGACGGACAGACAGATGCAAGTTTAAAGCACAAGAGGATTTGCATATTTAGTTCTGCTTTACAGCCTCCTTTAGAGAGTGGGATTAATGATCTGCTAAATTATCACAGTTGAGAGTCTTCAGCATTAGTGTGAATGCGTATCCTGCTAGAGCTAGTTTTACAACTTTTCCAGAGACATTTACAAATCTTACTGGGGGTGAGGCGAGGGAGGGGAAGGGAGGAGGGGGGCGNTAAAAAACCTCGTGAAGGCAAGGGAACATAGGATGCTTAGCACACCTTTTGGTCCTTGGTTTTAGAGATGTTAAAACAGCGTGCTTGAGCAAGGTGTGCTGCAGAGGATCTGGGGCAAATGCCACTACTGACTGAGCCAGTACCAGCCTCATAAACTTCCCTTTGATCTAGCCATTAAAGGAAAGAACATTACTTGGCATATTTCTTGGTTACACATATTGCATTCTTTGGTCCCATTAAATAATAATGAATAATAAATGGTGTAGTTTGGAACGAAATTCTGCAGGGCTCAGTAAGAGAAGAGGGCNTGGTTGTTGATAAAGCAGCTGGTGACTAAAAGAGAAAAATCAGAAAATCGTCCCTTTTCTGGCAGGTCTAAGAGCCTTTCCATCACCCACTGCATGCATTTACAGTGAGAGAAGGAAGAGTGTTCTCCAAGGACTGTTTGCTTTTTGAGTACCCGAGACGCTGTGTTAAGCACTTACTGCAAGTTGGCTTAGAGAAATGTCTTCCAAAAACATTTATTTGGGAAGGCAGGGGAAGGTGGG
>VXBJ01003889.1:344733-355155 GCA_013400055.1 Nycticryphes semicollaris | reverse complement strand
AGCCATTAAAGGAAAGAACATTACTTGGCATATTTCTTGGTTACACATATTGCATTCTTTGGTCCCATTAAATAATAATGAATAATAAATGGTGTAGTTTGGAACGAAATTCTGCAGGGCTCAGTAAGAGAAGAGGGCTGACATACCTTCCGCCTCTCATGGAGGGAGATGTGAGTGCATCCCGCAGCCCTGCTGAGGGTGAGAGGTCTTAAAAAAAATAAAAAGCAAGGAGCCGTTTCCAGCCATTTCACTGTTGTGTAACACTGGGTTTGACATGTGGCAGTAGAAGAATAAAACACACTCAGACTGCAGCAAGGTAGGAAAAAAGGGTGACAGCTCCTGCCATGGCACCAGCCGGTCTCCCCACAGTATCCAGGCTAGATCCTAGAGGTGATTCTTCACCAGAACAATGCAGCAACCAGGACCACATAATTTTAGGAAACAAATTTATGCTCCCAGATTTATCCCGCTTCATTAAAGGGCTTCAGAGCATGGTTATTTTTGGTGCAGTGAGGAGAACAAGACAGGTATGTCCGTGAGGTGATTCTGGTTTTAAACAAGGTGCCTGTTTGTTTCCACTGACTGTAGGCAACCCAACCTCTGCATGTCTTCATATGGGCGCCCCTTTCCTCTCTTCCTTCAGGGTTAAAATACCCAAGAGATCCCCAAAAAGCCAGGGAAGTTGCACATTTTCTCTCCCTTTGCTGAGGGTTTCTTGCTGGGACTGAGAGACCGATCATCGTTCTTGGCAAGCCAGGGCCTGATCCAGCTGCCCCTTTCCCCTGTTGTCAGGACAAGGTCCGGGTGAGCAGCCTCTGCAGCCAGCCCGAGCTGACTGATGGCAGACAAGTCCGAATGCTTGCCCTTTTCTCCCTTTTGTCACCGAGCTTGTTTGACACCACCCTTTCTGGCATAATATGGGGGCTAAAATGGGCATACATTAGGTGCCCAGTTTAATATTACAGAGATTAATGTCCACCAGACACTTACCAGTAAGATTCAAAACCCGGATCTCCTCAGTAAGCAAAACTTACTGGTTTAGGAGGTTCAGGCAGAGCGTGCTGCAGATTGTATGGACAGAGACCTTTGTTTCACTCATTTTCACTTGAATTCCCTTTATTCACACAACACTCCTTATGTAGGTTTGATTTACCTGCCCCCTTCATCCTCTCCCCAAGCCAATACTCTACACGAGTCTCGCGCAGCTCTTCTCATTTCTCGGTGGCTCAGCTGTCCTCCTTGCCTTCTCCAGGGACCTGCTCCGCACTGCCCAGCCAGGCTGGCATCTGCCAGAGCTTGGCCGTATTGCTGAAATGAAGCCGTAGGACATGAGCAGTCCTGTGCCGCTGGAGCTCTAGCAGGATGACATGATACTTGTCAAGAAGGATGTCTTCACATCTCTCGGAGCACTGCAACGGATTTCCCTTCACCTCTTCCTCAAATGGGGTATTTGCACCATTTCCCTGCTCCGCTCAGCACGAGCTTGTGGCCTGCTGCTGGGGTGGACTCGGCGTTATTAATTGTTTGTATTTATTTATCACCCTGGAACACCGAGGCAGCGTTGTGCAGGAAACTTTACGCCCAGGAACAGAAAAAGGCAGCTCCCTCGCTTAAAAAAAGAAAAGAATATTAACCAGCAGACAGCTGTATGGGGAGATCACATTATCACATTAACTACCCATGAGCTGACCTGGCCCCTAAGTGGCGGGTACGTGGTGTGGTTTAGAGGTTGTTCCCTGTCTTGAGGAGGTTGTTCCCTGTCTCTGAGGCTGGCTGTGGGCACCTCGTGAGCTGGTTCAGAATAGCCTAGGCTTAAGCTCTTGACTTTTCTTATTTTTCTTATTTTTATTATTTTTGGCATCTCTCAAAGCTTGCAACAACTGATTCTGTCCCCGTTTTCTCTTAGCTCACTTTCTCGCACCCGTTTCTTTGTTTCTAATACGTTCTTTCCTCCTTTTAACTGCAGCAAGTTGCCCCTCCTGGCACCTGCTGCCCTCCACATACCTCTCCCCTCGCCAACATCTCCCCTCCTGCTCCCGCAGCCAGGGTCCCTCCTCCTGCCCTGGCCTCTCCCCTGCCTCCCTGCTCCTCTGGGTATCTCTTACCTCCCCGGTATTTCACACACACAGAAGGGAGAGGCAGGAAACACTGGTCCAAAATGGAAAAGTCACCCCGCCTGCCCCCTGGGAGAAGTGCCTCCCTCGCCCCGCAGCCAGCTTATACAAACATGGTGGCGGTGGGGGGGGATATGTCAAGAGGGGTGCCCCCAGCAGTCAAACCCTCCCCGTGGACGAGCCGTGGGGTGCTTGGAGGGGATAGGAGGTTTTTCCACGGCAGGTGGAGGGAATGTGGGTTGCGAGGCCAGCCCACCTTGTGCTGGTGTGGAGCTATCTAAGCCAAAGTTCAGGTGAAGGGCAGCCATGTCGCCAGAGAGTCATGTGGCTCTCATGTTGGTTAGTATGTCACTTTGAACAGCTCTTATCTGATATTATTATGACTAACCCGGTGCTGACAGCATGGAACAGATTACAGGAGCCATGTGATGATTATTTAAGGCATCGCTGAGTATAACACGCGGCTAATATTAACCCGTTCTTTCCAAGGCAGCTCGGCCTCTTGTGAGCGACACCTGCAGCAGGCACCATGCCCTGCCTGGGACACAGCTTACCTTGGCTATTTCTTAATCAGTCTTCTGTCTTACAGTTTGGAGCAGTTCTGCAGGCTATGGTTGCTTTTTTTATTTGGTTTGATTTTTTCCCTCCTTTCCTTTTTTTTTTAAAAAAAAAGAAAAACCAACAACCAAACAACAAAAGACCCACAACAAAACCATAAAGGATCAATTGTGACAGGTGCCTGTATTTCCTATTTCTAGTGGCAGCAACGTGCCAATAAAAACCAGGAAAACTTTTTTGTTTTGTTATGGTTGATCTTTAAAGTTATTGAGAACGGCGCTGAAGTCATAGCTGGCAAAATAGACCTCAGTGTTCTACATAAATGTCAGCGGCACCGAGGCGATACTTTCCGAGAGGTGCCGATGCAGGCGCTGACGGGGAAGGCGAGGCAAGCGCACGCACTGCACCCGTGCGGGGCATTTCCAAAACAATGCCAAAAATGTGCTGAGTATACATATATATATGTATGTATGTGTGTGTAAAGTGTGGTGGCTGCTAAACCACTTCCACAGATGTGTTAAACGCCACCTGTGAGGGTAGCGGAGCGAAGAACTCTTGGGGTCTCCATGATGTGGGGGGTGCCGGCCCCTAGTGCTGCAGCCTACAGGAAGGCAGAGAGGGCTGGGGCCATGGCGTCTGTCCCTCACAAGGTAATGTCAGAGGTGTGAGGAATTTACATTCCACGCCTGGAAACTCCGTTCATGGGAGTAGCATTACTGGTGTGGTTAACCCAAGGGTAACGTTACACTGGCGGCTGCTGGATGGAGCAGGATGGGAGCCATGGCCTGTCTCCTCAGGTGGGCCTCCCCTCAGGGGCTGCCTGCAGCCCACCCACTGCCCCCTCCCCACCCAGCATCCATGGGCCAGGAGCAGGGTGACAGAAAGTTTAGGTGTTGGGATTGTCTTCCTTCAGGAGTGTGAAATCAGCATTATTGGGAGGGTGAAAGCAAAGCCTTTCCTGGGGCTGTGAAGCCAGCCAGAGGAGGTTTGACCGCTGGCAACCAGGAGGCCAACAGAAAGGTGGTGTGTGAGGGAGAAATCATGTCCCTCCCCTAGCCCTACAAGCACAGCCATATTTCTCTTCCACTCCATGTCTGCAAAAACTCAGCTTCAGGAAAAAGAAGATGAGGGAGAAAGGTGGAGAATGGAGCAAGACCACGCACTTGTTACCAATCCTTCCCTCCATTTTAAACTCCGAGCCAAACCCAACCGTGATCACAAGGATTAAGGTCTACAAAACGTGGTTGAGACTAATTACAAGTGAGACCCCAAAGGCCCAGAGGCTTTTGGAAGGGGGCTCAAAAATACCTCAGAGGGAGTCCTGAGCATTCTTTGTTTAAATTAAAAATAATTAAAAAATGTGAAACAGAAGAGAAGCAAAAATCCCTTGGTTCTACCAGCAGCACGTGCACAAGTAACGGTGTTGGCAGAGGGCATCCATGTGGGCTTCATATTGCTTTGAGGGAGGAAACTGCGAAAGTGCAAGGATGTGGTGCTTTGCTTCCTCCTCCAGCAAACCTGTGAAAGATAGAGTCACCTGAGTAGGAAATGAGAGAACTGACTGAACTGTGTAATAGTGACAGTCATAGTACCAGCAATAGTACTAATTCCATGTGGGCTTTGGTCAGTACTTGAGCCCAGCTCTCAATGCACTCAGACATGCTGGTCCCTTCACCCTGCCCACGTGCATCATATCTGCTCCATCTGTAAAACACAACTGATAAATTGCTAATGCACAGAGTTGTGATGAGCTCACGTCATTAATATTTTGCCTTGCTCGGAGATGCTTGATTAGAATCTGCATGGAAGGCTAAACCATTCCTTTCTTCTTTTCTTGAGCTGAATTACGTTCTGAAAAAGACTATTTTCTTCAGAGGGTCTATGGAATTTTGTCCTAATGCTCATTTATCGTGAGTGGCACTGATGGAAGGGGTGCCGGTGTGAAGCAGATGTATCAGTGTAATAGTTTACTTTGATGGCTCCTTTAAGAGGCTTCATAATCTTTATATTTTACCATTGGGTTTGAAATTTTATGCTCCTTTAACAGGTGTATTACCTTGATCAGATGTTTTCATTTTAAACTATTGACTTATGAGCACATGGCCTGCAGGGATTGATGTGCAGCAAATGGATTCCTTTTAAAAGATTTATTCTTATATTCTCTTTTTATTTAGTGTAGGAGTTTACTAGAAAACATAAATGATTGATAATGACAGTTCATGAGTAAAAATGAAAGTGTGCCACAATTAAAACCTTTGTTTCCCTTAGTTTAAAAGGACATCTGTAGAAAGAAATCAGTAAGGATGGGAATACACAAAGACAAATCCAATCTAAAATCAGACAGAGTTTAGTTTTCTGGGTTAACATTTAACAAAACCAGCTTTTTAAACATTTCGTCTCCACTCACAGCCACTATTGTTTCTGTGCTCTTTTATCGTTCAAAGAGTCCAAGCTATTTGAAAAGGATGTGTACAAAGATTAGCTTAAAATGACTCATTGTAAAAGCTCCCTACCTGATGAATTGGTCCTATTGGAACCAACATCCATTTTAACAGAATCCACCGAAAAAGCTCAATCTGTTCAGCCTGTGAGATGGAATGCAGCAGCAGAGTCCTGCCATGAAAATAGCTTGTGTAATCAGTGGAATATAAATGGCAACAGCATCTTGTACTCCCTTTTATGATGGTGGAAAGGGAAGGAATTCAGTGGGCAGCCATATGACGAGGTCCTGCATGACTGAGAAGCTCACATTTTTGCATTGCGCTGTGGCACAAGATGTCATGTCTCCATGAGGAGGTAGATTGTTCCTGTGCCTTGTGACCAGAATCTGTGTCTGGAGGAAGAAGAAGAATAAAGGACCATTATTTTAGCAAAGGCATTAGAAATCTCTGCAACTGCTGGAGGAAGCATTAATTAACAAAATATTTTCTCATAATGGCCAGCATCCTTCTGAAAATAAGAGCGTGGAAGCTGCTTGAAATAAAAAAGTGCATGTACATCTGGGCAGCTTATGGTTTTAAAGCACTGCCTGTGCTGACAGAAGAGGCAAGGGCATGGCAATTACTGAAGGTTTAATACAAGGATAAATGTAAAGCAACTTTTATTCTAGGTGTGAGCCTCCTGCACGAGCGCATGATTTGTGTTGGTGCCAAAGTGGGTGGTGTTCGTTAGGCTCTGGTTGAAGTCCGGCCCGTGTTGCTGCAAGAAACGAGGGTGATGGGGTCAGGTCAGTCTTCTCTGAATGATAATCCACACCACAAAGCTACTGTAAATGATTCAGCATGGTTTAGTATTATTTTCAGCCAGTGCCCAGGAGAGGCCAGGACTGAGCTAGCATTAAGAATGAATTGTCCGTGCTTCCCACTCTTGTATAAGTGCGGGTTCAGGTCACAGAGAAGCACGGCAGGAAAATGAGCACAGCCTCCTTCAGCGCAGCGTAGAGTACTTGTCTCCCTTCAGCAAAGGTTGTGAACCGGGTTGGAGGGACGGGACACAGGCTACAAACGTATTTTGGTTCTCAAAAAGCACCTCAGAGGTTCCCAGGGAAATTGAGTTACACTTCTGCGAGTTGCCAGGATTTTTAGGAAAGGTGCTGAATACCCTCTGCTTCCAGAGTGACCCAGGGACATTTGCCCCTTTTTTGTGAGCAGCTGGCACATTGAGTTGGCACCTTTAATTGCTAAGTGGATATAAAGTGTTAACTTAAAGGCAACTATTCAGTTCAGGCAAGTTATTGCTGCAATTGGTGGCCGTGGTGGGTTTTTTTACTGCTTGGTTCATTTTTCATCTCTTACTAAATCACCTTTTCAACGGTAATGTCATTAAACTGTTGTTTGAGGTCATACCAAATTGCCATTTTCTTCTGCTGTCATCCTCAAAAGGTTCTGAATAAGTCACTGAGGTAGTTTTTTATGTGCTTGTAGAAGGCTACAAAAAGGCAGACTTGGGATGCAGGACTTCAGAAAGGGACAGACCAGAAAGAAAGAGAGTAAACTCACAAAAAGCAGAAACTGTAATTTGTAATTGTCTAAACTGCACTTTGTAGCAGCTGCATTTAGGCTGGACTGATGGCTGTATGAGTGCTACATTTCATTGAGTAAAAATCATTAATATTGTGGAGTTTTACTTACGTACCAAGAGAAAATAATAAAGCAGAGCTCTGTGTGCTTCAGACTTGGCTAGCGAGTCCAGCTGAGAGCAGATGGAAACTCTGCCAAGCTCTTTTTTCATTGAAGAGTTTTCTTGAAGCTTGAAGAGGGGAAGCCGAGAGCACTGCAGACAAAATTGCCGATTCCTGCTCAGTTCCCTGCACCGTTCCCTCTGCTTAGGACCATCCCGCAAACCTGGGGTGGGCGCCTGTCAAACCCAGGCTGAGTTCAGTGGCCGTGTTGGTGAGTCCTGCTCAAGCACAAGGACCATTTGACTCGGGACTGAGATTAATCAAAATCTGCTGGATTTTGTTAATGTATTTTTTAGGAGCTTTGAAACTTGATGTTTTGCACGGCTGCACGTGGGCTGTTTCAGCCTGTCCCTGGGCGGTAGGAGATCCCATGGAGAAGGCTCAATGGTGTTCATGTTACTATCTCATGATGGAGCTTACACTATCAGCTATAATGTATTAGTGCAGGCACCACACTTGGGCTCTTCCTGCCTCATAGAAATGTCTGTAGTTTCTTTTTCCTAGTTCTTCAGCAGTTACATAGTCCTTCCAAGTACAAATGTGCTGCTTTACTTACAGACTGTTCTCTGCTTCAGGATTGTACAATCCCATTATTTCAGAGGGGACTGTGTCCTAAAAGAGTAGGAAGGAAAAAATAATGTTTGTTTCTGGTTGGGGTCTTTCCTCGCTCTTATATATAAAGAAATGCCATGAAAAACCCATGGAGATGGAGTTCATTATGTTAATCCCATCTCTAAAACCGCTGCCGTGCTGCGGGCCTTTGTTGTCAATAAAATGTCAAGCAATGGCATGTACAGCATGTTGTGCAGACTTCAAAATGCCGCAGCTGTAAGACTGAGCAGTGTTTCCTACATAAGAGCTGAGAAATATGGGAGGGATTAATATGGGTGCAAGCCCAAGTGTTAATACCGAAAACCGAAGCAAAAAAAAAAAAAACAACAAACCCAATCACCTTCCAAAAAGGTTTTTTTCAGCGTACTTGTAATAATTGGTTGTCATTCTTCATACTTTGAAAGACATCTGTTCCCATTTCAGGGTTGAGCCCTAGTTTACCCAGGAAAGCTGGTATACTTGTTTTCTTTCTCCAAGGAGCAATATCTTTCCAAGTTTTAATGCCAGTGTGCAGCCTAGTAGTTCCAACGAAGGGCAAAATCTAAAAAATCAGGACCTATAACATAGTTATAGCCATTAATTTATCCTGCTTGTGATAATATGGGGCCAGGTAAAATACCAGAAAGGAAATTGCCCTTTTAATACCAAGCAAAGGTATTTTTCTGACCTGTCTTGTGAAAGCGTGGATTGTGTGTGGTAAAGGACCTGATGCACAACTGTCACCAGCTTGGAGGGCTCCCCTCCTGTTGTGGCCATGCCTGGCTCCAGGAAGGTGAGCCAAATCCATTAATAATATGACCCTCACCGGCAGAAAGCAACTGGGAAAATATTCCTTTCCCGGAGATGTGTTTTTATAGTTGTAGTACTGGGACTAAAGGACAGTGCCATTTTTCATTCTCCTAAGCACTAAAATGGAAATTTTGCCAGAGTCTGGGCATAGGGTAAGGGAGGTAATGACTGAAAAATTTCCTGTTTCCTTGGAGGAGTATCACCATCTCTTCTTTTCAGGCAGCACTGACACAGTGCTAGCCACTGGTGAGTGTTTATACCAGTTCTACGTTATGGACCCAGTTTCTATGGATTTTTAGGAAAAACTAAATACACTGAAGTGAGTACTGGCCGCACTGTGCCGGTAAATCAGGACCAGTGATTTAGTTTAGGACATAAGAGGGATGAGGGTTGTCGCGTGGAAGTAAGACAGATGAGGGGCGATGGCTGTCATTTCAGGTCATGTAGGAAGCTCCAGCCTAATCCATGACCATGGCATTTTCATCTCCATGCTGCTTTCACACTGATTTCTGTGACCGGGTGGCAGAAGGAAGAGACGTATTACTGTTATTATTTGATATGTGTGAGCCCCTGTGGCCTTCCCACTGCACTCGCCGGGATGGAGCTGTGCCTTCTGCATGGGGGGCCAGGCACTCTGCTGTGCAGCTCCATCCACCTCTCCTTGGAGCAGCTTTGTTAGGTTTCATATAATTAGGGCTGATGTCTCTCAAAAAATACTGCATGTTACGTTTTATGTTCCTTTCTGACACCTCGTGATAGGGTTCCGTTCAGCAAATCACCATGTGCAAAATGTGGAAAGATTGCAGCTGTAAAAATTAATTTCATTTGTATTTAGCCAGGTGTGGGTATTAAGAGACAACCAAAATCTGGTGTCGTAAATCCTCTTCCAGGGGGAAAAAAAAAGTTAGTATCTGCATGCTGGGTTTCTTTTGTCTTCCAGGCTCTTCTTTGTTGTTTCACTGAACATGCTGGTGCTGCCAGGTTCCTTACAGCCGTTCTCATTTTCTCTGCTGCTGGTTTGTGTGCTGATTCAGTAGCTACAGTAGTGTACTCTGACTCTTTCCCTCCCTTCCTCCCTCCCTCTTTCCCTCTTTCCCTTCCTTCTCTCCTTCCTTCTTCCCTTTCTCCAACATGGGGGCAGACAACCTGAAAAACACTTCCGTCAGCACATAAAAAAGGTTACACTCTGCATCTAGTGATTCTGTGAAAAACTGTGTTAGCAAACCTCTTCTCCCCCCACCCCCCCACCAGTGTGCGTGGGGGCATCTCTTTTTACCTGTAATATCAACAGAGGTGCTGCCTCTCTGCAGGGTTTGGGGGCGTTACAGGTAGCTCCAAAACACCCTGCACCTCCAGAAAAGGCATTTTCTGCTCGGAGGAGGATCTGGGTTTAGCATGGGGAGCCGGGGCTGTTTTCAGGGCTCCGGTGGATGGTGTTCTCTGCTGGGATAAGTTAGGGAGCAGCATGGGACTTTCTAAGCGTAGGTATGAGGATGAAGAGGTGCTACTTTTGCACAGAGCCCTTGTGACTCTGCTGACATTTCTACTTGGAAGAATCCCCTTTTTAAGGGTGAGAAATAGTTTGGTTTGTCTGCTTGGCCCTCTGTGCTATGTTCCTACCTCACACTAATGCCAGTCGTATCAGATAGTTCTAATTATAAATGTGACAGCTCTGAGAATTTGGATTTTAAAATCCTGTTTGGTTTTTTTTTTTTCATGTGATATGTTGCAACACCAAACCAGAAGAAGTTACTGGTGGGCTTAACCGAGTTAGAAAGCAGTGCTTTAGCCACAAAAGCACCTAGTCCGCACCTGGATTTGAGCCAGGGAGTGCATCTGCTAAATATCTCCGAGAGAAAAACCAAAGTATCCTATGCCGTAAGATTGGTATCAGCAGGGTCCCCTGTTTCCAACCATGCACATTTGCTCTAAGTCATGAAATTAATTAATGGGGGGAAATTTCTTGTAAAATAGAGCAGCAGTTCTGATTTACATGACTTCTGTGCATTTGCAAGTTATTTTTTCCCCCTATGGCTAGAGCTGTATGAGCAGGTTTTGTTCCAATAAACGAACTTACAGGCGTGCCTTGGGCTGAGGTCTCGGGGATCCGTTCTCTGCGACAACTGTGGCATTCCCCTCCCGTTTGATTTATTTGCACCCATCCAGATG
>VXBJ01003889.1:327912-344017 GCA_013400055.1 Nycticryphes semicollaris | reverse complement strand
TTTGTGCTGGCAGGGATCCAGGGGATATTTGCAGCTTCCTCCTTTAAATCACTGTGTGGGCATTCAGAGAGTTTTCTAATAAGTGTAATAAATATACTAAGAAATAAAAGAACTTGCAACTGGACACATTGCACTTGGAAGATGGTCCTTGTAAGACTCACAGATGGTTGGAAATTTTGAGAAACTCTGTGGAATGACTGCAGAAAATAAACAAAAATCCAGTGAACACGGGAGCTCTCTCCTCTCCTCTCTCCAAGCTTGTTTGCAAATCCTTTTTTAGGTCACTCT
Source organism: Nycticryphes semicollaris (assembly GCA_013400055.1). Taxonomy (NCBI): domain Eukaryota; kingdom Metazoa; phylum Chordata; class Aves; order Charadriiformes; family Rostratulidae; genus Nycticryphes; species Nycticryphes semicollaris. Next base: position 343,729 of record VXBJ01003889.1, on the reverse strand, counting down.
ACCCACAAAAGAAAGGAAGAGAAGGGAGTTTCATTTCATTACAAGGATGATTTTCAAACCCAGGAGGGTCTGTCTCTCCAGGTTAAACCCCCTAGAAGACACTCAGTTTCTCTCTGGGCCTTTGGAGCTGTTCCCCAAATTACTTGTGTCTTCTTTGGTCTGAGGATACAGAGCAGGAGGGTGTTGGTAGACCCACCCTTTGGCTGGAACGAACCGTGCTTGAAACCACAGCTAATCTCACCGAGCTCGTTGGTGAAGAGCGTGTTACTGAATTAAAGGCTCAGAGCACGGCCCGCAGGAAAGGACAAATCCTGCTTCGCCGGAATCTGTGGCAAGGCTGGTGGTGATGGGGTTGCAGAAGGGCAGTATCAAGGCTCTGTGTTTCGCTTTAAATGCGTTTTTCTTAAAGGGTAAGGGAAATGACAATAATTTGCTGTCAAAAAAAGTTTTGTCATAACCAGTACAGTAGCCACACGCAGCAGGATTCGGAGGTCCTGAGCTGAATTGCCGTTGCTTTATCACTGGAGAGGTTTTTTCTCCTCTTATCTTCAAATATGAATTCAACTCTAGGCTCAAATCCTTCATGTGTGGTTCTTGCTTTCCTTAACTTCCATTGATGTAAATAGTTAAACAACTGAGGGAACTGGAACTATCCAGTATTGCTCCTCTTCATCAGATAATTGGTGCTTTGCAGGCCTAATATGCAATATGTTGATTAGTGCTTTTGTTATATTAAGGAGTTTATTTTTACCGTACGCCAAATCTACTGTAGATGAGTCTCCTGTATGCAGTTCATTAGATGTCTTGGATGAGGTTTTCAAAGTGATGTCAACCTTGCCTCTGCTTGGAAACTCAGTCCTGCAGATAATCACGATACAATATACGCGTGCAGTGCCTGTCCTCGCAGGTGAGACACTGGGGACCTCTGGGGTTCAAAACTCGAGCTCCTGGTGTTGGCTTTGAAGCACCAAAGCTCCCCTGGGTGCTCTGGAGCAGACTTCCCTCCGCCTTCAGGTTGTGCACGGAGAGCACCCCGCAACATACGTTGCTCGGCAGATCTGATGCACATCTCAGATGGCGTTGGTAAGTCTGCACGTCATTGCCTTGTACGCTGGAGCGTTCTCGCCTCTGCTGTGCCCACGGAGGGACGTGTGAATATAAATGAGGCCTGTATTTTCAAAAGTGGTCCATTGTCTTGGGGATTAATGGGAAACTTGATCATCCGGTTATTGCCTGCCACTGCCTACCCTGTGAATACACCAAGTATTCCACATCCAGTGGTACGGGTTTGTGTTTTATAAGGTGATGGTTGTGGAGAGGATTATCTTTTTTTTTCCCCTGTTTACTTTATTAAGCCAATTAGGAGTGTTCAAGACGAGGAGGTGTTTTTCCAGGTCCTATGATCCCATTAGTTAAACAGCAGAGGGATAAGTGAAGGAAGAAAGCAGACTACAGAATAAGCTGTGCAAATAAAATGCAACAACTAACTTCTGGTGTGGTACCATCTTGCTGACCAGCCTGATTATTGACTACCCAGTCAGTTCTGCTGATACCACCAACATAAATTCATCTTTGCTGCTTTTTTTTTTTACTGATGCTAATGCCAAAGAACCAGAGGAACTCTAGGAAAGGAGAGTCGGTTTCAATTCTGGTTCATGAATCACATATTGAATTGTCAGGAAAGGAACAAATTCTGCCCCAATTGCCACTATAACTATGATAGGTTGTACTCGTGTGTCTCAGGGCAGAATGTGGTCTGAAATGAAATAGATGAGGTCAGAATCTGTTTTCATTGATCACAGAGAAGGCAGTGAAGCTGCAGAGGCAAATGTGACAGCGAAATATTGTCAGCCAGGCCATTCCTCTTGCCAGCGAGGCATCACGGCAAAAAGAAGGCTGTTTGATTTTCAACCTCCATGATGTGCTGGTCGGGTTGATAAAAAAAAATAAATAATAATCTTCCTGTAAGCAAGCAAATTGATCTGAAAGTAAGACGTAGTGATTGACAGTGAGTTGCAAGATGCCATTTATATACAGTCTGTTCATATGGAGAAAAAAACCCCACAAACCACTCAAGGGACATTTTGGTTTTGTTGTAGAAAGTGTTAATTTTTTTTTTTTAATGTATATTTTTAGAATATTACAAAAGGTAGACCAGGAATGTGATTCCAGGAATAATCTTCTTTTATTCCATCGTATATTCTGCAGCCCATTCTATGAAGATGGCAATCGTAAAAAGAAGAAAGCAAGGGGAGCCATATGAGAAACAAGTTTCTGTTCGGGCGGATGGCTTTATAGAATAGATACTGAAGCAGCAAAGAACCGAAAGTGGTTTCTGAGAAGTGTTGACCTCCTTTCGTGCCACTTACTGTGAATTAAAGCTGTGAGTGAGAACTAGTTTGGGCATGTGGTACAGCACTTACAGCAACTGCTGCCAAGGAGCAAGATTTGTGTTTCTAAGGAAATGCAACAAAAGAAAATGGTTTAAGAGGCAGCGGCTGTCACCGTGTAAAAATAAAAGTATCTATGTACAGATAGGAAAGAAAGGCCGAATTGGGTTATTCTGTACGCAGGTCAGTGCATGTGTGAATCCTTGTAATGGGAGATTCCAAATCAAACGGCTGTGGATTGTGCAGGGTTTAGCCTATCTCACGCTGCTGGAGTTTACAAAGTCGAGCGAGCTAAAAGCAGTTGTGACCCGCTCTGTGCCTGTGATTGACTGTTGTTTGTCATTCTTACAGGCATTATTAGTAACAGTGACCTGCTGTAGGAAAGGGATGCATTTAGAGCAAGGAAACTCGGGTTTTGTGGCTTCTTGGAACTCCATTCTTAGCAAACCGAAAAGCGAAAATCTTCAGCACTTCTAAACCAAGGCTGCCAAACAGTATCACTTACCACTACCTTTAGGGTTATAAATATCTTAGGACGTGACATCTACTCACTGATTTGTAGCAAAGATGTTAGGAGAATTGTTCATGCACTGAAGTTTCATTAAGGGATGAAAACCGTAGCAAAGCACCGAGGAAAAAAAATTGCTATATTTACACAGTGTCTTAACTCTTTTTTTTTTTTTCTTTCTTTTTTTTCTTTTTTCTTTTCTTTTTTTTCCCCTCCTGGGTTGGAAAAGGGGAACCACCTGTCTCCTTTGCTGATGTCAGACTGCTCCCCGGAGACACGGTGCTATTGGAAAGCACATGATACTGTACATATTTACACCCAGCCCGTATCTGATTGAGGTTGGGTGACGGGACCCGTGAGTTCACAAGTTTCTTCATCATACTCTCATGCATTAAACATGTGTTTGAACTCTGGCTTGAAAGCCGTGTGATCTTATGATAGACGGATTTATGTAATAGTTAAATGAATGATCATGTGCTCTCCAGCTCCTTTTCCATGCAAATGCAGAGGAAATTGAATATTATAATATTTCAGTGCAATGTCCTCAATAACAAATTNCCAGGTCCTTTTCTGCCAGGCAGTAATTGATAAATTGATATTTGTATGTATATCAATTGCCTAGCAGTTATTTTTGTCTGCTATTTGCATGATATGGAAAATACTTTTTCTAGCAAACGTTTTAAGCTACTTGGTGCTGCTTTCCCTTTGGAATGATCACAAGGGTGCACATTTTAGGGACGCATTTTCCATCTGTTTTTTTGAAGCTGGCAAAGCACATAATTTGGAATGGAAAAGAAGAAGTCTGAAAGTACCCAGATTTAAGCTGGTATGTGTTTGAGCCATTCTAGGAATTCTTACTCTGTAGCAGTTAGTAAAAGTGAAGGACTATATTGTGCCCTTGGATGCAGTGTACAGGCAGAGCCCAAAGCCAGTGGGAGCCCTCTATGGATGCCCAGGGGCACACTAGGGCCCCAGAGAGTTTTACTGCTCTGTTACCAAGGCAGAACCTGAAAAGATCAGAGGGACTCTGTGAAACTGCAGATGTTCAATGTGATCCTGGATTGTGGTGCCTTGTTTGAGTAGGGTCAGGGTCCTTCTGCAAAGTCCCAGGTTGCCCAGAGAAGCTGTGGCTGCCCCATCCCTGGAGGTATTCAAAGCCAGGCTGGATGGGGCTTGGAGCAACCTGGTCTGGTGGGAGGTGTCCCTGCAAGGGGGCTTGGAACTTTGAGGTCCCTTCCAACCCAAAACATTCTATGGTTCTGTGATTTCTTCATACAGCCTTGAGTGATGTGCCCACCAGAGGGACCTACTAAGTCTTCTGTGCTCTGCCAGTGGTAGACACAAGGTTCCCAGTTCAACCAGGTTGTGTGGGCTTGCTCACACATCCCTGTGACTTTTACTAGAATATGGGATCTTTGTAAGCCAAATTCAAGCTTTCCTACGGCTGTATGACCCGTCTAGAACTTGAAGCCCGAGCTTCCACGCAGAGCAATGCTGGAGTAGCAGTGCTTCTTTTCGGAGTGGAGATCTTCCTGTGGTGAGCCTCTGCTCGGCCAGAAGCATTGCCTTAACTTCTCATGCCAGCACACCCTGCTTGTTGCACATGGTGAATATGGATGAGGGAATCTGGCCCTGTTGCTCTGGCAGTGGCTGGATCAAGCCAGGCATGGGTCAGTGCAATAATTTCTCAAAAGGTGGGCATTTTGAAAGCATCAAAATTCCTGGGGACACTCCTGGTCCTGGACTCCTGCAAGCAGCTGGGGAAAAGAGGCACCAAGAAATATTAACTGCCCCTGAACGGTGCTGCAAAGCCGCTGTAACTATGGGGAGTAGAGTAGGTTTTGAGACTTCATGTTAGTGGCATTCCTGGAGTCTCAGGTGTCCCACATCAAGCCCTGAGAAAAGAACTGTGTTTCTTTTTGCTGTAATCACGAGTAGGGTGGCCACACCACAGCTGTTGAGCTGCTCATGTCTCCTGAGCAGTTCAAGCCCAATTCCTGGGCTGTGGAGAGGTGTTTTCACTAAGAACTGGATTTATTTTGGCTGGGGGCTGGTAAGTCCCAATGGAAAAACGGCACCAGTGGGTGTTGCTGGAGACAGCAGTGCTGGGTCACTGTGGGATCTTGCTTATTGCCAGTGATTGCCCAACTCACGGTGGTACAGAGGGAGCTATCAGTACCTGATGCTCCAAGATCTCCTTCCTCTGGGATTTTTTTTAGGACATTTAATATATTTAGTGTAGTTTTGGCCTATGTTATGGATTTTTTTGTTAAAGGGAGATTGAAAAGTAAGGAAAAACTGGCCATCCCTATCCTAGAGAAAGAAACGTTATAGCTGGAAATGAATTCTTGGGTCATCTGTTTCATCCCCATGTGCTAGCACCATTTCTTTTTCTTTTTTTTTTGTATAGTAAACCGCACAGTCTTGTAATATATGATTGATATTAATTAGGTTTCTGCGAAGTACTGCACTCCTCAACTTGAACTGAACCAGAAATAAATATATTGCCATATATTAACATTTTATTAGTTGAGAAGAAGAATAGGATGAAGGCACCTATATGAAATCCAAAGTATGGGCTTCAGATTGAATTAATGCCAGCAGCGCCTTGAGATTAATTTGGTTACTATGGGTACAGAATAAGAAATAGTATACCATAATGTAACTATGTTTACTGATTCATTTCTGGCATTAAAAACTAAAACCACATTATATATGCAACAACAGTCTTTCCTTCCTTGGAAGAAGAAGGTGGGTACATTTTAGTAATTAAAGTGAATGTTGCCCTCTGAAAAGTGCCAGTACTCTACTGGAAGAAGAGCTGCTGTTCTTATACAGGGTCTGCCCCATCACAAGCAGCAGAGCTGTGACATACCAAAAGAGACCTAAAAACCAGTGAAAATCCCAGGAAGCTTCCCATCTTCTAGAGTTTCTCTCGTTTAAGTGTCTCTTGTACCACGATAACATCTGTTTCACGTACCATTCAAACGTATTGGTCAAACGTCAGTTTTCTGTCCTCGTGCCGCTTCGCATCTCATCAGTACGTGGGAGAGGGAACTAGTTTTGCATCTGAAGATGTTGAAAGCTGGCTAATAATAAAATAATGCAATGGAACTACCATATATATTCAGGATGCAATTATTTTAAGGGGTTTCAGTTGTGACATGGCTAGATTAAGTATGAAGCTTTTCATTTTTTATACTTGCTGTCAAGAATGTTGTTAAATACTGATACCACCTCCTAAGAGAACAACTTTTAAATACCAAAACGAAAAGGATAAGCATTAAATATTTTGGTAGATATATTGTGCCATAATGTCTACTGCCTTGTTCTTAATACAAAGCACAGTAGGGCTTAATTAAAAAGTGATTGTACGATCTATCACAAACCTGCATTAGGGATATGGATGCCAAGAAAATTAAGTTGAATAGGTGGTGATAATGAAATCGATATTTTATTGAATAGTTTTTATTCCTGTGCCTTTGTTTGCTATTCTTGCTTCCTTGTCAGCAGGTGAGACATTTTCTATCCAAAATTCTTTGAAAGGACTCCTTTAGTCTGTTGCTGCTTTGTTTCATTGTTTGATCAGCCTAAGATATTTTGTCCATTTTTTTTTTTGACAGAGTAAAACGCCTTGATAAACTTTTGACTCTGTCGGAGCAGAGCATGACAGTAAACAAAGAAAAGCAAGTCCTTCCGAGCTCGTTCCTGCTCGGAGCAGGCAGCCAACAACTGGTACAAGGGTGATTTTCTATTTCGTGTAAGCAAAAGCCACAGTCGCTCAAAGCCTCCAGGGCAGCTCCACAACCTGGTTTAATACAGATTTCTCCTGTTCCGGCTCCTGGTGCAGCTTCAGGACCTGCTAAGCAGAGTGGTTAGCAGTAGAGAACGTGGAGACATATTCACTCAAGCATAATACCCAGTGAAGAATATATACAATAAAAGTAAGTGTTTGTACAGCCTGGGCCAAAATCACCCTTGTTATAACTTCATCAGCTTAAATGCTATTGATTTTTCAGGTACCACTGACCTGAAGCTGCTGTGATTGTGCTCGGGGTGGATTCGACCTGTACCGTTCAGGCCAAGCAGAATCGCGACTGAGAAAGTGCGATGCGGAGGAACAGTCCCCGCGTCTTCTGCTTGTCTTGTAACTCTACCCCAGTCACTCCCAGTTCAGCGCGCTGTTGGAAAGCCTCATCTTTAAACAGGCAGAAGTGTGTCTGCAAGAACTGTAGCAAACAATAAGACAAAAGAGCTTATTGTTCCCCTTGGTGGTGTTTTTAAGAGTGGCGTGTTGCAAACCAGGCGGCTCGCTTCTTGCGAGCGGAGCTGCTGGGTCAGCCGGCGCAGCTTCATCTTCACATCCTCACTGGTTAGGGTCAACGTTGCCGGTGTCCTTTGTCGTGGCACCGCTCAAAGAGCCATAAAGGGGTGGCTGGTGCTGACGTCCCTGACGCGTGTCCTGAAGGAACACGCCACGGCGGGTCGCAAACTCGCTGCGCATCCCAACTCCCAGCTCCTCGGTGTTCCCCGAGCGCGACGCGCAACGTGGGGTAACGTGCTAGAGGAGAAGGCAAGCACAGCACCAGGCTCTGAAAGCCATGAGAGGCACTGAAAGCTTGCGTTTCTGGTATGCAGCAGTACAGATATTTGAAAGGTTAGGTTGGGTCTATTTTTAGGTAGCCTTCACATTGGGACTGCTCTAAAAATGAAGGTGATAGAAAAATTGCACGTGTCTCTCCTGATTTATCAGAGATTTTTGACAAAAATGCAGGGAAAAAAGGCCTTTTCTGAATCGGAGAGGTTGTTTTTCTGAAGTGAAGCTGTGCCTCTTATTTAGAAGAGGAGTCTTTATATTCTTGATTAAAATGCCAGTGCCGTCTATTTCACTCCAAGATCAGCATTTTCAGATTTTAGCAAAGTTCAAGAAATATGACTTTCCCACTTATTGTTTCAGAAGATTTATTCACTTGTGTAAATGAATTTTAAAAAATTGGCAAGGCCTTTTATCTCGTATAAAATAAATCTGAAGATAAATGATCTTTTCCGCTAACATCACCTATCATTAAAGTGGCTAAATGAAAATCAAAATGTGTTGCTATTTAGTGCCTGCTCGCCTTTTTTTACGGGAGATGAAATTGAGCATGTTTCCTGGGCAGGAATTGTCAGCAATGTTTCGATTTATAGCATTGGCCAGGATACAAATGAACAGTCAGGGTGTTTTTTTTCCCCCAATTCTCCCTGGAAGGTGGTAGCCCTGTCTCTCCAGAGTGGGTGCTTCCAGCTTTTTGTGCCCTGCTTTAAAGAAAACCTGCGTTGAACTGAAGCGCGAACATTTCTCCGTGTCTTTGTAAACAGGAGTGCATGCGAGAACCAAACAGCTGGAGGTCTACCTCCAGCAAACCCCTGGGGACGTGTCACTCTCATTTCTCCAGTCTATGCAATCTCAGTTTAATAAATTGGTAATAATATTATGATGACGGGCTCTTTGGTGTTGGTCTGATGTTTTTTCAGAGGTTGGGTTTTGTTGTTGGATGGTTGGTTGGTTGGTTTTTTTTGTGCATAGCAACTTGAAACATAAATTAAAATAATTTTCTGTTTGGACAGTTTCCTATTTTCACTTGGTTCTTTCTTCCTCAGCGGAAGGGGAAACTTGCAATGGGCAAAAGGGAAAGGTCCAGTCCGGTGAAGTCTCTGTTTCGGTGTGAGTCCTACAGTGCTTTTGGTTAAATGCAGTGCCCTGGCTCGCTGTTCTGCATGTAGAGTTCAACAGAGCAGAGACAACAAATAGTCTTTAATTGTGTCAGGTTGTCGGGGTATTTTACGGCAGTGGGGATCCATTAGGGAGGGACATGAAGGAAGCGAGCTTGTCGTATCTGTTGGTTGGCTTGACGTAATGAAAGTGCAGTCATAGCTCTTTGGGGGAGGAGGTAAGAATCTTCACTGCTTAGAAAAGAATTGTAAGACTAACCAGTGCCCCAGAGCAGGGGATGCTCAGCAAATACTAAATTTCTCAGGAGCAAAGATATCCAAAATGGTGACAGCTGATGCAGTCTCAGCGCTGTATCCCTGTTCCATTCAGGGAAAGCTGGGGAAGCCTGAGCAGCGTGGAAAGGGGAAGGTGTGGAGGAGTTTCTACTTTGAACTGTCTTGGTCCCGTCCTCGGTAATGAGGTCTGAATCAAAGCCTGCCTAAATCCATTTAAAAATTCCCCTTCCCTTCCAAATAATTTAGAGCAGTCACCTCTTCCAGCCACTTTAACCCCACCACCTCCCCCTCGGCTTTTACTTCAGTGCATTTTCTTGTACAGGTATGCAGGGAAGTGATTCAGATAGGATAAAATAAAATTAAAATAGTAACTCAGCCCCAGCCTTTCTATGGCTAGCGGTTCTCCCATTCCATCTGTGTTCTAGTTTGTTTGGCCCTGAGTCAAAGGTGGAAATACTGACAAATTTCTCGTCAAAAGCATCGCTGGAGGAGGGTCAGCCTCCAAAAGGTTTACAGCTGCACTTGGTACAGATAATAACCCCAGGGCTAAATGCTTATCTTCCTTTATTTCAGTTATCTGAATTGGGGATGGAGGGAGGGTGACATCTCTTGCCATTTGTGCAACTTTTTTAGATTAATATTGCAGCTCCGAGAAAAATGAATAATTGGACTTTTGAGCAGAGAGTGGAACCACGAAAACCCATAGGGATTCCTCTAGCACTAGTCACTAGTTTGCATATTGCAAGTTAACTGCAATTCATGAAGGGTTCTGGCTAAAAATAACTTCAAGGGCTCCATTTTGGCTGGCAAGGAGCTACTAGTTAAGAGGTCAGGGGAAGCTGATCCTTCAGGAGCCTTGTCTGTGTGAGGCTGCCTTGGCTGCTGCGGTGAGATGACCCCGTCTCCTCTTGGCCTGTCCTTGGCTGACTCAGGAAAAACAGGGTGCGGGGGCTGTGAGCACCTGGGGAAGGGGACATTTGATGTGTCCACGGGACCAAGAGGACAGTGCTGGCTGCTGCTCGTGTGAAGCTCTGCTGGCCACCACCAGCAGCCTCCACAGCCGGGCATAACCCTATAGAGAGGGGCTTGGTGCATAAGCAGATTTAAAAGATAAAATAATAAAAAAAAACCCAAAACCAAACAATGCCAGTTCTTTTGTGTATTATCTTCATTTTATTTTGTTTGCCGAAAACTGTAGCAGAGCAAATCTGTGGCCTGTGTTACTAAAATCCCATCAGATGACTGCAGTTCAGAATTATTTCCACATTATACTTTGTTTTAATATGAAAAATGCCAAGAGCTAGGCCCAAGAAAAAAAGGCTGACTCAGTTCCACTGAGCTCTGTCTGAAGAAAGTCTTATTTGAAGATGAGAGATGTGTTGGTGAGGCTGTCTGTCATCTCTAGTTTATTAAAAAAAATTGCTAGGAGGCACTAAAGCTGTCCACTGCCTTTCCCTCTGTTCCTTCACTCAAAGGTGCTTCATTCACATCGACTTTACCATAGCGGTTTTGTGTAAAACAAGATTTGATTTTAGAGTGTTTAAAGGTTACTGTTCCTCTCCACTGCTGCGCTGCAGACTTGTGTGTGCTCCACTGCAGTCGCCTTCCCAGCCATTTTGGAGAGCAGATAGGCTATGTGATGGAAATCATGGCTTTGTTTATTTTTGGTTGTTTGTTTGTTTGTTTTTTCAGTTTTTCTCTTCCACTAGCTACTGCCAGCCTTGACGTGGATCTCCCAGGAGTGTGCTGGGAGGTCCTGGGCTTGGTTGGCTACGTGGCCAAGAGGCAATGCAAGCCCCAAACGCAGTGTGACAGCCAGGTGGCAGCCTCAGCGAGGGATGGTGGCTTTGGAAGGAACAGCCTTGGCTCCCACCAAACTGCTTATGGTTGCTTCGGGGAACCTTTTCTGCACCCTAAGATATCAAATCCGTAGTGGTTGTTCCTGGGATCATCCTCTTCAGATCCCTCTTGGAAAAAGTTGGTAAAAACTAGATGGGTATTAATTTCCCTTGTTGGGAAACAAGGGCTCCAGGGTAAAACTTTGGGTGCCCCAGGGAAGACCAATGGTATTAGGGGTAACGAGAAGTGTCTGGGTGGGCTTTTGCATAGACTGTCCCTGCAGACAGTTACAAATGCCAAAGCTGCTCCTGGTTCTACTCGTTGTGGCTGAAGCTGGAGAAGACAATTGCCCACCCTCAGAAATTGTTAGGATCATCCCAGCGAGGCTGGGAGGAGGAGAGGAAGGGCACAGCTTCTGAGTGTGTGTAGGGTTGGAGGGGGGGATGCCCCCAGCCATGGAACAGGAATGCCAGTATCTCCCTGATATTCTGTGATTCTGTGCGATTCTGTGATCCCTGTGTCTGGTAATAGCAGTGCTGAGCAGGTTTTGGTCTCCTTCCAGGGACTTGAATGTGTGGAAGGATAAGGAGGGGGGGAAAAGAGAACTTCATGCTTTCTTTTGTTCCAATGAAGTATCAGCAGGGAGGTGAGTAAAGGAGAGATGATGAAGATCTGCAACGGTCTGCGATTTTGATGCGGTCCTGCCAGCTCTGCCAACGTGCGGGAAGTTGCAAAACAGGAATCTGTCTCCTTGGTTTTTCCTGGGCCTCTGTGCTCCAACAGCACCAGAGCCTCCCCAGGAAAAACGTATGGGTTTGCATGGCTCCGTTTCTCAAACATATAGGAGCAATAAATCCAAATGTAGATGCTCTCTTAGAGATTAGTCTCTCTGCGAAACAGTAGCACCCGAGTGAAAGACATTGTTCATGCTGCTTTTAACGGGCCTGACAAGCTGGATTTTCCTGCAAATCATACCAAATGTGGGTCCTGGAGAACATATGCTCCGAACGAAACAAGTGACAAATGCATTTTTTATGTAATCAGCTGCTGGAGCGGCTTTGCTTTTCTTGTTTTAATAGTGAGTAAGTGAAATACGTTTGTGAAGAGGGAGGTGTTTGGGGAGGTATGAGAAAAATTCAGAAGATTCCTTGCAGCGGGTACCCGTGCTCCCGCTGCACTTAGGCCCTCCTGGAAGGTTTTATTGCGAGCACCTAGTTACAAAGAGTTGCATGTCTGCAAGCCTGGTTAACACTGGTAATCAGCTAATCTGCACTAACTGTGAATATTCAGGGTCAGGGCCATTTGGATGTGAAAGAGCAAGCGATTTCCCCCGGCGTTTATTCGAGCCCTTGGTGGAGGCAGATGTGGCTAAAATTCAGGCCGGTGTCAGTAATGTCAGCAACGCGTGGCTCTTCGGAGAAAGTTAGTTTGGACTCTAACACACCACTCCTCAGACAGCAGCCCGTGGCCCAGAGCTGGGCCAGGAATTAATTTGGCCCAGAGCTCTGGAGTTCTTCGGAGAGCGGGTACAGAGCACCATTGTGGTTTTCCTCTGTTAAAAAAACAAAACTACAAATAAATAAAAACCAAAAAAACCACCCCAAATCTCAGTTCACAACTGCCCTAGCAAAACTGGAGAGGGCACACTGCTTTATTCCACTGTAGAGTTACTGCACCAATGAACCCAGAAGTTCAAGGAGTTTGACTCGCTGGCTTATGCTTTTGAGGGGGTATTCTGGGTAGGATGTACAGATAAATAAGGAAAAGAAGCTGAGAAGGGGGAAAAAAAAAATAAATCAGCAAACAAATAGGATAGAAGTGGAACAGAGAGAATGGGCTGGAAAACAAATAAAGGGCTGTGCAAAAAATAAGAGTAAAGATGCGCAGAAGGAATATTTCTAATAAAAAATTAATAGGGTACATATACTTTATATAGAACGCTATTCACGCTAGCACACCTTTGGAGTGCAGTCTGCTCTTTTATCTACAGCCTTGGCTGCGGTAAGGCCATTCAGTCCTGGAGGGTCGAGAGGAAGGGGTTGAACTGGTATGAGAACTGGTTTGCAAACCTCAGCTTGCCGAAGTTCCAGCCCTCTTGTTATATACGAGGTTGGTTGTCCTTACTCTGCTGGAAAAGTAGCAAACTTTGCTGAAAACGAGCCAGTGCCGTAGTCTTGGGGGCAAGGAAGGAAATTCTTTCTTCCTCAGTGCCACGATGAAGGGACCGAGTTTTGGATTTCAAAATCACGGGGGCTTCAAAGTCAGTAGCTTCTCTGAGAAATCAAGATTTACATGACCACAGTTAGAAAATGCTTGCAAAAAAAGAGGAGAAAGGGGTAAAATGAATACTGAGTCCAGGAAAAAGTCAAGGACAGGAGGGCTTGAAGTCTTGGAGTTCTGTTCCCTGTTTCTGCAGGCAGCCGTACCTTCCAGTCCTGTTAAAAAATGTATCAGGATTTGGGAATTCGTACCCAAATGCTTCTGGAAGACTTGCCAGAACTGTCTTGAATTACGGCCCTTGAAGAAGAAAAGGCAAAATTTGGGAATCGCTGAGACTCGACGCAGTGTGACCTGTAAAGAGGGGGGAGCGCAGTGCTTGAGGAGGTGGTCTGGTGATGGAGATTCTGACTGGGCAGACTGGGTCAAACGGACTTTACCAGCTGAAAGAGGCTTTTCTTGGTACGCGTTTGTTATGGAACCAAATAGACGTGTGCGTACTCCGATACCGCCCTGGGAAAGATGTTTGTGCAACTCTTTCGTGTTGTCAAAACAGGAGGTGGGGTGGGGTATGGGGAGAGCATTGCTAAAGCTTGGAGGGAATGTGGAGAAGACAAGGTTTCCTTTGAGGAGAGCAGCTTAGGGGGCTGGCTGGGTTTCACCGGCTTCATTTACATATGCTAAGGCTGCGCCGTTTCCAAACGACCACTGCAAACGCCTTCCTCGCTTTTTCTCCTCATACAGGCACAAAACCCCCCCCACACATTAAAAGATGAGGGAAGGAGAGAGGGGNNNNGAAGGAGGGAAGGGGTGAGGGGGGAAGGATCCTCGTGAGGAAATTCATATTACATCTGGGGTGTAGACGCTTTGATTTTTAAAAAGAAAAATGGGGACCCCCCCCTTGTTGAAACCTTGGAGTCTTTCGCCGTCGGAATGGTGCTTGGCAGCCTTTCCAGGTGACGCTGGAACTGCCAAGCGGAGTTCAAGCCGTAACGTGGACGAGGCCACGGAAAAGCTCTTGGGGGACTCTGCTATTATTACCTATTGCTCGGAAAGTTCTCCAGTCTCGGAAGCTGGTACGGTGAGCGGAGCGCACCGCTAAGGTCACAGTTTATATCTATCAGTTAACTCGCTAATTTGAAAGGAAAGCAGTGAAGTGGAAACATAGGAAACAGAAACAACACGAGCGGGTCAAAATATCCCAAACAGCGATACGAAATGTTCCAGTGTAAATACAGTTCTATAAAAGGTGTGAATGAAACTTAAAAAAACCCCAAACAAACAAAAAAAACCCAAACCCCACCAAAAAAACCCGACCAAACAAACCCAAACCACCAGATGATGGAATCGGCACAGTCGATGAACACGATTTTAAGTAGGTATTGAAGGAGAATATTCCACCAACCATGGATCCACAGATAATAATTAATAAGAACTGACTCCACTCCAGGCAGGCAGGTGCCCAGCATTATTTCACAGTTGACTGTTCGGGGGGTAGAGGTACTCACCTTTGCCCCAGATCTTAATAATTTACTGCCGCTTTATCATTAAATCAGCATATAATTGGGAAGGAAATGAGGGGTTTTTTCGTCGCGAGAGCAAAGCAGTACCGTTAATTTAATCATTTGTAGGGAAGGCTTTCTGTATTTTGCTGTGGGTTTTTTTTTTTTTTAATTAAGTAAAGTAAAAACAATGTCATTTTTGTCATCTGTGCTTGGTGAAAATATGACAGTGTGATGTGATTTGCAACTTAAGCACAAGCTGGGAAAATGCATTTTATCAGGACTGGCAATAATGAATTACAAGGGAACTGAAATAAGCTAAGAATATATCTGAGACCTCCTGCCATTTCTGAAGTTTCCCAATGTCTGCGGGAAAAAGGCTATTTCAAGAATTGTACTTCTTTCTATTTATTTTTTTTTTTTTTTTGTTTTTCCTCTCAGCAAAATCGCCATAGCCTTGTGTAATAATTGAATTCATTTAGCCTTTAGAACACTCAACTTTGCAAATAACAATGAAAATGAATATTTCATGACAAGGAGGACGATCAATTATAGTTTTGTGACTTTGACTGGGAGCCCAGCGCTTCCATTTCACGAGACTTTTTTTGCGCCCAGCTGATTAAAAAAAATACCCCAAACCCCGCAACTTAAAGACAACGAGCAAGCAGGTGGGGACAGTTAAACGAGACCTTTATTTGGGGTTGGTTTGGGGTTTGGGTATTTTTTTTTCCCCTGCTGGGGGCAATGTTCTGCGGCTCAGGTTGGTATCCTGGAGTTTGTTGTTGTGGATGCAGTGCAGAGGGGCATCATAAACCAGTTCCAGGATGAGATGCTTCTGTTTTCACGTGTTTTGGGGTTGGTTTGTGGTTTGTTTTGTTTGTTGGGTTTTTTTTTTTGTTTGGTTTTTTTTTTTGTTTGGTTTTGTTTGGGTTTTTTTTAATTTTCAATGAGGAAAAGCTGGGTGTGGGTCAGAGGGGTCGGTGTGGGGTGTTCATAGAGGAATCACCCCTGAGGCAGTGCTCCCTATAGGAAAAATGCAGGAGGGGGTCTGAGCAGTTGTGGGGCAGTTGCTTGTGACAAGCCAGGTTTCTAGGGGGAGAACACACCGAGACAGGGGTGGTGATTGAATTGCAGCTGAGAAATACTGTAATTTAGCTGGGAACAGGATCGGGCTCCCTCCTTGTGGCAGGTGAGATAACTGTAGGAATGTTTTTTATAGAGGCTTACACCATTCCTGGGAAATGCTGGGGGCGTGGGGGGGGAAATTTTGCCGGTGCGTTTAGCGTGGAAAAACCAACCCGAGTTGCAAAATTAGCCAGGAGCAACCCTTAACCCAACCCAAAATACTGGGTGAAGGTGCAAAATACCCAAGT
>VXBJ01003889.1:280373-326657 GCA_013400055.1 Nycticryphes semicollaris | reverse complement strand
CCCCCCAACCAAGAAGTTAAAATTAACCAACGGCTTCATGTTTTAAGTGCTTGTTTCACTGTGCTCTGTGAATGGTTTTTTCCTTGTTTATCAGCTGCAGAATTCAAACACCGCACACACACACACACACACACACACACACACACAGAGGAATGAATACCCTGTTGTTTGGCTTTAGATGCTTTTTAAAAGAGATTTCTGGAAGGAGACGTTTCCTTGCTTCTTGTGGTATCGGAATAATGCCGCCGGTAGCTAATGTCCCGTAGAGCAGGGTTCGCAGTCAATCCGAGCAGTCCAACGAATGGTTAAATCCCACTGTACAGCAGAGACAACAGGATGAACCATGAGAATAGAGTTTATGCAGGACTGTGCGTGAACTGCTGCTGCTGCCGCTGCCGCCGCTGCTGCTTGTGTAAAAATAGACGGCAATACATCAAATCCACAGCTTCTGCTGGCTACAATTCATAAAGGAGGAGAGGAGTGGGGGGGAGAGGGAAAAAAAAGAAAAGAAAAAAAAAAAAGGAGCAAAAAGGCAAGCAGCAGCTCCCTGATAATCTCTGGAGTATAAAGTGAGGTTTGAGGATTTCTGCATGTTGGCATTCGGCAAAATGGAGCGTTACCTGAAAGTTCGGGCAACTTGGGAAGCCAGGCAAACTTTCTCCGGACCCCATGGAGAGGAATCCCAAATACAGACCTGCTCAAAGGAACTCACCCTCTGGCTTCGAGCTTGGAATAAGTGCTTAAAATGCTCCCCTCGGGCAACGGGGAAGAGAAAAACAGGTTACAGGCAATGTTTTTTAAATAAGATGTTGGTGCTGTAGAGAGCTACCCATCTAAAGTAAAAACCTTACTGTTTTCTCCAGTATTTTTTTTTCCTATCTGGTGGAGCATGTGCATGGATTCTCAAGTCTTTTTGTCGTGTTTTAAATATTTGCAGCTTACCATTGTATTCGCTGATTTCTGTTTGCATATTGTAATTGCTCTTATCTTGTTTTGATTTCTTGGTAAAGTGGAATAGATATGGATAATTCATATGTCCTGTAGCTATTATGAGTCAAGGCTGTAAGTGGATGACTTTCTGGCTCCAAAGTCCTAATTGTTTCTGAGTAGCTGGAGTATCCTGTGGGTTGTTGTCTGGCTTGTGGCATGGGTCTCAGCTGCCGTAGCTTCGTTTTTCCATCATGTATTATTCCTAATGCTGCTAGGAGCTGATGGAGGAACCAGCTTATATGGAAATACCGAAGATTTATTTTAATCACTAGAGTTCTTGCAGTAATTTCAAGCTAGTAAGAGAATAGATAATTTATGTCAATGACTTTTTCATAGTGCAGAGGGGGGAAAAAAAAAGGAGGAGGGAGAAAAAAAAAAAAAAAGATTTGATCTTAATATTAATTGTGTGGTGGATGGATTAACTGTGGGTAGGATTTTACCAACGTGCTCCTGCGTTGCACTTCCTGTAGCAGTGCTAGTGTCTGCGTGCTGCTTTGGCTCGGGGGATCACCTTTACCGACGTAAAATATCGCAGGCAGCAGGTACTGGAGGCAGCTTTCATTTTTTCGAACCCCTGAACGTTTGCTGTCAACTTAGGATGTATCATATTGTGGCTCACACACTGACAGGATGGTGTGTTGCTTCACAAAGGCCTGCATCACTGTAGCTGATCAGCGTCCCCCGTGCTTCACAGCTTAATGAAGGTGATGTACAGTAAGGTTGTGAAGATTGATAGAGAGAATCCACATGACACACATTCCGTCAAGTCTCTCTTTCTTTCCTGGGTTTATCCCCTTTGGTGTTTGAAAAACTTGTTAAAAATAAAACACAGTTTATTTTTTCATTAATATAATTAATATGGCACAAGTCCAGTCTTCTTTTTTTTTCTTTTTTTTTTTTTCTTTTTTTCCTTAATTTACCTCCACAGGCACAAAAATGTCCAAAAGGTTAATGGAGAATTATACTTAATTATAATGATTCATTATTGTCAGTGCAGTTGAGCTAATTTATTGTTTGCTCCTGAACTAAGAGGGGAGAAAAAAAAAAAGTCTGTTGGCGTGAAATAACGCACAGTAATTAGCCTTTTGTGTTTAGTGACTGCTTTATCCTCCTAAATGTTACTATAAAATTAAGGCCATAGTTATGGAATAACTATCGTATCAAGTAACAGTGGGAAGACAGTAAAATGTATGCTGGCAATGCAGGTGCACCTGTTACAGATGTATAGGCAAACAGTAAATATCAGCGTGTCAGATGAGGACAGTTTTAGGACTTGGAGTGTTAAACCTGGCATCATCCAAAGGCCAAATATAAATTAATAACAGGAACACTTGCTCCTAATGTGTCTCAGATTAGAAGCATAATGTCATATTCAGAAACATTGATTTTATTATCATGTCAACATTGGCAAGAGCATATATACTTCATTTCAGCAATTACATTTTTTTTTAGGTGACATTGCAGTCACTATAGGCAAATGAAAGCTGCCATCAGCAGGATTTTATATTAATTTATTTTTAAAATACCATTGTTTATGTTGCTTCAAAAGCCCACTGTAGGAACTTAAAAATGCAGATTACCAGGAGTAAACATGTTTAAGTAGGTGGTTCACAGAGTGAAGCTATTTTTACAAAGGAAAGCAGTCACAGACCAGCAGGATACTTTAGAAGTCTATGGCATCAGTTATAAGCTACTGACCTCCACAACACAAACCTGAGAATGACGCTGAGAATCTACCTTTTCAGTCAAAAACTAGATTATCCTTTAATGAGATCAGAGATTTCGTCCAAGCATCAAAAAAGGTCATCTCTGCATTGTAAGATTCCTTGCCAGAAGGTTGTGTCTCACACTTGAGAAGGGGGAACTCTCTAGTTTTTCTTTTCCTTTCTCTTTTTTTTTATTATTATTTTTTTTCTCCTACGACCCACATAATGGTGAAAAAATTGTGTGCAGTGAAAATTACTTAAGTGGGGTTTTGACTTCTTAAAGTTCTGCAGTCCCTTAAATGATGGGAAGAAAAGCCACTGCTATTTCAGAGCCTCATTTTGCAGCCTCTCGGCTGCCTTGCCCCTTGGCCTGTTCCGTGATTATCTCCTAGCGTCCTGGTAGATGTAGAAGTCGTCTGGTAAATTATAGCTCGCACCAGCTGCACCCAGTCTTTGTGCCAACGGATGAAAATCTCCGCTCGTGGCTGTGCTGCTGCATCCAGCCCGTGCACTGCAGACGCACTGAGGTTCCCAGGGACAAAAAAAAACCCCTCCAAAATCCAACCAACCAAACAGAAACCCTGAAACCAACCCAGAAACCAAACAAAAAACCCCAAAACCTCAATGAAATGTACCTTCAGCAGCTGTCGCTGCCATTGTTGTAAAAGGCGGTCCCTTTGCGAGAGTGGAATGACCCGTATTGAGCAAGTCGTGTCTGTGGACACCGTGTGAGTGCCCTACAGACGTCCCTCTTCGGAAAGCGGCACTTTCTGGGTTGATTTCCGTCCAAATTAGGAGTTGGGAAATCATTCAAACCACCCAGTCAACTGGCGGGAGTCAAGGAGAACCTGCTGTTGGCCATCCTTAACACCACGCTAGGAATACTCAGGGTGGAAGCCCTTAGACTCAGCTGACTTTAAACAGCTTTTAACTGTTCAGTGCCTGGTGCCTTTGCAGCTTTATGGGTGTTTTGTGTTACTCCTCGTGTCGACGTAGATGTTGGGAGATGAGTTACGAGGGTATGTGGTACAGCGCGGGAGGAATTGCTTCATCAAGTGGCACTGACGTATGCGACTCCGCTATTTGCCAAGCTGTGGCTACGTGTTTTCCATAATTAGGGAATGGTTTTGGTGGATACTCTTAACATTTCAATTGACATGCTAAAGTGGAGGTGTGGTGTTTTGGGGTTTTTTTTCTTTTTTTTTTTTGTTTTGCTTAGTAGGTCAGTCAATACCCTCTCTAGCTTCATACTAGCATATAAAAGGCCACTTATTCCAGGTTTATTTCTATTTATCTCTAGTCTCTTCGTGAGTCATGGAGACAAGGACATTTTGCACTGCTGGAGAGGATCCGTGCGGACTAGACTTTATTTACTACCTCAACCGAAGTGTTTCACGGACCCTTTATGTTAGGAATTACTGAACCAGAGGCTGCCAGAGGAGGAGAACCTGTTTGGTTCCCTCACTGCAGAGCTGTCTGGGGACATTTAGGAAGCTGTCTGGGACTATATACGTGTTCACCCTGAGCAGGTGAAGGGCTGCGTGAACTAGGTGTGCCTGTCACCCAAAAATGAATGTAGGGCTATTCCAGAACACTCTTCGGTTGTCCAGGACCCTGACGGGTAACTGGGTGGCTGTGGTCTGTGCATCACTGACCCTGTATGGTAGCCACCATCACAACTGACCTCCAGGATGGCGGTGAGGATCTGTAGAAGTAAAAGTGTGACTATCTCCAGCTTGAGCTAGTCTCCAAGGCTGAGGACTGTAACAGGCTGTGCCTCTTTAATCTGAATGCATCAGGAAATGCGTGACAGACCTTGCCCAGAGGTATTCATCTGTAACTTCTACCTGCACTGGTATGCGCTGAAGCAGGAGAATAAGGCCACGCTTTGGCCTCTGCTGTTGGATTTAATAAAGCTTTGAACATGGTGGTTACCCAAGAATATGGGGAGAAGGAAACCCCAGGTTGCCCCCGGACAGAGATGTGGTAGAGAAGGCAGCTTATGTCCTCCTGTTTACCCTGACTTTTTAGCCTGTATAGAGCCAACAGTCATCTAATACTTACTGGATTATTTTTTTTCTCCAGAAAAGAGAGTCAATTCCAGTGACCCTCTGCCATGGCTTAATCGAGGCTTAATTCTTATCACATGATAGTAAAGTTAATAGATTCCTGGTAATTAATGAAACTATTTCTGTGTTCCTGTTTCCTGCAGTGTGCTGCTCTGGTTGGCGAAGACCAGCCTCTTTGCCCAGATCTCCCAGAACTTGACCTCTCCGAACTAGACGTGAACGACCTGGATGCGGACAGCTTTCTAGGGGGGCTCAAGTGGTACAGCGACCAGTCAGAGATCATCTCCAATCAGTACAGCAATGAACCCGCCAATATATTCGAGGTAAGGCAAGGCAGTGCAAGTCCGCATTGCAAAGTCCTTGCTTGCTTTTTTCCTCATTTGTTTGTTTGGGTTTTCTTAAATCCTGCTGGTGAACAGTTTTACTTTCCCTCCCCGCCCCCATTAAGAGGCAACAAACGTGATGATGTTTGTTACGGGTTCTGACTGGCGCCCTCAATCCTCATGATCAAAACCAGGCCTGTGAACTGCAAGAGTGGAGGGGGGGGGAGTTGGGGAAAAGCCTTGAAAGGAATTAAATGGAACTTTTGATGGTTGAAAGGGACCAGCTAAAGAGTACCTAGAGTGCACGTGGCATCACGGCGAGGAGTCCCGCAGTTGTCAGCTGCAGAGGGAAACAGAAGTCGAAGCGCAAAGGCTGAAGAGGTCCTGGTAGTTGATGTGTAGAGGAGAAAAGGCTGTCAGTAGCTCGTGAAACCAGCACATCCTTTGGGGTGTTTCATCTCCTGGTGGAGAGCGGCCTTAAAGTGAAAGTTGAAGGGTGGTAGGAGAGATTTAAATGTTTTCTTTCCTATTCCGCCTTGAGGATCAGGGTGTGCAGGAGGAAGGCTACAGTCTCTTTATCTCTGTCTCCGCTCTTCTTGCTTTTGTTGTGTAAAGCCTTCATGATTCTCCTCCTCGTGGTTAGGGGGCACCTGTGCCCCTCCTCAACCCTAACCCGCTTGTCTCCTTGATGATAGGAGATGCCATAGATCGTCTACTGACTGGGAAATTGGACAATAAATTGATTAGCTGGCAGCAAGACCTTGTGCAACAGCGTGCTACTGGTGCTGCCTCTTGCAGCTCCAGGAAGTATGGCTGGCCCGCTGGCTTGGGGAAACCCCAAATTATCACGGTGGAGTTTAAAGGCTGGAAAAGATTAACTGAAACAGTACAGTAAAGTGCTTACCTAAGCAATCCTGAATGAAATTCTTCTGCTTTTTGTATACAGCTCTAAACCCACAGTGATCTCCCTGATGCAGATGAAGTTACTCTGGATTTATACCAGTGTAACTGATAGCGGAAACTGGTCCTGTCTGTTCACTTTCCACCATCTACACCCAAGTAACACGGACTTAATTTTATTGAAATCAAAATGAAATTAGCCCTGCGAAACCCTGTGCTTAGGCCCTCTTTTTTTCTTTTTTTAATTAGTTGTATAATGTTCTGTGCCTTATTTTGCAAAGTTTCCAAACCCTGTCTCGTTCTTGAATTGCAGTTGTACCGCCTCGGGCAGGACACGGTGTGTTAGTGTGTAGGTTTGGATGGTCTATAGCAGGGGAGCAGGGGACATATTTTCAGCTGGAGAGAGAGAGAGTGTTTTTGCTTTTCTTACAACTGAGATATACTTCTAGAATCACAGAATGGTTAGAGTTGGAAGGGACCTTAAAGATCATCGAGTTCCAATCCCCCCTGCCATGGGCAGGGACACCTCCCACCAGACCAGGTTGCTCCAAGCCCCATCCAGCCTGGCCTTGAACACCTCCAGGGATGGGGCAGCCACAGCTTCTCTGAGCAACCTGTTCCAGTGTCTCACCACCCTCACAACAAAGAATTTCTTTCTAGTATCAAATCTAAATCTCCCCTCCAAGGCATTTTTCCTTTTGGAAGAATCAGTTGAATATGCAGACTTTCAAAGCGGAAGTTCCAGATGAGTTATATAATTAAGCATCTACCAACTCTAAGCATACAGATCATCCCACTTAAACCAGTGGAACTTGACCACAGGCTCGTTGCATGCCCTGTGTGTAGCTGCCTGTTGCACTGTTGGCCACAACTGCCAAGTCCATAGTTGACTCAGATAGATGAAATTCCCATTCTGAAAATCAAAGCGTGTAGCA
Source organism: Nycticryphes semicollaris (assembly GCA_013400055.1). NCBI lineage: Eukaryota > Metazoa > Chordata > Aves > Charadriiformes > Rostratulidae > Nycticryphes > Nycticryphes semicollaris. Next base: position 319,734 of record VXBJ01003889.1, on the reverse strand, counting down.
AGCAGTGAGATAAGCTTGTGTGTCACCCTGTTGGGAGATGATGACACGAGGTACTGGTTGTTGTGTGCAACCTCTCATGGCACCACTGGGGTGAGTCTGAGGTTGAGCAGCCCCGATGTGAAGAAATAGGTGGTGTGCAACTGGGGGAATACATCTAGCCAGCAACTAATAGGTCAGAAGTTATAGTTTGGAAATCAAATAATGCTGCTTCTTTCCTAATGGGGAAACTCTGGTGTCCTCTTTGCAAATGCTTGGATTTACTTCTGGTCATCAGCTTCAGCCGCAGGTTGCATCGCTGTCTCGCACAGCAGCATTTGGCCCATACCTACCTGTAGGGACAAATTGTGCTGTGATAGCATTTTGCAATACTGCAGTACAAAAGTAGATGTATTTTCAGGTTCGTAGTGTGTGGTATTTACATTTCTTGGTTGCTTGGCTGAGGAAGATGGGAAAGAAACAGTTATTTTCTCCTCCCACACGTTAACCCTGTCCCCATTCCCCGTCGTGCAGCTGGGTACCTCACACAATTTCTCGCCTCTGCCACTCTGTAATGTGACGACTGGGGGTGCTCAAGAACAGAAGAAGATGTCTTCTTCCTCCAGAGACTTGTCTCACATACTCTGCAAGGAACTATTTGTTTTAGAGAATGGAAGTTTTGTGCAGTTTCCCATTGATCTACATTGGCTTTTCTTTTTACAGAAAATAACTTTGTTTCTTTTCTTTTTCTTTTTTACTTTGCTTTTTTTTTTTTTCTCTCATGTCACCGTGGGAGTATGTTTTATCTAACTTAAGCCTCCAGATGAGGCTTTGTCATACAAAAATAGAAATACAGTAGAAGGGACCATAATGGCAAACAAATGTTGGGAAGTTCAAGAGCAGCGTTAATTGCACAAGCTGTACAGTGTTAATTACCAAACCTAACCTTGAATGAAGCACGCTCTCCTTTGAGGTATTGATGCAATAGATGTGGCCTTGTCTAGGTGAGGGCCGGTGTTCAAAAGCCCTTTACAAAGTTCTTGGATGTCTCAAGCAGGTACACTCCTGGCTTTTTTAAGAAAGGTTTGTATTTTAGAAAGTGACTTTTCAGGTTTTCTGCAAACTGTGTTCCTGGAAGTTCGCTTGAGCCAAGCACCCACAAGCTGAGACACTCCCAGTGGCACTGGGGCTCTTGCAGACTAGAGATTATGAACAGTTAGGGTAGCAATCAGGAGCCAAGTGAGATAAGAGTCCAATTAGTCTAGATAGTTTGTAACCGTTGATATAAATCCCTGCTGCCATCTGCCCTTGTGAGACCTCATCTGGAATATTGTGTCCAGTTCTGGGCCCCTCAGTTCCAGAAGGACAGGGAACTGCTGGAGAGAGTCCAGGGCAGGGCTACGAGGATGATGAAGGGAGTGGAGCATCTCCCATAGGAGGAAAGGCTGAGGGAGCTGGGTCTCTTTAGCTTGGAGAAGAGGATTCTTGAGGGGAGACCTCATGAATGTTTATAAATATGTAAAGGGTGAGTGTCAGGAGGATGGAGCCAGGCTCTTCTCAGTGACAGGCAATGATGGGACAAGGGGCAATGGGTGCAAACTGGAACATAGGAGATCCCACTTAAATATGAGGAAAAACTTCTTCACAGTGAGGGAACACTGGAAGGGGCTGCCCAGAGAGGTTGTGGAGTCTCCTTCTCTGGAGACATTCAAAACCCGCCTGGACGCGTTCCTGCATGACCTGCTCTAGGTGTTCCTGCTCTGGCAGGAGGATTGGACTCGATGATCTTTCAAGGTCCCTTCCAATCCCTGAGATTCTGAGATTCTGTGATGAGATGCTGGCCTCACCCCCTAGTATTTAAACACGCACCCAATTCACCACTGCGTTATTCCACTCACGTGCCCGTGTGACCAACACTAGTCCCGAATCAAGCCTGGTACCATCTGCCCTGGCGCTGGGGCTCTTCTTTCTGACGTGTGTACACATGCTTATTACGAAAGAGTTGATTTCTTTTTATTCACAGCTCCCTCACTTCTGTTTTCCACCTGGTTTTCATTGCCCATTGTTCTGAGTACTGGAAAGATAAAATGAAGGAGGTTTTGCCCCTCGGGGCACTGTCTGTTGACACAAGTTCATGCAAGTAAATAGTTAACAAGTCACCCAAGACCAGTTATTTAGATGGTTCTCTGCATCGTTCACTTTCATTATTTGCTTTTGTGAAGAGCTAGGCTTTAAAAAATTCTATTTGTAAAAAAAAAATTAGAATTGGATTTGGCTATGTTTAGACAATCAGAATAATTAGGATTTCATTCTCAAAGCCAATGCTATGTGAAAATGTGAAGTCATACAACTTAATGTGGCACAAGTGAGAAGGTGTTTTTTTTTTTCACAAAAAAACCCTGTTGTCCCCTGAGGCTTCTTAAAATATACCATACCCTATCATGTAAGGTTAGTCATATTTAAAGTTATTTGTGACCCATGCCTAGCATTATAGAGAGAGAAGATACCTACAGTGGATATATCTCTTTGTTGGCATTGCTTACAAATAACTGATATTAAGAGAAAATGCAGCTCACGGATAGGTAACAACCTGACATATATGTGTAAAATCATAAAGAAGTTTTAAGTGTGGTATTCTCATACCTTTTTTTTTTTTAACCTGCAAGAAGACTTCAGAAAACCCAGATTGCTTGCCCTCTGTGGATTTCATTTTTTTTTTTTTAAAATGTAATTCTGTATTCTGGAGAGATGTTCAACGTCTTTGATGATTTTAATTGTTTTGTGTAGGTGTAGCCCAGGTTACTTTTCAAGACCCTGCTATGTGCCATGTATTTGGAAAGCCTAAATAGCCTACTATGTTTTGTTGTTGGCTGCCAAAAAAATGCTGTATTACAAGTAATGAGAACGTGGGGAGAGAAAGAGCTGCACAATGAAATGCTTACCATCCTGCCCCTGGCAGCGGGGAAATTCACAGAGATCGATGATTTCTTATTTATTTGGAAGGGTTTGCACCAGGAAGGAAGATGATGAGGGCAGAGAGGAGCCTTAAACATCACCAGGGTCATTTGCATTGCTTCAGATTATAGACTCCCTCGTGTTTTGTGGTGCTGCCAGTCTCTTTCACTATTTCAGGTTATTCATTCAAGGTTTGCAGCCAGATTGATTAATGAATTACCAGATCTTGCGTAAAATGACTTGGCCTGACTTTTAAACAACCACCAATGTTTTCTTTGCCAGTCTTGTGACTGGTGTTAATGGGTTTCCAGAGAGCTGAGCCTGTATAGACTTTCTGTACTGGCCTCCCCCAGCATTTTTTCCACTTTTTAATTTTCTCCAAAACTAGTAGCCCAGGGCAGGCAGTTCAAGGAGATGTAATCTCAGGGGGGAAAAAGAAAAAAAAAAAGAAAAAAAAAAAGACATAGTAGTCAAATCCTTGATGGCTGATGCCCTTCAGTGCCAAATCAGCATGATTTATCATAGCCATCTATTCAGCACAACAGAGGCTGGAGGTGAGCTGCATGGTGTACCTCACACGATATGCATAACTAGAGCTCTGAACTTTGAAGGAAAGCCTCAGAGCTATTTGCAAAGTGCTGGTGCTTAGTGAATACTAAATTACATTTAGGAAATAGTCTACTGCTACCAGTTATACTTCATTTTTATTCTTGACACAGACACCTAAATCAGAGAACAGTAACATTTCAGAGATTATGGTAGCAGTTTGGGTATGTTCCAACACTATAATAGGATCAGAATTTTAAGGCCTTTTTTATTATTACCAATAGTCACTTAGTTTCTACTGCAGCGTACTTTGTAGGGAATTACAGCTTTTACTAAAAAGATTAAAATGCTATTATGCAAATGATTGCAGTATGTTATTATGTTTACAAATTAACATCCATGGCTCAACACACAAATTAACTAACTATTCCATCTATATTATTAAGGATTTAATAAAGTAACTGTTGATAAAAATGAGGAGCTCGGAACAGTTAATAGGAACTGATTGTGATTTAACATAGAACTTAAACATTGTGTTTAATGTTCTAGATGGTATAATGGCAGAATAAAGCTTATCAAAGTGCTTATCAAGAGCTGAGATTGTGCGCACGACGCAGCAGCCTGTCTGAGGCCTTGGAAAGCACAACCTAAATAGCTCTGGGCAGTATCATAGGGCGGGCAGTGGATCAGGAGGTAGCACAGGACCATCTCCTATCAACATGTAGTTTCCTCCTTGAATAAGTTGGTTGGTTGTTGTTGGTTTTTTTGGTTTGGTTTGTGTTTTTTTTTTTTTTTAAATTTCAGATTCATACACCTTGAATATTTCACACGATAAGCACACGTAAGGTGAACCTGGGCACTTATGTCCCTCTGAAATGCCTCCTGTAATGAAATGCCCCCGTGGCAAATGGGATTTCGCTGCAGAGAGTATCGCTGCACGGCAGGAAAAAAACAGGGAAGGCTGAGTTCAGGCTGAGATGACTTTACAAACAGCGCTGCAAATTGCTATTCCGAGCAGTTCATAAGAGATCATAAAAGCAAACAGATAAGAGCTACCGAGGTCCTAGAGAAATGAATGTACAGTATGTGGTTACGGGATAGATTTAGTAGGGAAACAGACAACATTGTAGGTTTAATACAACAATAAACATAAAAGGCGAAAGATGCAGATTTGGGGATAGGAAACTTTATAAGAACAATAAAAGGTAACAATGTATCATAAAAACAGCATGTGAGAGTAGAAGAAAGACCCTCGGTTCCAGGGGAGGAAAACAGCAGAAGCTGGGTGGAAGTGCCAGGATCTTTAGAATTCCTAATGGAGCAATGTCACGTTTCTTGCCCGATGGAATGCATTACCTTTTCCAGTGTCTCTGGCCCGACTCAGGTTCCTGCATCTAGGAAATAGGAGTCCAGCACAGTAACAGTACATCTCAGGGCATGATGTATGCAAACCATCATCTACAACTAGCTGTGCTAACATTAAAAAAGGAGCAAGCAGTAAGTGGAATTTATTTTACTGGAACCAGCTGCTCTGTAATTGGGGGGAGTTTATGCAAATGCTCTATATCTAGCGTTAGCAAGGTGTGCTCCTGCTCCCTTTTCTTTCCTGCTTGGACAAACCACAAACTGTCTAAAAGGCCTCTCTGTTCTCCTGCAAGGCTGGTTGAAACCTTCAGGCAGGAGGGAAGTCCCAAATGAGTGAAACCAAAATTTCTTTGAGAGTTTTTTGTTTGATGTATGAGGCCACCAAGACTGATCCCTTTCGCGGTCCCATGGAGGAGGTATTTCACCTGGAGCAGCCTTGGCTGGAGATACTCACCATATCTCTCCTCAGCTGAGCACCTGTCCTTTTCGCAAGAGGGAAGACTTGACCGCTCACCAGAGCAGTAGTAAGCTAATTAGGTCATTAGATGAATGTCTTGGCCCGTGTTAAAACCAGCCCTTGAGGACACAGCGTTACACTGTGTTCCCACTGGCTACCGATCTAAATACAAACTGGTGTCAGCTGCCATACAGACCAAAATGTAATAGCCTCCCTTCACAGAGGTCATCTTAAATCCACTTTGGTCACAGTCACACTCCACATCTGTTTTAGTGAGATGCAGCTTCTTAAGGTGGCATTTGGACTTCATAAGCACGCAAACAGCCGAGCTATAAATTGCTACTGCTGGAGTTATTTTGAATAAGTGTATACTGTTTCATATTTATAATGGTGAGGCTTCATAATATTCGCAGTGAATATATAACACAGATCAGTTCAACAAGCATGAAATTGTATGTTGTCAACTTGTCACATAAATAGAGCCATATTCTAGCTTACGATAATGTTGAACTAAATATTTTCTCCCTAGAACTGTGGAGAGGGTCGCAAAAAAGTGGGACAGTGGCTCTGTCTTTTGTTAGAAAAACCCTCCCGGAGTAAATGCGAGCGGGAAGTAAATATTTCTGATAAGATTTTTGTGGGTTTTTTTCTTCCTCTTTTTCTTAACACCAGCACCAGAAAGTTTGCTTTTCTTAGACAAATGCTAATTGGCTAAACTGTTACATTTATTCCCCTTAATGGTTTTATTTTTAGTGTAACCTCCTCTCTTTTTTTTTCTTTTTTTTTTCCTTTTTTTTTTTTTATTGTTGCTATTTTTGCACTGTGCATCATTGCTAATTGCTACTAAACGCTCCATCTTAACCCTGGCATGCTCTTTCCCTGCCACCCCATCCCACTTAACATTAACTCAGGCCCATGCCATTACAGAAGGATAAAATCATAGCGAGGCCTAATTTAGGAATATTTTTTTCCTTGGTGCCACTAACCTATTGTGCATGTGTAGGGCAGGAGGAGGAAATTGCAAAGAGCAAATTAGTTGTGAGGAGAAAGTTTTGGTGTTGAGTCACGTCGAGCTGTGTCGTGTGTGTGTCCCCTCCGCCACAAGCAGGAAAAAAAAAAGAAATACAAGAAAGTGTGTCTGTGGAAAGTTATCCGCTTGTAGCTCTTATTAAACTTATAGTGGTTAATACTCAGGTGCACTGGAAATTTTCAGCCTTTCAGCATTGGCAGGTGCACTCGGCCGTGCGGGCTGGATTCAGGTCTCGGTGGAAAATCAGCCCCTTTGCAACGCATAGTTGGTGGCTTTGGCTGAGTTTTCCCTTCTGACACAATGGAGCACTACCAGCCTTGCTTCGTAATGATGGAGAAATTAATTAGCACTTTGTGGTGGTGAGTGATGAGTCTGAAGGGCCGTGATTGGAGTTTTGCTTTTTACCACATGCGGTAATCCCTGGGGTTTGTTTATGAAAGCACAAAACCAAAACCCATAGAGATTTTGGTGTTGTCGTGAAGCCTGAGCAGTGTGATGCGCTGGAGAAATACTTCCAAATCCTCACACACATCTGTGCTTTTGTGCTTTACGGTGAGTAACACAATGGGGAGCTGGTCCATAATGGGTACTTCTAATCGCTAAGATGATAATCAAAAGAACAGAGTATTTTCTGTGAGGAGCCACGGTGACAGCCTCGGGCAAGTGTTGTTGACTTGTTGATTTATGACAGCTTTATGACAGTTGCCTGAACTGCTCACAGCTATCTAGCTCATCACGTGAAGTTCAGGAGGATCAGCCCTTCCAAGCACGTTACAGGGTTAGAGGTGCAGAGACAACTTCCTGCACCTCTGCACTTCTTTCTGATGCCACATCTGCTGCTTGAGGGCTTGGTGATATTAAATCTTGAGAAGGATTTGGAGGGGCAGTCCATCAAGTGGTCTGAGAGACTGCAAATCTCTCCTACAGGAGATACGCTTGTCTGAAAATAGAGAAATCAGGTGGAAAACTTGTTTCTCACCCAGGAGATTGCTTGCAAGGGGGAGGTGGTAACAGTTACCTGGAGGATTGGTTTGGTCAGAGCAACATTCTGCTTCCCTGGGAGCTGCTAGAAGAAACAATGGGAGTTTTCTCCTGGAACAGTAGTTTATCCTGAGAAGGAAACTCAAAATTGTTTTCTGAAAGTACTCCTAAATCTTTGTGGGGAAAAAAAAAGATTTTTTTTCCCCCAAGCTGCCGTTTGAGCAGTGATGTAATGATTCAGGAACTGCATCGGAGAGCACAGTTATGGAAGTGAGACTTCTCCCTGGGATGTTGTCTTTGGGCTTGCACATTACCACAGAGCAGTGGCCCTACGTGAAAAGAAGATATTATTTGAACATAGGAAGTTCCATCTAAACATGAGGAGGAACTTCTTTCCTTTGAGGGTAGCAAAGCCCTGGGACAGGCTGCCCAGAGAGGTCGTGGAGCATCTGTCTCTGGAGACATTCAAAGCCTGCTTGGACATGTTCCTGTGGGACCTGCTGTGCGTGGATCTGCTCTGGCAGGGGGGTTGGACTAGATCATCTCCAGAGGTCCCTTCCAACCCCATATCATTCTGTGATTATGAGAGTTTTAAAAGTCTTCTGTTATTCAAGATTTTTTAATATTTTTTTTTTTAAATATGTGTCAGTTGACTAGCTGCATGTAGTTATAATGTGCTCCACTCTGCCAGGCCTTGTGGGATAAGACTGAGTGAAGAAGACCTTGGTTCTCTTGTCTCCGCTTCAGGAGGGCTTGTTCATGAGGTGCGAGCAGCCAGGCAGTGCAGGTGACAGTGTGTGGCTGGTAAAGGATGAATAAGGAACTTGGACCAGGGAGGGCTCTGTAGAATCACAGAATGGTTGTAGTGGGAAGGGACTTCGGGAGGTCATTTGGTCCAACCCCACCTGCTCAGGCAGGGCCACCTAGAGCAAGAAGTTGAGAGATTATTTCTGTGTTCTTCAAGTGCTGCTTTCCTCCCCCTTAAAATGACACTTTATCAAGACTGGTGACCAGTTCCTGATCCCATCTGGAAAATCCTACACTGTAGTCTTAAAGAACTATGGAATCTCCAGGAGGCATGTCTGTATATAGCAAGGAGCTCATCATGGCCAAATCCTAGTTTTCAGAGGAAAGTAGGTGTCAGTCAAGAGTGTTCTCAGTCTGGCCTTGGTCATCATTTCAGATTTTTGTATAAGGAAACCTACCTTTTGGGCTAGTTTTAGCTTCCACAGGTCCTCAGCTTGTCCATTTTCACAGGCTTGTTGTAGGACTAGTGAATGCTCAAAATTGTCAGGTGAAACAGGATGCGCATGCAATTTTTTTTAATAAAGAGAACCCTTAAGTGCATGCTTATTGACATCTGGTTGGCTGTGCCCTGTAAGGCATTTGACCCTCCAGGCACACACAGAAGGAGCAATAGGCTTTTATTTCTACCTGTCTGGGGGAAAATTATGCATTTTTGAAATTCTTTTTCTGTTTTTGTGTTTGCTTTGCTTCTCCCCTCTCCCCCCAAGTAATGATGTGGATTCTCTTGGCTGTATCGACTGTCCTTAAAAACCCACCAAGCACTCTTTGCATGAAGTCTGAAGGTATCAGGCAAAAACATTCCCAATTGTCACCTCAATTGTATCTGAAGAAAAGACAGCAAAACTTGTGGGTTTGGGTTTGTTTTGGTTTTTTTGTTTGTTCCTAAGGCAGAAGAAATTATTGCATGGTCCTTAACACTACAGAGACATTCATCCATTTCCCCTGAAAGGGTATCCAGCTGCTTCTGCTTGGATGTGATGGGAGTGTTGCCGTCTCTTGTCGTTTTTCTTTGCTGTGGATGCCACTCTCGTATAGGAAGGGTCAGGTCAAATGCCTCTCTGGAGACCAAGTCTCCCGTTTGCAGCAGGAAATCTCTCGGGTGGCGAGGATAACGTTACAAAACAGAGGCTAACGTTACAAAACAGCTCTGCTGCCTCTGGCACAGTCTAGAGCATCACAGACCAATAACTCCTATCATGTCACTCTTGCAGCACCTTATTATCTGTTTTTCTGTAAATCCGATCTGAGACTGTCATTACCAGTTTCAGGTAGGTGAACACCATCTGGGTGAAATAACCACGTGCCAGCGATGGGCTGGAGGGGGCTCTTGTTACTTAATCATCCCTACCTTCCTTTTGATGAGTTAATTTGTCTGTTGAGCCATGGAGGAGCCCCCAAGAGCTCCCAGGAGCCCCTTGTTAAAATTCTGCCGACAAATGGGAAGATAGGGATGATTTCACTCTTTATGCTGGAGCCTGTGCTATCTATGATATTGCTAAATCATCCATAAGGCATAACTTTTCTCTGCAATCTTTTTGTTACAGTTGTGGCAGCACATTACTTCTTTGTGCATTTCCTTTTTAAACATTGCCACTGGATACCTAACCCTCCTGAAAATCTCATCCCATGAATTAAGGTTAATTGCAGTACTTCCATGTGGCCATGTAGTAGCTGGTATACCAGGTTCCTTGGCTGGGATGCCAGGATATACTTTTTTCCCTTTTTTTTTTTTTTATTTTTTTTCCCTCCGGTTACTAAACACAGTCTTTATTTACTTGTTTCATGGTAATGCTTAAAAACCCTTTAGTAAGGGGATAGTCTCTTTGTATGTACTAGTGACCAGCCCTTCCCTGTTTTATGGTGTGCACTTTGAAGTCCTTGGAAGGAGCAAAGGTAGTAAAAGAAGAAAAGAGCTAGTCCTTGGGGCTTGGGAGTGAAGATATACTCAAGTTATTGCTCCTTCAGAGGCCACAGAGCGCTGCTGTCTAACCAGGCTCCTCTTTCTCCCAGCAAGTTGGAGGCAGTTCCAGCCTGCTGTGCTTGCCCACCCCAGGGAATAACGTTCTAACCCACAACACAGCTAGGAGATGCTAGTTTGAAGTTTTGGTTGTGTCAACATGATCTGGGACTACCAAACCTGGGGTAAAAGCTGCCTTAAGTAGTACATCCCAACATGGAGACATCTCTAGACTGAAGAAGAAGAATAATGTTATTTTGAAAAATTACAAAAAGCCCCAAACAAAAAGCCCCAAAAGACTAGGAAAGCTAAGAAATACTGTCACTTGGAAGATGCTCTGCTGCCTTTTTAACTAGTCAGACGGGGCTTGTTAGCTCTGATAGAGTGCTCCGACAGCCAGCTCAGGACTAGCTTTTGCAAGGCCATGAGAATGCCTCTGTGTAGCACTGACGGGTGCTGTGGGTGGATTTATTCGCTTTCACTCAATATTGATGTTTCTCCTTGGCTCTGTTCTGAGAGAGAGCAAAACCCTCCTGCAGGAAGACAGGGAAAGTGATGGAGGGACTCTGGAGTAAATCTGGAAGAGTCAACTGGGATCTTAGCGGGCTATGAGCTTTGGCTAGAGGCAACCATAGTGTACCAAGCAGGTTCCTGTGGAATTACTTGGCATCTCTGTTGGGAGGGATTATTTGGCTGTACAGACCCAAATGGTGTCCAAGAATCATAGAATCATAGAATGGTAAGAGCTGGAAGGGATCTTAAAGATCATCAAGGTCCAAACCCCCTGCCATGGGCAGGGACACCTCCCACCAGACCAGGTTGCTCCAAGCCCCATCCAGCCTGGCCTTGAACACCTCCAGGGATGGGGCAGCCACAGCTTCTCTGGGCAACCTGTTCCAGTGTCTCACCACCCTCACAGGAAAGAATTTCTTCCTGATATCTAATCTAAATCTCCCCTCTTCCAATTTAAAGCCATTACCCCTTGGTCTGTCACTACACTTCCTACAAAGAGTCCCCCTCCAGCTCTCCTGTAGGCTCCCTTCAGATATTGGAAGGCTAATTCTCCTAGGGAGTTTCCCCAGAGTACCAAGGTGCAGGAATCATGTCAGGATCTCCACACTGAGTCAGTCCAAGTCCAGTATGATCAGAGCTAATAGGCCACAGAACATGAATTCTCTGCTGGACCATCAGCAGGGCCTTACACCCCTCTTCCAGCACTTGCAGCTCTGTGAACTCAAAGTGTAGAACCCATCAGGTGCAAGACGTCTTTTTAGGGGCAGCCCTGTTCTGTGCACTGGTGGTAGTTCTCTTTCTGGATCTCTCACACTATTAGACTTGTGAAACTTTGATTTTTAGGCCCAAAGTGAAAGAAGGAAAAAGACCTATTCCTGAACTTCAACCTGTAATAGCTCCTATTTCCTGATCTGTGATTTTGTCTATAGATGTGCCTTGGCCCAGCAGGTGTGTCAGAAACCGTTTAGAAAATGTCTTTTGTGGGTACTAGGCTTTTCCTAAGTCCATCTTGCAGCATCCAGGAATGCTGCCTTCTCAAGCCTGTTACTCCAGGTTGCACCACGTATGTAGCAACCACAAACTGGACCCTTCCATTTGTATTTCCATTATTCTGTCCTACACCATTGTTGTGATTTCAGGCAGNTCCCAGACTGGACTCAGTGATGGATGGAAACTGGGTTCTAGACCTGGAACACACAGATCAGGATCAAAGCCAGATGAACAGAGAGGGTCCTCTTTGGATACAGCCACTGAAGAAAAAGAAACTGATGCATGGGGCAGATGGGATGGAATACCCCAGTTGGACAGGTTTGGGGTCACCTGTCCTGTCTGCTTCTCCCCACAGGGGTGACCCCTCTGACACTTTCTCTCTTTCTGACCCTCCAACTGGGCAAACAACGAAACTGGTTGCCCTTGGTTGTTCTAGCAATAAGTATAAGCAAGAGCCTTTCTGCACACCATTCCTTGGCCAGAAGCACAAACGTTGGTCTTATCACTCTGAGAAGGAGCAGTTTTCTCCACAATGTGCCATTAATTTCAGAGAGTGAGAAGAGGCCTAGCTAAGATGTAAAATTACAGAACAGAAAGTTGGTTCTGTTTTACTTCAAACCAGGACAACCATCATGCCAGCTTGCCCTGCATCAGTATAAAGCTGGCTACTTACCCCAGCTTCCCTCGGCTTGCTTTTTACCTGACCAGAATTCATGGGGATGAACAAAAACCCAGCCATGTCTCTTGTCCTTCCCTACACCTGCTTCTGGGAGAGCAATGACAGATACCAGGTTTATTGTGTGCCAATGTTACTGCTCTGTTTACAGCAGATTTAAGAGTTTACATTAGGCCACAGTGTTATCTTCCAGTTTTCCTAATTCTATCTGCTGGCAATCCCAGCTGTGTGGCTGAGGTGGCTGCCCCTGTCCTAAAGGAATTTGTGTCAATTGCTGTGGGGACAAATCCTCCCTGCGCTAAACCGCTTTGCAGTATTTGCTCAAACTGAAATTTTGACAAAGACGTTCTGTCCACATCCACCAAAAGAGATTGCCTTTTTTTTCTTTTTTTTTTTTGTTCAGACGCACTTGGAGGTAGATAGGTTGGAAGCTGCCTGTACCTGGCTGATAACTGAGACTGAGCATCTATGTAGCACGATCCATGCCCTTTGCTAATTTGTCTTTGAATGACAAATGTGTCTTCACTGAGTCAGCAAAATAAGGGATCCTACAGTAGAACTCATCGCCCTTCTATCCCTTCTAACACAGCAGCTGGGATTTCCTAATTCCTCCCCAAAATCGGTCTTTAAGAGAGCTCTTATAAAGACATCCCTCAAATGTATTGTCCAGAACTGCATTATATTCTCTAGTCATTTCCGATCGAGACTCATCATGCATTGTTATTTCTTTAGAATCCCTCCCTAACCATACTGGTATATTCCCAATTTTAAAAAAAAAGGATTCAAGTCTGTGAAAATCAAAGTTGCTGAGATTTGGAGATAGTCCGCATTAGTCCTCATCACCGTTGCACCTATGGAGTCAAATCTAAGAGTTGAGTGTGGCTGACCTCAAAAAAAGAAAAGCTGATTTCATTGCGAACTTCTGCATTTCACAGAGGAACCATGCATGGTTTGCCCAGGTTCTCCTGTGAGGTTTCAAGATGGGAAATCGCTCAAATTTTGCATTGCTTCGGTTTTCATTGCAAGTGCTCTGTTCAGTTCTAAAACGATACCATTTTTAACTTGGAAGCTGCTAAGTCGGCCCTTTCCTGTGGGAGAGACCTTCGCTAAATAACTGTGCATGTGAGGAAGATGGCAGGACACCAGTGTGGTGTAATAACGTGCTTGTCTTCAATACCAAAGGGGTCAAAGTGCTCATAGACTTGGAATGGCAACCCACAAAATATTGCTGGCTGCTATTTAAATATTTGAACCCATCTGAATTGTTTCTCTGCAGAAAAAAAAAATGCATCTCCTGGTGCCAAATTTGTACGGTCCAACATTCCTGGAGATTCCTCTTTCTTGAATACTTGTGCTCTTGGATATGCACAGGTGTCCTTTCTGGTCCTGAAAGCTACTCAACTAATGAAGGATCAGGGCCACTTCACCTGCTGTTTTCCCTCTCTGGAACCCAATAATTGTTTTGCATCAGGCTGTAATTGTACCTATAGGTATTAGACAAACCCGCTAATTCAGTCTCTGTGACTCTTGAATACCTTCCCAAATTGCATTCTATGATTTGGTTAGATTATATCTTATCTCTAACCTTCTTGCTTCAATAAACACACAATATCTAGCCTGTCTTCTCCCACCTTATGCACATGGAAAATCATCAGGACTTAATCTGTTGCTGGTGTTAATGGCATGATCCCTCATCCTCATCCTAATTCCAATTCACTCTGCCCAATATCCCACAAATGCCTTTCAGAAAGTATTTTATCCTTGATCCTGTGCCAAAGACACTTTGTTCCTCTGTCACTGCTTTCCTGGGGACAAACCTGTCTGTGTGACTATCTGTACAGGTGATGACCTACCCAACTGGCTTTGGATGTTTTCTGATTTTTATCTTCCCAAAGTAAGGTACACACAGAGAGGACTCTGCTCAAACAATGTTTTGTGGACCCTCTGTTTTTCCAAGATGCTTGCTGATCTGCTGTGATATTGTAGCCTCTTCCTCCTGTGTTTTGAGGGGTTGGCACAGCTTTTCATGTTAAGCTAGGCAGTCTCCATGCTCACTTTTGAATTCAGTCACGATCTTGTTCCTTCCCACTGCTCCAAACTTGTCTATTTTGCTGTAGTGTGCTGATATTCTCCCTGAAATCCACCATGGCATATAGGTATCCTGTGGCTTCCTGATATGGAGGTACATATTCCCAGAGAAATTGCGGATACCCCATCCCTGGAGGTGTTCAAGACCAGGCGAGGTGGGGCTTTGAGCAACCTGCTCTGGTGGGAGGTGGCCCTGCCCATGGCAGGGAGGTTGGAACTCAATGATTCTTTTAAGGTCCCTTCCAACCCAAACCATTCTATGACTCTATACCTGACACACCAGCCTTGTTGCGTTATGGCATTCACTACTGTCTGTGTTAACTTCCTCTGGAAAACTCCATTCTGGAATGACGGTGATAAGTGAGCAAATATGTGCAGTCTTGACATCCATGAAACATTGTCACCTGCTTGGAAGGGGAGACTGGTGTTGCAAGCTGGAGCCCTGCCCTCCACTGTGCCCGTGGGTGCTCTCTGGCCCGGAGAAGTTGGTCAATCTCTGTGCATGAAATCCCCCGCTATAAAGCGAAGATTATAATCCTCCTCTCTTGCTTTTGTCTCAACTGTGAGTACTTTCTGCAGATATTTCCCCACACGATGTGACTGGAGGTTGTTCAGCGCATCAGGACTGTTGTTTTTGTAGTGCCATAGTCACAACCAGGGGAAATTCAAGTAGCAGGATGGGGATAGTAGTGTTAATCACCATAATGAAGGTGGAGCATTATTTTTGCTGCATGACTGTGGAAGGAAAGGCTGAGAAATAGATGGCTAACGTCACTGAGTGTATATTTTCAAAGACAGGGCTTGCTCAGCAGCCAGGTGACAACAGACATGTTGTTTATTTGACAGAGAGTCTGTGTACCTAACTCCTGACTCAAAAAGCCAACTTACTTCCCAAATGAAGACATATGGAGGGTTTTAATGGCAGTTGCAAGACGTGTGGCTATGTTATGCCACTATGCGTGAGCTTGTAAAGGCAGCGGGCATATATCTGGTGAAGGAATCTGTGAATTCCACCACTACTTAAGAGAGAAAACATTTCTCACCCTGAAAAGAGAGTCCAAGAAAAATTATGTCTGGGAGGCCAGGCTTTGCCAGCTCCAGGGCAGTCGAATGTGATGCCGGACAGTAAGAGGAGGAACTTCTGTTCAGCTGCATGGTTGGGTTTGAGCTTGAGGGTTTGAGCTTGACCTTAGCCAGCATTTGTCTCTACAAGTTGGCCTTACTCAAGGTGGGGTAGTTTTAATGATATTAGCAGTGACATCGTGTGGAGGGCAGTGGGCAGGAATCAGTGTGCAGGGGCACTCGCTGCTTGAATCCAGTGAAATTCCTGATCTGTGTTCATATAACGAGTACCCACGACAGCGTTATCTGCAGAAGTGCGGAGAGGAGAGGTGACAACAGCAACAGGGAGGTGACGCCACATGACTGATGTCTGCAGCAATGTCTTTCTGGCTGTAGCATGAGTAAAAGGTATGTAAGGACCGAGAACTTTTGGTCTTTGGAGCTCCTTTGGTTTGGTATCTCATCATGGTTTTCAGTGAGGTACAGATAAACAGGTAACCTGCTTAAGACCACTTAAAAAGAACTGTTTGTAGCCTCAAAAAAACCCCCAAATCCCACAAACCCCCCCCCCCCCCCCCCCTCTTGTTTTATATGTTTTAAAGATGAGGTGGCTTCATTAAAGATTTTACGGTCTTGCAGTTTTACCCCAAAGAAAACCCTGATAGCTCCACTGTTCAGCTGGCAGGGGACCGTGTCAGACTGTGGAACCTTGCCCATATGTGCGAGTCCTTCTAACGGTACCAAAACTCATTTAATTTTCTTCTAAAGTCGTGGGCACTGAGCTAAAAACGTCGTCTCGCTCAGATACGTATTTTAGAATTTTGGAACTAAATGTAATAAAGCAGATTTTTATTTTTATTCTTTTTTTGATGAGACACGCAATGAGAGAGTGAGGACGCCGCGTTAGAGTATCTTTTGATTTGCTATTTGCTATGTGTTAAACATTTATATTTCAAAGAGGCGTTTGTACCTATAGCGAGTGTTTGGCAAATCCAACAGCTCATTAGATGTTAACAATAGCAATGCTGCTAAATACAAAGGATTCATAGGCAAAGTACCCCTCAGGCTATATCTCTGAGAGAAAAAAAGTGGCAAATAGAATCAGAAACTAATTAAATAGTCAGCTAAAGCGAGCATAACTTTAAAAAGCTTGAAAACTACCAAAAATGGAAACATATTACAGTTATCTGCATTCACAGTGCAGAACAAGTTTGGTAGTATTTAAGATAATTCTCTAGTGCCTGCTATTTTTAGTCCAAGGGTAAGCTTCTGTAAGAGCCTTTCAGCGATGCTTGCCTTTAACCTGGCCTAACAAGCTAAGCCAGTAAGCTGTCTGATTTCCGTCTTACAGGAGGCAAAGAGATAGCTAAAACAAACCATTTGTGGTGAAAACGCTCAGCCTATCTTGTCTTAAGAGCTATCGTGGTATAGATTTTTTTTTTCTTTTTTTTTCTTTTTTTTTTCTTTCCCCAAACATCCCACTGTTTAAGCCTTGCCTGTCAAGAGACCAAAACGCCAGGCTTTGCTGCTCAGAAGCTGTAGAAGCGCCGGTCTGAAGGGAGATTTTATAGGCCCAGCCCAATGGAAATAAACATTTGTGCGTTGCCACCGATGAAACCCAGTCGGGGCAGCTCAGGCTATTGATGCCAAAGCGGCTGAGGAAAAAGGAGCATATTTATTTTTTAACTCGGGGAGGGAAAGGCAGATGTAAAGGGCCCGATTTGCTTATCACTAACTTTAACTCCATGGACTTCCCTGGGTGCCGCCCGGTTTGTGCTGCTCTAATCCCAGGGAGAGTCAAGGCGGGGTCAGCATTATGGTCCCTGTGCCACCAGCACTCACGTTCAGGGCACATGGTGCTCCCTTTCTCTCTGTTGATGTGTTTGTAATCCGTAGGTACGTTTACAAAACAGGATTTCATTGCTACCTAAACATGAGCGGTCCCACCCGCTCCTCTCAACCAGCTGAGCAAGACCTGGGCTCAGCGTCCCGTCCTCTGTCTGAAATAGGTGGGAACAGAGGTCGTGCTGCCCCCAGAAGCGTCACTGAAACAGGTTTTCCCTTCCCAGGATGCTGGATGAGGAGTGTGGCTCTTTCATCTCGGGCTTTTTCCAGTCCACAGCTCCCTTCCCCAGTTTCTTCCTCTTTGACAGGCTGAGAGAGCTGGGGTTGTTCAGCCTGGAGAAGAGAAGGTTCCAGGGAGACCTTACATCCCTTTCCAGTACCTGAAGGGGCCACAGGAGAGATGGGGAGGGACTCTGTCAGGGAGTGGAGCCATAGGATGAGGGGGAATGTTTTTAAACTGAAAGAGGGGAGATTCAGATTAGATACCAGGAAGAAACTCTTTCCTGTGAGGGTGGTGAGGTGCTGGCACAGGTTGCCCAGAGAAGCTGTGGCTGCCCCATCCCTGGAGGTGTTCAAGGCCAGGCTGGATGGGGCTTGGAGCAACCTGGTCTGGTGGGAGGTGTCCCTGCCCATGGCAGGGGGGTTGGAACTCAGTGATCTTTAAGGTCCCTTCCAACTATGACCATTCTATGATTCTGTGATTTTGGGTGCTGATAGAGCAGGGCAGAATGTCTCGATACAAAGGGAGGCCATAGGAGCCAGCTAAACACAGGCTGTGTTGAATCTGGTGCTCCGCAGGGTCCCACCCCTGGTTTAGTATTCAAATGACTGCAATTTACTTATTGTTCCTGGGGTTAGGCATATCCCATGGGCTTTGGCTGTGCATCTTGCAGCTACACAGGCTCAAATTATAACTTGTGTTAACTTCAGTGGGGATAACTTCTAAATGGAAGATGCACTTGGCATGAACAAATATATACCTTTCCAGTAGGGAATGTGAGCATGGCGTCTACCACACTGTAGGCACGATAAACCCAGCCACTTTTAAACTCATCTTCTTAGTCATAGCAATGTAGCACTCCGCTGCAAAACTGGCTTGATTGTGAGGAAGAATTAGCCCTCAGTGACCTATGGCTGGGCTGCTTTTATTCCCAGCACATGTTGGTACAGATACAGTATGGAGGAGCTGCTGCTCTCACCTTCAGCATCAACATACCCAAAGAGCAGCGGACCAGGTCTCCAACTGGTTTAAATCTGCATAGCTCCCTTAAAACCTGTGGAGAGGCTCTAATTTACAGGGGCTGAACACCTGGGGCCGAGTTCTTCTTCTTTTGGTTACTGGCAGGATTAAATAGAAGCACCCAAAATTATTTATTATAGATGCTGTGGCAGCATCTCGAAGCCCAATTGTAAATCAGGACACAATTGTGAAAGGGGTTGTGTGAACACATAACAAAAAGACAGCCCCTGCCTAAAGGAACTTATGGCCTAATTAATAATGATATTTAGTGCATTGATAAGTGCAGCTGGACTTGATTGCCTGTTATGGGTCATTTTTAAAGAGGGGGGAAAGATATTGCCCAGGTTGCCTTTCACCATTTTGGATGAAAAAGGTACTGGTTAACAGCAGTGCCTTGCAAAGAAAAATACAATCTTTGACATCTTACAGATGGAGGGCTACTGATCAGGAACACACACTTTTAAAAGACTGGCATAGAATGAGCAATATATTCAGTTTCCACTAAGAAATAAATAGAAGAGAGGCAACTGCAGTGGGAACTGTAGTGTACACCAGGGTATGCATGCACTCCATCTCCCTGCTAGGCTGGTTGAGGGTAAATGAACGAGGTAGCCTTAGTGTAAACCAGCAAATTAGTTTTACGTTTTACTGTCAACTCCATTTTATCAACATTATCTGTGAAGACTGGTGAGTTCCAGGAAACCTAGAAAGAAGCCAACAGTGGACGTGCTCTAGAGGAGGCTTTGCAGCGGATAGCTCTTCTGTGAACTTTATTATTTTATTTTTATTTTTTTTTACTGTCTTCTGTTTTAAAATCACCATCTCTAGTTTACGATTCTATTCGCATACACAAAATTGCATTGAAAGAACATTAAAGTCTTAGCACCTAGTGACAAATCAAGGAAATACATAGTTAAGGATATTATGAGACATCTAAACGAATCCAAATGCTTAACCGGCGGAAAATTCAGACACATCTCTTCATCCTGAAGAGCATCCTCGGTGCTTGTAGAGGTTTGCCAGGATGCACTGTTCACTTGCTGCTTTTTGAGGGGAGGTCTTATTTGCCCGCTGGGACAAGCTTGCTTTTTCTTTTTTTCATGGGGCTGTAAAAACAAACTGAAAAGCCTGTCAAAATGCGCCTGTGACTTGTGCTGTGTAAAACCTGTACCTGCTAGCACCTTCCTTCCTGTGATATCTCCACATTCTCCAGTGATGCTTCATTGTGAAGGAGCCTTTTATTGCTCTCAAACTCGGATGTTTAGAGTACAGGTACCTGGGGTACTCTTGCAGCTGAGCATCTCCTGAGCATCTCCTTAGATATGGGAACACCACTAGAATCATAGAATGGTTAGAGTTAGAAGGAACCTTAAAGATCATCGAGTTCCAACCCCTGTAGCATGGAAAGGGACGCCTTCCACTAGAGCAGGTTGCTCCAAGCCCCATCCAGGCTGAGCTTGAACACCTCCAGCGATAGGGAGTGGTTTCAAAAACCACTGAAGGTTTTTGAGACTTTTTTAGCCTAGTAAGAGTAGAGCACACATATCTAAAGATAGATTTTTTTTCCCTCTTTTTGGTGATTTTCTCGGGTTTTTTATGGCTAATATCTACTATATTTCCTTATCTTGTCTAGTTAAACCAAATGGTGTCACTCAACACATCTGCTGATACCTATCAGGGGGATGTTGGAGCCTTTGCTCCCACGCTTATAGATAGGAGTATCACCACACAGATAAACTGTATAGAGTAAATGCATCTTTAGCCTTGTAAATAAGTTTTTGTGTTGTGTCTGAATAAACTCTTGCAGCCAGCTCAGACCAGATGGCAGCCTTCCATTAGATCACAATAAAAATTGATGGGAAGCCCAGATGTATTAATGATACACTGATCCTTTCAGGCTTCAGGTCCAAGGAAAAATGGTGGTTTTTTCTCCCAGTGAGACATGACTTGTGTTTGTCGTACCTGTTCAGACATGCATGGTGGTAGGTTTGAGGAAGCTGAACACGCCCAACAATTATCTTAAAAAACATTTAGTGAAGTTGATACTTTACTAATGCTAATTTCCTGGTCAAATTAAATTCCAGTTTTCTAACAGTAAAAGCACCAGATAGAAGTGTCTTATTTTGCTGTTTAGAAAGGAATTCTTGAGTGTGTGTTCTGTTCACACAAAAAACAGTCTCTACATAATTGAACAAAATTAAAAAATACATGTAAACTCTCTCTGCTATACTGTCTATAATTTTACCCTGAAATTTGTATTTGCGTAGAGTCATAAATCTCTAGAAAGAAGTAGGGATTATGATAGACATCCTGACACAGCCAATATAATTAAAACTAACGTAAATGCAACACTGAAATAGAGACTGAACAAAAGCGACAAGATTATGCTTCAGTTTGCAAGGAAGGGGTCTATACTAGCACTCGAGTGCGCTTTTTTAGAGATGTCTGTCATTATCAAGAGGAAAAAGAAGTGTTTACGTCAATTATGTGTGTGAAATAATCACTGCAAAATATATATCGCTCTTTTTTGTTTTTTTTCCCCCAGAGATGCCGTGCTGCCTAACAAAGGTGTATGAATGTTGAAAAATTTTATGTCAGTGCATAGAGAGATTAGTGTGGGCATGTACCATAAATCAAGTAAATAAATAAATCTGAGCAAGCAGTGTTTGAATATTTGGACTGAAATACTGCTGACACCGTCACTGAAAGCTCTGCAATGGGGACAGTCCCAAACATCTTCCCTGCCTGATGCTGTTGCCTGTAGCCTTCCTTCCCCTGCCTCCCTCGTTTTGCAGCTTTTATTCCTCATTAGAGCTTGTCTGGATTGGGACTCCTGGTCAGGATCTGTGACTCTCTACCCTCCTGTATATTTTAGGTGCGTGATAATAATTAAAAATCTCTGCCTGGGTTGTTGCTTAGGACCTTACCAAATGCCTGAGCAATTGCCTATAGAAGGGGAAGGGAGGATGGTGAGAGGCGCCGTGTGCTGCTCCAGGGGGAAGGTGGTGGGCTCGGAGGGCACCCTCTCACAACTGAACTATGGTTGAACAGTGGTTGAGTCACCATCCCTTGAGGTATTGAAAAGATGGGTGGATGTAGTTCTTAGAGGTGTGGTTTAATAATGGTTTTTGTCAATGCTAGGCTGATGGTAGGACTAGATGATCTGACAGATCGCTTCCAACCCAATTCTACGATTCTACTTGTGTGGGCCTGGCTGCCCATCCTGCTCCTCTGCCCCCTCTGCTTCCCTACCAGTGCGGGCAGCAAGAAAACTTCACTCCCCACTTTGCTCCTCTGGCAGTCTTGCCCAGTGAAGGAAAACCCCCAGTCTTTCTTTTTGTCAGTGGCTCTTCATCAGACTCTTCCTCCCTTTTGCACTTCTGCCTTTTCCCTGCTCTTGTTTTTCCCTACCGGAGACATAAGTAGAGTTTTGCTTTTTGATGTGGAGCTCTGTCCACACCTAGACCACCCCCAGGCTGGACAACGCATGCCAGGTCTTCTGGGGAAGACGTGGTGGTTTTCCCTGGCCCTGGGCAAGAGAGGCACAACAGAATGTCCACAGCGTGCCTCAGCGTTGTGGACATGCGGTTCCTGGTAAGGGTTTTGGTGATGTTTTTATGATGTCAAGTCCTGTGCGTGTTAAAAAGCCCCTTTGATGAGCTAACCCGGTCTAAAACACAGGTAATGCGTTTATTTAGCAATCAGCAAATTAGCCTATGTAGCCAGTAAACGTTGAGGCCCAAACTGCTGATAAGATGATTTGCTTTCAGGTGTTTTCTCAATATTGTGCTCAGCATCAAGTATAAATTGAATAGAGTGACCTTTCAGTACTGAGTCAAATTGACTGCATTACCAAAGATTCTGTGGTTTCAATTACCATAAATTTTTCATATTGGGTCTACCACCAGTGCACCGGTTCCAGCACAGCAATATCTTCTCACAGGTCCCCTTAACACAGAGTCAACGGCACGATAGCTCGCTCTCGGATAGTTTTTTGGTTTGTCTTTTCCCCAGAATCAAAAATTACTATTGTAGAGGGGAAGGGTGCAGTTTAGATAACTGAAATTGGAATGGCTTGCAAAACGTGAATGAATTTTGTTGAGAAGACGTAAAAGAGGTTACAGGTGGCTAGCTGGATCCTCAGTTTGTGAGATGAAGAAGTCAATTAGTAGCTCTTCAGTTTGTTAGAGACTTAATTGCCAGGCTGGAATGGAAACTTCTGAACTGCAACAGTTTGTTAGAAGCAATAAAAAAACCCCAAAGAACAGTAACTTTGTGGTAGAAGAATATTTAGCAGCCTCTTTTAAACTGACATGTCTAGCTGGGAGCAGGAAGGCTGGATTTTTCACCTCAAAAGACAGTCCCTCTCACAGGAGCCCTGGCAGTGTTAATTCAGGTGACCAAGGGCACAATCTTAAAGAAAAGAAAACCCTCCTTGTGAATGACCTGCGCTGTGGTTTTTATGTTGTGATGCCTTAATCCAGGGTACCTGAGAGAAGTTTTACGATGTCAGGTGAGCGCCTCCCTCTTCCAGAGAGAAAGTTACCTGAGTTCAGTTACCGAGATTAAACAAGAGAACTTTCTGAGACCAGAACTATTCACCATGTTGACTGCATGGATAATAATATATATTGTTACTTTTATGTTGTTATACCCTGGAGGAAGGAGGGGAGGAAATGGATGCTGTAGGTGCTCCCATCTCCTTCATCCTGCAAACCTTGCACAGATCCTTCTTGCGGTGCTGTCATGCCCCTGGGAGCGATGCAGGGAGTTCCTTCCACTCCAGGGACACAGTTCTGGAAGTTAAACATTGCAGTACCTGCATTGTGTGTAATTACGCTAGTTATTTAACATGGTTTTGGGGGAAAGTGGGATGACAGAGCTTATTGCTTCTGGTCTCTACAATATCTCCAGAAATCCAGTTGGAGTGAAGCTTTCACATAAATATAGGGACGCGCTCAGTCCTTCAGATGAAATATATACACAGTCCTTATGTTGGGACTGCAGAAATGAGAAGGCAAGCTCTGGATTCAAGTGGTCTTTGCCTACAGGTGCACGTGAGGAGTACAAGTATAGCTGTCTCCTTCAAGAAGAAGAGAAGATCTCTTCTTTCCTTCCCATACCCTAAAGGCATTTGCACAGGGGTGGTGATAATTAATCCCCACATTTCTACTACATATAAAGAAACCTGGCTGTAATTTTCTCCTAGTGGGACTCCATTTTGTTTTTAAAGATAATTGATAGCTCTGGACTTAAGCATTTCAATTATGGGAGCGTCTCTTGGGGACTGGGCTAACAGACCTTGGAAAAACGTTCTAATGCAAATGCATCATGTGGGTTTTTTACTGTAAGACAGCGCAGGACGCCTAAGGATTTGCAAAGCAGTTGAACAGTAAAATAAAAGCTGAAATGCTGCTCAAAATGTATAATGGCATGTGACTGGTTGCGAGCAGGCAGGGTGGAACAAGTGGTTCTCCACTTGAATACTGATTCCTCTTTGGCCCTTGGGTGAAAATACCACCAGGTACGGACATATGGACATCTCCAAGTCCAGGAGAAGGAGACACTTGCCTTGGACAGCACATTGAGAAGGCAGCAAAATCCCTGTGACAGCACTGTCTGTGTCCGTGCCATGGAGTTTGGCTTTGTCTGCTCCAGAAGAGGGAAAACTTGGGCTGTAATTCTTCCTTTTCACTGTCCCTGAGCTTGGCACTCGTTTTTCACTGGCGAGAGCTGGAAGACCAAGCCTGCATCTTAATCCCTTCCCATCCCCCTGCCTTCCCTGTGCTTCTGCAGCTCCTCATCTTCAGGTGGCAAAGCTTGGTTTGTGGGGCCAGGCCTGAGGTACCACCTCCCCCTACTCCTGCTGGGAGGTGCTCAGTGCTGGGGTGGTGGTGGTGAGCTTTTCCGTGCCTCTGCCATCCTTATGTGCAAAAAGGGGCAAATCTGTACCCCTCATTTCTCCTACCGGTGTGAATCCGAAGGACGTCCTTATTCCAAAATGTGTCATTAAGTGACATTAAATCCTGTTGGAAGTCCCAGATGTGCTCAGAAGTAGTTTTTGTGCTTTTCAAAGTAGTGCCATAATGTATTAGTATTTTTAGATCACTTGGATATTTTCAGCTGGAGGAAAACCTTTTTATTTTCTTTGTTAATTGTGCTATGAATAGATCTTAGGCTACTGAGGAGAAATGAGTCGCTGTGTTGAAATGGCGATCCCTGGTGAGTTGAGGTGTACACCTGGTTGCTCTGAATTGCTTACCGAGCTGGGCTGCTGGAGCAGTGACAGCTTCTACCAGCTGTGGATCTGTCCCAAAGTTGCCTGGGCTTTTTATGAAGATGTGGCAAGCTGCCACTGCTCCCAGCTCCTCCGGGCTGGCTGTGGATGGATTAATACCACAGTTTGGACCCTGATCTTTCAGCGTGAATCACAACGGGCCCCTGCACTGATCAAATTATCAGTAAAGAAACTTTAGAGCGTTGTCATTCGTTAGCTGATTTCACTCCTTGGGACACAGTAAGCAAAAGCCGTGCTTGGAATAATCACATACGAAAGGCAGAGGGGAATTGACCAGAGGGAAGGTGTTGGAGATACTATTAACATTTGGAAAAGACCTTCTAAATGATGGGCTTGACCCTTTCCTGGAGTGAATCAGCATTCCCTGACCCGACTGCGGGAGAGCTACAGGAGAGTCCTGAGGCAGGCCATCTGCACCCTGGCTTCAGGGTTTTCAGGAAGAGATTGGTGATGGTAGTGATGGTGGTTTTAAAGGACTGCATGATTTTTTAAAAGGAAGAAAATTCTCTGGAAAAATCACAACATTGCTCAATATATGCACCCTGAAGGGAAGCGTGTGGAAGTTAAGGTGGCCGAGTCTCCGTTACAGCTTGGTCTTTGGCCTCTGCAGTGGGATTGCCAACAAGTAACAGGTATTAGAGACACAAAAAGCTAACCACAAGGTGAACCCAGCTCCATCAATAGGCAGAATAAGTGAAAGAGAAGGAATTATCAGGGGTAGAGGATTTAAATACCTTTGTGTGGGTAAATTATCAACTCATTTCATATAGCTTTTCACTGGCCAAAGAGAGAGTATCTCAGGAGACATTTTACTGAAGGCAGAAACCCAATTAGAATAAGATTGTTACACAACTAATAAAGTGTTTTGAGACAGAGAATTATTTTCAGTGCTGCAGCAATATTAAAGCATTAGAGCAAAACATGTAAAACCAGAGAAGAGCGCAGTTTAGGAACTTTTCATGGTCTTTAGGCACCACGATCCCTGAGGTATGTATGGTTGGACTCGATGATCTCACAGAAGATCTTATGATTTTTGAGGATCGGTTGGCGTTCTGGCAACCTTTACCTAGACAGCTCTACCCAGACTTCCCATTGTTTTCACCCAAGTGCAGTGAACACCAATGCCAAATTTTACTTCTTTTCAGAGCTAATGCCATTCTGGATATGCTAGAAATTTTTACTGTCAGAAACATGGAAGCGCGTGTGTTCAGTGACATCTCCTCTTTCCTTGCCTCCTTCAGCTGGGTGAAAATTTATGGGGGTCAAAAGACCTCTGGCCCTGATGTCTTTATGTTAAACTAACAGCCAAGGGTATTAAGGATTGTATGCAGTGTGGCTGGCCAGTGATGCAGAACTGGTTCTGCATTAAAAAGACCCATTAATTAGCAAGATGCCAACATCAGATGCCATCTATATCAACAGCTATAAATACTTCAAGGGTGGGTGTCAAGAGGAAGGGGTCAGTCTTTTTTCAGTGGTGCTCAGTGACAGGGCAAGAGGGAATGGGCACAAACTTGTACATAAGAAGTTCCATCTAAACATGAGGAGGAACTTCTTTCCTGTGAGGGTGCCAGAGCCCTGGAAGAGGCTGCCCAGAGAGGTGGTGGAACCTCCATCTCTGGAGACATTCAAAGCCTGCTTGGACAAGTTCCTGTGGGACCTGCTGTGGGTGGCCCTGCTCTGTCAGGGGGATTGGACTAGATGATCTCCAGAGGTCCCTTCCAACCAGCGTGGCCCTGCTTGGAGGTTAGGGACATGGTGGAGCGAGCACCTGAGAGCACACAGCTCTTCCTCCAGCCTTGGCAGTAGATGATGGTGCTCGGGTCCCCCCGGTTCCCCGAGCCTGTGCCATGTGCTGGTCGGGTGCCAGTCTGAAACAGGAACTTCTCCAGTGACAGTGTGGAAACTGTGAAAGAGCCTGTGTTTGGCCATGGCATTGCTTCTCCCCAGTGCTGTCAACACCAAGGCTCAGGCTGTGATAGCAGAGCAGAGAGCTGCTGCTTCAGTGATTATTGCTCAGACGTCGATGCACCCGACCATCTCTCCCTCCGCACCTCCCCTCAGCCCCATTTCTGCTGGATCTAATAATTGTGTTTCTTTATAAACAGTAATTTAGGACAATTAGGAGCAAGAGCATAGTTAAACCCTTAAAAGGTTATCTCGCAATGTCATTTTCTTGACTAATGTGTTCCTGCTGCCATGTCGTTTGTGAATAGACATGTGTTAGCCAGCTAGTGTGCTTCATCTGTGCTGACTTTGATTTATTTGCTCTGTAAATTGGGACTGAAGCAATAATGGAAAGTGACATTAATTGTTTAACAGAGTCCTCTTTGTCACATCCTGTGCTTTCTCTGGGGTGTTGGAATGTTGAAACTTGTACAAAACTAATTGAAATTGCTGTGATGAGGACCAGTGTCCACTCAACTTTCTGTTTCTTGAATGTCAGCGCACTTGAATGTCTGTTTAAAGCGGGAGAGCTGAGCAGCTAACAGCAAATATCAGGGCTTCTCCTGGCATGCTATTATTGAAGAAGGCATTCCCTGTTAGAAATAGTAACACTTCCAGCTTTCTTGTCAGCTCTATGAGCTGCAAGGCTCAGTAAGAGGGGGCGGTGGTGGTGCCCCCCAACCAGCTAGACTTGCTGGAGAGGTTCCCGGTGTGGGGCTGGGGGTCAGCAGCCACCCTGGAGCTGAGGGCTGGTGCAAGGGCTTGGAAACACCGTTGGAAAAGTCAGTGCTTTGTGACATCACAAAGCGCTTTTTTTTTTTTTTTCTGCCTGATAACACCTTTTTCATACTTTCCTAGAAGTGACACTGTAATTTTCCTCCTTGCCTCTCAAAAGCTGGCTGTGAGAAGCTGCACTTGGAGATCGGTTTTAGTCACAAGGCGGCTTCCCTCTGCTTATTTCCATCCTCTGCAGCCTGAATTATCTCGGCACTGTGCATGTGTCTGCATGGTATGGTGGAAATCACCAGATAACCGGGACTTAGACTCTTCTTCTCAGTGGCCAAGCCTCTCTTGGCCTTTTAAGTAAACGCTTCTCCTTAGCATTAGCTTTGCCTGAGTGTTTGTGTGTTTCTTGGGGATGATGCTGTAGGCACCAGCACGGACTGTGCCTTGACGTAGCTTTCCAGCTTGAAGATGGAGCTTTTCTGTGAGAAGCCATGAGGTGGGATTTGTCAGAGAAGCCTGGCAGGAGCAATTATCGGTGTGCTTTATGAGCATCTCCATTTGGAGTCTGGTAGATACCGTATAACTGAAAAAAATGACACAGAGGGGATACCCAGATTCACTTGCCTTTTTAGTTATTTATTTTCTGAGGAGTTACTGGCAATGTTTTGTCATTGACTTTTTTTTCTTTTTTTTTTTTTTTTTTACCCCCCCCAAAGGGAGAGTTTTTATTTGTCTTATGGCTCTATTCCTTACTACTTCATTTTAAACGATGAGATTGGAACTCAGCTGAAATCTCTTCACAGTGTGAACCTGGAACTTGTGGAACCACTCTGAAGCCGGTGGAAAAAACTCGCAATTTGATGTCCCTGGAATCAGTGAAAGGCTTTTCATTTATTTTAATAGCACTAGGTTCAGCCTAGGAATCCTGGATGACTGATCTGTCAAGATCAATTTCCAATCTTTCTGAAAACTAAATATAATGATTTTTACACAATTCTGTTCTTGAGAACTCTCAGTACTCCAAAAATCTGTACCGGAATGTACAGTTGGGACTATATTTCATTAAAAAATCAGAAGGCATTTAAATTTACTCAATTTGACAAAAAGAAGTCTTGTTGCTGAAATAACATATCTACTATAAATTAACATTACAGCCACATCTGATTAGGAATTAATCTACTTTTTATAATTGCAGTACGAATTAGATAAACGCATGCAATAGTCGCATTGAGCACTGGAACGACATAACTGAAAAGGACAACTTCAAAGGCAACCTGCCTAATGCATTTCTTTAAAAGAGACCCAAAGAGCCTGTCACCCACGATAGGAGTCCTGGTGACTAGTCTCATGCCGGAATGCTCAGGAATTAAAAGGTTTTTGCTTGGTTCGGGAGCAAGGATTTCCAGAAGCATGGAAGGGAAAACCTTACACCAGGCCGTGTATGTGAACAAGGTTTTCCGCATTTCACTGGCGATTCATTCTGGTCTTCTGATTAGCTGTCTTATTCTCTGATTCTCGTAATTTTGTCAGGTCAATTAGCTGATGTTCAACATTGAAAAGAGAAAGGAAGAGACAGCCTGAGCTGACACCATCGTTAGGTGTCAGCAGTTTAGGCATATCCTGTAATACAATCCCTGGGTGATTACTTCTCGTTGTTAACACCAGATAAAAAGGAACAAAAAATAATAAAAAAAGAATTTTGGAAGAAAAGTAAACTTGAGCAATACAGTGTGAGCATGAAGAGATTTCTCTTGAACGCAGAGATGGATAATTTTATTGTACTTAATTACATCTTCCAAGATGCTGTTGCTGGGTACTGTTTCAAGGGCTGGTTTAACTGTCTTTTGACTGCTTTTTTCACACCCAGAGACATCATTTTGTTCCTTCTCTCTTCTCACCTGGTTCCCC
This sequence comes from Nycticryphes semicollaris, assembly GCA_013400055.1. Lineage (NCBI taxonomy): Eukaryota > Metazoa > Chordata > Aves > Charadriiformes > Rostratulidae > Nycticryphes > Nycticryphes semicollaris. Next base: position 290,367 of record VXBJ01003889.1, on the reverse strand, counting down.
CTCTTGTGTTTTGTCCCCTCCCGCAGAAGATAGATGAAGAGAGCGAGGCAAACTTGCTAGCCGTTCTCACGGAAACACTGGACAGCATCCCCGTGGATGAGGATGGATTGCCTTCCTTTGATGCACTGACAGATGGAGATGTGACCAACGAAAATGCCGCTAGCCCTTCCCCGATGCCCGACGGCACCCCTCCAACTCAGGAGGCAGAAGAGCCGTCTCTAGTAAGAACCCTTCCTACTGTTTAACAGGAATTGGATGTGCCCCTGGCTACCCGCTGCATGGGTATGATGTAGTCACAGTAAGGTCTGGACTTTTCATTTAGTCTGGAGAGGAAAATCAAGTAAAGAACGGAAAATTAAGCGGGGAGGGGAGGAGGCGGGGAGGCAGGGGAGGGAAACCCCACCGAATAGCCATAGGATGACAAATAAGGCAATCTATTAAAAAGCGTGTTGAAGAGATTGTTTTTGAGATTCTAGTGCCAATGGCTGACATGTTTGCTTATCATTCTGTTCAAATAAGTCAGGGTAAGGGGTTTTAATCCATATTTAATTTCTTGGGGCTCTTTTTGTATCTATGTTTAGACATCGCTGTTTGTGATCTGTAAAGAAAGGCCCATTGAGTATGGCAGGATGTGGGGCTAATTTTGTGCCTTTAACATTGATTTGACCAGTAAGCACCAGCTTAGTGCTAATCAGGGCAAAACTGAACCTTGGGTGAGGATGTGGGTGAAACCTTATACGCATTTTGCTCAGTAAAACCAGTTTGAGATGTGATTCTGTTTCTGCTGAAAGCCCCTTATCACTGGCTTCTGCGGAAGCAGAGCCAGATGCCTGCGCCTTGGCGCTGTGTATCCATTAGTCTGTTAAAGTTTACGTCTCTGTTTGGATCAGAGGCCTCTTCTGTCAAACAGATTGCCAAGAATTTCATTTTGCCATGGATTCAGAAATCCAAGACCCCTGTCATTTCTGCTTGTCCCCGCCGTATACCGCAGTAAAGGGAGCAGAAATACCCTGCCAAGCCAGAAGAAAATGAAATCTGTTTGCTCTGGGGAATATCGAGCCCTTCTTTCTGTTTTATTGCACTTTGCTGGTTGAAATGGATGTAGCTAGCTTGAAGTAACTATGCAAAAATGCAGATAAGTCATTTTAATCCATAAAGATGCATAACTTTATTCTTTTCCTTCCACCTCCCTTTCCCTGATGTGTTTGTAGCTTAAGAAGCTCTTGCTGGCTCCAGCCAACACTCAGCTAAATTACAATGAATGCAGTGGTCTCAGCACACAAAACCATGCAAACACTAATCACAGGATCAGAACAAGCCCTGTGGTTGTTAAGGTACAAACTTAATCTTTGTAATAAGGAAAAAAAGAAAGAAAAAGTGTAACAAGGTTTTTAGGTTTTTCTTTGGGGAAGAGAAGACTGAGGGGGGGATCTGATCAACACCTATAAATACTTCAAGGGTGGGTGTCAGGAGGAAGGGGCGAGTCTTTTTTCAGTGGTGCTCAGTGACAGGACAAGAGGGAACAGGCACAAACTTGAACATGGGAAGTTCCATCTAAACCTGAGGAGAAACTTTCCTGTAAGGGAAGAGGCTGCCCAGAGAGGTGGTGGAGCCTCCATCTCTGGAGACATTCAAAACCCAGCTGGACACATTCCTGTGGGACCTGCTGTGAGTGGACGGACCTGCTTTGGTAGAGGGTTGGTCTAGATGATCTCCAGAGGTCCCGTCCAACCCCATATCATTCTGTGATTAAGCAACAAAGCAAGCAGTAGATCTATATGTATTGTATTAATCTGCCTACTATCTTGCAATTGCTTTTTTTATTTAGAAAAAGGTGAACAGATTATAGGCTGGCTTTCAGAAAATCACTTGAGCTCCTTTTATGCTCTGCATATTTCATTTATGCTTGTTCTCTTGGCATAGTTCAGCTGTGGTCCCACCGTCTGTTACTGGGTTGATAGGCAGAGTTGTAGGGGGTAGGATAAAATTTGCTGCTGGGCTGGTGTTGTTTATGAGTGACTCCAGGATGCGGGGCTGCCATTTTACCAGCTGTCGGAGCTAAGAAAAATGACGCTGGATTCTTGGCGAAAGATGTAGATCAGCCATTAATTGGATAGAACGGGGGCTCTGACATAATTCTGTTAGCAGGCAGTATTAAACAATGTTTGTCTTGCCGTTCACTGTAACTGAAAACAGAGCGTTTAGGGGTACTTAAGAGAGTTGTGAACACTGGGCTCAAGCAATCAGCAGCAAATTAAGGTTTAAACCAGCTTATTTTTTTGCTCACAGTAAAGGCGCTGTAGGGTCTTGTTAGTTACATGTTGCTGAGTAGGAACATTGAAATGTAGGAGAAATGAAATAAAAAGCTGCATAAATGTCATTTAGGAATTTTAAATGTAATTTTCTTTCCTTGTTCTGCAAACAATTATTCACAGCTCATAGACCTAGTACACTTAGACTGAACACTTCATTGAAAATCTCATCTCTTCAGAAAACCTATATCCATTCTGATAAGGTTCAGCTCACTAATTTTAGCTTTTTTTTTTTTTTATTTTATTTTATCTTATTACGTCCTTTCTTTAAGACTGAGAATTCATGGAGCAATAAAGCGAAGAGCATTTGTCAACAGCAAAAGCCTCAAAGACGTCCCTGCTCTGAACTTCTCAAATATCTGACTACGAACGATGACCCTCCTCAGACCAAACCAGCAGAGAACAGGAACAGCAGCAAAGAGAAATGCACCTCCAAAAGGAAGCCCCATCTGCAGTCTCAGACAAATCATCTGCAAGGTGGGTGTGGGACCAGCAGTAGCTCAGGGAAGCTGAAACCACCGCAGCTGCCAATACCCTCGATACCTCTTCTGTTCTTCGGATTAGCGTTGCAAATCCGGCATCTCTCCTGCGTGGGGAGGGTTTGCAGGCAGTCTAACGAAGTTAGAATTGAGTTAGCCAGATTTAGCTTTTCAACAATTTTAATCCTCTCTCTGTTGCCCCCTCACCGCCCCGCCCCCACCTCAGAAAAAGAGTCTCAGGGAAAAAAAAAATAATTAGCAAATCACACATGTTAATATCTCGAGCTAGCTGGAGATCCCTACTCACACAGAATACTCTACCGCTAAGAAATCATTACACCCCTGAACAAGCTGGGCAGGCCAGTTCATTAGTGAGCTTTCTTTTTGCTAGCGTAAAACTGAAGGCATTGTTAACCTGCCACGTAGTCCTTAAGAGACAATAAATAGTGCTCTCACTGCTACAGGGAAAGCAATAAATGTGTCATTCCCGTTAAAGCTGGAATGCCAGTTTGTAATTTTATTTTGTAAATAGTTGAAAATTTAGCTGCCATTCCCATCTTTCTCTCTGTTTTTAGATTCTTTATGGCCCAAACTAAACTCTCGTGTTGGCTTTCAGTGTCCCCCAACGCTCAAAGGACGGATCTGTATTGCAAGTAGCTTCTGTGACAGAACCCCCTCTCTTGATTTCTCTTCCCCTTTTGCCCTGCCTGTTTTCCCAAGATAAAGGAAAGCTGTAAGAGCTTACAAGCCCAAAGGGACGTGCCCATCTCAGTCACATCGGTGAAAATTCTGGTTGATGCCACCAAAGTCAATGGAAGTTATCTGGCTGAAACAGAGATCAGGATATGACCCTAAATGTGTTGTTCTGGTATTTTTAAAGCAGCAGTTGTAAACTGGATGGTTTTTCTTCTTTTCCTCTCCCCCCTTCCTGCCTTTCCAGCCCCCATCAAATCTGATTTTTCACTCCGCACTAGGAAGTATAAGCAAAGTTAATAAAAATAATCTTCCCTTCCCGACACTAAATACCCTTCTCACAGCTGTACATTCTGATGTCCCGAGTATAGTTTTCCTCGTTATGGTCTCAAATTCTCTGAACAATGTTTCTTGTGAGAAAGAAATCCAACTGCCCCTAGAGCTTCTTGGATGCCAACTGCCACTCCTTCTGCATGGCTTCAGCAGTCTGCTTCACGGCACAGCCCAGGCTGAGCTGTACGTGTAAAACCTGAGGCTCTCAGGGCAAGGGTATGAAAACTGGGACCTGCCAGAGGTTACAGTGGGCTTTATTAACGCTGGGTTGGGTGCTTTAAGGTGATTTGTGGTAACGTTTCTTATGTATAACATGCTCTATGCATGTCTGTGTTACACACATGCATAGATATATGCATGCACACACACACGCATAAATACAGATGATAAAATCTTCCTGTTTAGCTCAGAGCTGCATTTTTCCCTGGCTGAGGCAATTGTGTTGATTCAGTGCAGAGGAGCAGGGAACGTTGGGAAAAGGCACAGAGGGAGAGGTTAGGAAAGTCCAGAGACATAGAGCTAACGTACCAGATAACTGTGACTTTGGTGATATTGCAGGTAGAGAGAAATTACTTTTTTTTTACTTCCTGCAGTTTAATTTGCAGGCTTCTGAAATGTTGGGTTTTTTTCAGCAAATTTTCCTCATACACCAATATATGACTCCAATATCAATGGATTTACATATAATACAAATACAGGAACATAATGCTTTCAGCTTGGACAGTCAATTCATGCAGAAGCAACCTTGCAAATTTAACTGATATTTGCAGACCTGCAGTCATTTGGTCATACATTTAATCAAAAGTATGAGAAAATTGGCTCCTTCTGTTTTAAGAAATAGCCAGGGTCTGATATTTTCTTTCAAAGTTAGGGAAAGCTCACAAAGGATAAGTCAAACGGTATTTTCCTTTAGGGTTACACTTGCAAACATATTGCAAACCCATGGGAATGTCCACAAACCCATTCATGCCAAAGATCATCTGTGGTTTTGCATTGAAATTTGCCCACGAGGAAGCTTAGTTCTTTTGAACCTGAATGTTTTCAATTTACAAGCACAAGCAACTTCATGTGAACCCTTTTTAACACATACCAAAAAAACCCCCACACCACAGCAGACCTTGAAACTCTAATAAACAGGCACTGTAGAAAATAATAGTGCCTTGGCTAAATATTTACACTATCAATAGCTGTGTGTGAGGATGAATCCTTTGGAGGAATACTGTTTAGCCAAGCCCTTGCCTAGCAATGAGAAAACTGATGGGTGTTTTGGTATGGGAATTTCTCAGTGGGAGAGCTCAGTGACATCTGCCTAAAATGAATACATACGAGTGTGAGATAACGCCTTGGTTCTGGGCCCGTCTCTGGCAGGTTTGCACTCTGCCTCAGCACTTCAGAATTTTGTAAATATAGGTTCTGATGTGGGACTATTCTCTGGGACTCATGGGAGACAGAATGGGACTTTTCAGAGGCTTAAATAGCTCTTACACATTCAGCTTCTTTCGAAAGCCTAAATGGGGTAAGAGCATGCAGATTTTTATCCTCTAAAAAAAAAAAAACCAAACAAAGTGGAAGCCCTTGTATAAAACTTTATGCCAGAACCTTACTGTAAGGTTGTGAGGTTGTTTTTTTTTTAAGCCAATTTTACCTCTAGGTAGGCACTGTCAAACATCAGTATCCCTAGAAGTCTATAAAATATACACAAAGATGTGTCAGGCTACATTCAGTCTTACCACACCTGGTTTTATGCACAATCATTGACGGTGCTGGATCAGCCAAATTACTCATTGAGGGGCATCTTCTCACTCTGGTGGTGACTTCTGAGGAAGGTGAACCCGAGGTGAACGCTTGAGCTTCCATTTCTCACTTTCATATGGGGAGGAGTAGAAACAATGTGCAGCTCTTGAGAATTGAGAAGTTTTTCTTTTTCTTTTTCTTTTTTTTTTTTTTTCTTTNTTTTTTTTTTTTTAAAAAAAGTAATATCGCTTCAGGAATGCTCTAGAGCTTATAAAAGTAATCAATTTGCATATAAAATCCTTTAATGTTGATGGGAGCTCCAAGCCTGGAATGAATACGAAATACGCAGTAGTGACACTCTGGACAAAAGATCTGCAGTGCAGGATTGTTCAAGGGGAACATTTTGTCTTAAGTAATTAATTTGCAGACGAGATCCCCTGCTGTTGTTCTTGGTACAATGCTCTCTGCGTTTAAACATCAATCTAACTTCTAAAAAGTAAAATTTGCAAGTAATATTCTTTTTAATTTTTAAACATTTTGCTGGCAATTAAAGGAGTCTTAGTGGTATTACAATATCCTAGCTCTTGGATTGCTTTGGGAAAATACAAGTTTGTGTATGAATAAAAGCGACAAAGTCTTGTGTTTTTTATAGCTAGAGCCTTTGGTTTTTTGCGTAAGTTGGGATTGTAGTGCTGAGAGCTTCAACCCCATTTTTAACCATCTGTGACTATGTCCATGGCTTGTCAGAGTTTGCAGGATCATTTGCAGAAATTTGGACTAAAACTGGTTGGACTCTGGCCTCATAGAAACAACCTATTCTCAGTGCTATATATAAAATTGTGTGTTGTAGAAGTAAAATTAACTGAATATTCATAACGTTCTGTTACTTCATAGTTATTCTGCTGCTTCTGTTTCCAAATAAAACGTGAACTGTAGTCTAAATTAACTCTAAGAGAAATAACATTTTCACAGTGTATCCTGTAGAGTTCTTTATTGATTTTTAACATGTACCACTCTTCTTCTGAAAGGTTCTTGGCATTTGGGTTGTGTGCTGTATTTCAGAGGTATAGTAATTGATGTAAATCATAGTTGAAATTTAGGTGCCCTTTTGGTACCAGTAATAAAGAATCAGGATGAGTTTCCTTATTTATTTATCTAAAATACGCTGAAATGGCTAGTGAACTATCAGAGTTCAGCCCTGACTGACGTGGGATTCCAGCACCAAAATAAAAAGAAATCATTTTAGTATACCTTATCAAGTGCTTAAATATTCCATAATTGTTTTCTTTTTCCCTTTAGCCAAACCAACAAGTTTATCACTTCCATTGACGCCCGAGTCACCAAAGTAAGTACTAAAAAGTGCAAACATTTATAAAAGGGAGGGGGGTTCAATAGATTTTGGCTACAGCAACTCCATTTCAGCTTGTTTTTATAAATGTGCCCTGTCTTCCAGTGATCCCAAGGGTTCCCCATTTGAGAACAAGACTATTGAACAAACCTTAAGTGTGGAACTCTCTGGAACTGCAGGTGAGAAATGGGGAGTGCTGGCTCTTCCTTGAAGCATGGCTTGCGTGTGTGTTTGCTCACTTTAATATACCACATGTACGCCGAGATCTCACAGAGAGGTCTCCAGCATATTAACTTCGCTGCAGTTTAGCATTGACTTTTTTATCCAGTTGTTACCTGAGAAGGTGTGTGTTCGAAAATATGGCTCCAAACCTACACAAGAGAGCATAATTTCTGGGAAAATATGAATGAAGCCATTTATCTGTTATACTTCCCCATTTCCCCATAGATTTGTGTACTGCTGAGCACCATCGTTTAAAGGCAAACCCCACAGCACAGTGTAATAGATGTTACAGATGGAAAAGTTATGTCACCCACTCTGTCTCCAGGCTGGTCTAGGGCTCTACATGACTGCATGTTTCAGTGCTTTGTCAATTCTAGATTAATATGTCACAAATAACAGCTTGCTCCTCTACCACTGAAAAACTATTCCATAGCTTAGAGGTAATTTTTTAAATTGGTATTCATTTCATAGTCTTGCTTTCTCTATATTTCTTCTGTTAGCACGCTTCACACAACCACCCTTCATCCTCCTCCTCCTTTCAGATCCCTGGTGTTTGTACCTTTTGAAGACTTGTAGATATATTTATTTTTTTTTATCATGTGCTGGCTTAGTTCACGCTTCACCCATTGTGCTCATTGAATTCAGCTGCTCTTCGTTCTGCTGAAGTCAGTTCCAGATTGGGTTTATTGCTTTCCTCCAAACTCTGTTTTGCCTCTCTTTTCCTTGAAGTGTCCAGGACTGAGCACGAGAGCACTTGTTGAGCTCCACCTCAGTTATTGCCAAGAATGTTTTCTTTCTCAGTGGTATAGTACTAAAAAATAAGAGATTGTAGAATGACAGAATGAATCATAGAATGGTTTGGGTTGGAAGGGGACCTTACAGATTGAGATCCGACCCCCTTCCCATGGGCAGGGGCAAGATGTGCTTGGCGTGTGTTTCTCTGAGGGTAACAGCAGACTGTAAATTGTGTGGTCTCTAGCATTTTGGGGGGCTTTGCACAAATTTATGTCTTGGGGTACCATAAATCAGCTTGGTGCCCTGAAATTCAGTGGCAGCTTTACACAAGAGCAGGCCCAAGCACTGGATGTGTGTATGTACTATGTAGGGAGGCTTTCACCTCCCTACAAGCATCAATCACGCTTTTCCAGAAACTTCTTCATTAGTTCAGTATTAAAATATGCCCACTTTCCTCTACCACGTCCCGAAAACCTGCAGCCTTGATCTTTCTTCTCGTGAGAAAAGGCAGCATCCTTCTGATGCACCTCCTTTTTTTTTTTTTGACAAACAGACACAAACAGGGCAAAACTCCATGTATGCAGCAGGGTCATCCCATGCCAGTGGGCAGGGAGAAGCTTCTTTTATCGTTACTGGAGAGCGAATCTGCACGAGGGATGCCCATTTGTAAGCGCGCTGGTCGGTCAGTGCCCGCTGCTGCCAACCGAAAGGGGCAGATGAGGTGACTGCAGCAGGAGTGGTACAAGCAGCCCTTGAAATCACTGAAGGGAGCAGTGTTTTCTCCCAGCCAGAAAGTCAGCAGCCTGCTCTTCCCCTCAGCTGACCAGACAGGAGCTGGGAGTCGGTCTGACCCCTGGATGGTCCTCTGGTATTGCCTCCATCCCGGCCACGGGAACGGTCTTGGTATGAGCAAGTTCATTCCGCTCCATCAGCTGTGCACAGAAGAGGAAACACAACAGCTCTGTAGTTGTCTTAGACGATATAACCAGGAGAACCAGCGCATTAAAAGATGCATCAGAAGCTGTGAAACAGCAGGACGGGATGAATACACAAGCAGGAATGTGGTACTATGAAAACATGATTTTTTTTTTTAATTTTTTTTTTCTCCTCTGGAAGTAAATAGAATTTAGCCAGAAAATAAACTGATGATAATTAGGAAGAGTAAGAGTTGGTGGAGCGTATGTGGCCAGGGAGCTGGGGCAATGTTACCAAGCGCCGTACGTGATGATGGGTCTTGGACTTGATGTCACACTCACTCTGGTCTTCACAATGCCTGCTGAGGAGGTTTCAGGAGACTGCATTTCGTGACTTGATAGCTGTATTAACCTCTGCCGTCACATACACCTATGATTTTATTTTTATATTCATATATGAACATAAATCTATGAAAAGATGAGTGGTTGTGCATGTCTCTTTAGCTCATTTGTATTGCAGTAGCGTCCTGTGTCATGAGTCTGCTTCTGCTGGAAGCAGACAAGTACACAACAGAAACAACATCCAGTACTGAAGAACTTAGAGCATTTGTGAGTAAATCATGGCGGAATTGGGACCCACTTCAGTTTGGGGGAAAAAAAAAAACAAAAACAAAACAAAAAAGGGAAAAAAGTAGTGGCAGTAGTGATTAATAATACCTTGAAGTTCTTTAGTGAGACCCTGGCAACTCTAAATTATATCCAGATAACCGCATTGCTCATTGTCCTTATATAGGGCAGCTTGCACCGTACAAGTACTATTTATTATAATTTAAATAGGAGTTGCCTTGATCTCACTGCCGAATTGAAAAGACCATTAGCACTGCTGCTCGCACTATCGAAGCACAAAGTATTTTAATATAAATAGCAGTTCCCTTGATCTCTCTGCTGAAAACAACAGTGGTTCCCTCACTGATGAATTAACTATAGAGTCGAAAAATAAATAAATAAAAGCATTTCCCACATGAGCCATCAATCTTCGTCACACGCACATTTTGGATTCATGTATCTAAAATCAAACTGAAACCGGTCTCTTGCCAATGCTGTATCTTGCTCTACAACAGATTTGTTAGTAGTTGTGAATGTAACTTTGTCCTCCCTAAAACTGTCAAAACATTGATTTGTCAAATTACAAGAAACAAATACTTGTTTTCTTTTTTTTTTTTT
>VXBJ01003889.1:255749-280204 GCA_013400055.1 Nycticryphes semicollaris | reverse complement strand
TTTTTTTTTGGAAGTTTTTGCAAGCCACACGTAAGAATTCTTTGAAAGCACCTTTAAAAAGTGGCCTATCATAGAGGAATAAGTCTTTTGCTCTCTAAAATCCCAACTGCTGCAGCTGATTTCTAGTGCTATTCTAAGGAAAGTGGGGACCAGGACATAACGATATGGAGGAAATTTCTTTGTAAGGAGAGTCTCATTCTGAGCAAGAGGCTCACAAGAGGTCCTTCTCCCTTTCTTTTTTTGCACAACTTGCTAGGAGGCCATGGGCTTGAACCTCTCTGATGTTTTCCAGGAACGTGGGACATTTCTGTGTCACTGGAAGACCTCTTTCCACGCTACCGATCAGGCTGAGGGGCCATCTGCAGGCACAGGCTCTGGATGGATAACTCCCCCTCTGAAGGTGGCTCTGTTTTTCTTGGTGATCCAGGGCTCCCCAAAGATTGCCTTAGGCTTTCTGCTGAACTTCTAAATGCCTGAAGTTAGATGGTGTGGCTCCTAAATGTTTGAAATTCAGCTCTCTCTGTTCTCTCAATATCTTTTTAAACCTTAACTCCTAAATACTTAAATCCATCATGTGAGTGCATGAAGTGAGTTTATGCACTTCAGGCTCAATCAGTAACTAGAAGGCTATTTCCACCCTCTTACCTCCAACAGGTGACCTGGTTAAGTGTCTCTCATTTGCATGAAGATCCCTATTATTTAACTAAGCCTAAACCTCCTCACTAGTCTTTATTGAGTGGAAAACTTAGGTTCTCCAAAATAGATGACATGAACACAATCAGCTTAAACAGGGATTTTGAATTCACGAGCATCCTTGAGGATACTTACACCTTACTTTGCCCACAGAATCACAGAATCATGGAAACACAAGGTTGGAAGGGACCCACAAGATCATCTAGTCCAACCATCCTCCTGTCACCAATACTACCCACTAGGCTACTAAATCCTGTCTCGTAGCACCTTGTCCAGACGCTTCTTGAACTCCGCCAGGGACGGTGACTCCACCACCTCCCTGGACAGGCCATTCCAGTGCCTGACCACTCTTTAGGAGAAAGAGTTTTTCCTGACATCTAATCTAAATCTCTCCTGGTGCAACTGGTGGCCATTCCCTCAAGTCCTGTCATTAGTTATCTGGGAGAAGAGGCTGAACCCTCCTCTTCACAACCTCCTTTCAGGAAGTCATAGAGTGTGATGAGGTCTCTCCATCTCTAAGTCCATGCTACCTCTTTGTTGTTGGAACAAACACTTAAAATCTGTCATGTAAGAACTCGTTTGACCTCAGAATGATTTCTGATAAAATGAGATGCGAGATGCATCTCAACATCAATCTGAGAATCTATGTGATTCTGTGTGATGCAGAGAGTTGTCCAGAGGGAATAAAATACAGTAAATTATTTGATATTTTCAGGCGTCTGTGTTTATTCTCTGCAGCACTGACAACAGGATTAAACTGAATACTCAACAAGCATGTAGGTTTTTATTATATGATGGCTATTTAATTTTATTATATTTTCCTGGCTTCTGCATTCTTATGCCACACAAAAGCTCTTCTGATTCTTTTACAGAACTGAGCTGTTATCTCGTGTTCAGTGTTTTTAGTGGCCTTAGATAATGTTTCCCTTGACAATCTGTTTTCAGACTTAAAAAGATATAAAAGTATTCATTTTCACTGCTTCTCAAAAGCACGTGTAGAAAGGTTCTGGGGCTGCGTTCCCCAAAAGATGCTAATTCTCAGCAGCCTCAAAGCCCAGCAAACATCATCAAACATTTAAATGCTGACAGTTACAGTAGAGTTTTAGAAAGATCGGTGCCTACGTAAAAGAGCATTGCAAATCAGTCCTAAAATGTCAAGATGTCGTGTTCTGTGCAAAGGCTCACCCTTAATTTCTGCTTATCGACCTAGCTGATTTAAATGAGTTACTAAGGGTTGTTTGTTTGTTTGTTTAAGAGGAGTTTTGGAGCGTGTCAAAAACGGTTTCCCAGAGACTTTCTGGAAATAAGTTGCTTGGCCAAGGTGGTGGAGTCCGCGCACGCGCGACCACCTTTTGATGCACGGAGATGGGGAGGATGGGAGCGTACAATGGATGTTCACTGTCTTTAAGGTCCCTTCCAACTCTCACCATTCTATGATTCTATGATCCTTTTCGAAGCACAGGATCGCCGAGCGAGTTCGTAGTCTGTAGACAGATCAAGGCAAAGTGCAAACTGTACCATTTGCCGAAGCCATTCAATTAAAGAAAAGTCCCTGCAAAGAAAATGGGTTTATAGCATGTCATGAAAAAATACTTGCCTTTTACTTTAAAAAGAAAAAAGACTGTTTAAGGGGGATGATTGTAGAGTGTGTACCGCTTCTAACAGATTTGCTGTGTAGAAGTACATAAGTGTGAGTGATGTAGAGGTACTTGTTTATTATAGAGCACATTTCAATGCAGTAATCATAAATATTGCTAAGGTTGTGCTCTGTTGAAATATGACCTACATACTCTTGATTGTTTGTGTTACGTGATTTGTCTGACACCCATTACATTCTGGGTAATGGCAGCCATTTGTTGCTGTGCACAGCAGGCTCTTTTGACAAAAGAAAATAGGCAGCAATAAAAAAGCTATAGTCTGAATTACATTCTGCACAGCGCTGCACTGCTGAGAGTTTGTGCAAGTGTGTTAACAATGCTCTGAACTGCCTCTTGTCAGCCTTCAGCCCGTAATGGCCATCTGTCCTTCCATAAATCTGTCAAAACCTGCTAAGTTCAAGAGAGAGCACAGGATATACCTTGTACTGTCAACCCTAAAAATGTACACGTCGGCGGAGAAATCGGCGCGGCCCAACTAATCCGCTGTTTATAGAATATGGTAGCGCCGGTGACGTGGGATCGTGGCCCGCGGTGGAGATGACCAGGGATTGGTGTGGAGATGAGCAAGGGTGCAGCCAGCTGGTTTTCTCAAAGTTCAGGGTCTGGAGATGGGTCGTGGGGCGCACTGAGGGTGGACTGTGGTCGCAGTGACATGAATTCAAAAGGTCACTCCCTCCTCCATCCCCCGGTGGAGGTTTGTGCAAAACTTAAGGGAACGTCTTTCCAACTTTCATCTGTTTCTACTTGCCTGGGCGCTTCCTGCTTCTGCTGGAAACCAGGAAAAAAGCCAAAATGCCACGAGGAAGCCCTTTCTTAGGCTGTCCCTGGCACAGTTCTGCCAGCAAGAGAAGTGCCAGTAGATTTAGCTCAGTCTGTACTTTTGTGAGGGTTTTTTTTCGGTAGGTTTTGTTTGTTTTGGTTTTTTTGTTGGGTTTTTTTTTTTTTTACCCCTCCTCTAAAGATTGTTGGACTCTTCGTAGAGCTTCTGGAAGTTGTGCTCTGTGGTGCTAAACTTGCTTCCTGCTGGGGTGAGCTTTAAAGAAGTGGAAATGGAAACAATATTTTATTTGAAATATTGGATCATCTCTGGAGTTTCTTTGCCTGAAATTCTTAAATATGCATGTTCTTTGTGGAGTTTCTGCTTCATCCTTCCTCTAAAACTACATCCAAAACCTCAGTAACTAACCCCAGAGCCTGTATATTTTCCTGAGTAAAAGTGACAGTTCTAATTTTTTTATCTACAAAACAGCTTTTGCTCACGCAAATCTTTGTTGAATCTGAGCCAATCCAGCAGTTATTACTGCAGAATTTTGAAGAGGACTGTTCTCTTCATTTTACCAAATAATTAATTTGTTAATCAAAAATACTTGTTAGTGGGGAGGCGGACAAGGTGTGAAATACATACTGTTGACTCAGGTAAATTTTCAGTAAGGAAGGACAAACTGAGGACTCAAATGAAAGGAACTAGTTTAAAAGTGATGAGTTTGTACCAAACGTTTTTACTATTAAATTCAAATTTGAGGTAATTAGAGTTTTAAGTGTCCTCATCTTTGCCTCAGTTTCACAGACTTTTGTGGCATTAGGCAAGGTCTCCACATGGGTAGTTCATAACCGTTTTTTCCAAATGTTAAAATCAAAGACAAAATCAAGCTTCTATCTCTCACATCAAGTATTCATGCCTCGGTAGTCCTATATTCTGGGTTTTTTTTCTTATTTTTTTTCTGGAACAAATTCATTGCAGCTAATGCAGTGGGACTCCCAGTCTCCATTTATGCTCCTTGGGGAGCACTGCGCATTGATGGACGCTTTTGCTTCTTTACAGCAAAACACTATAAAACATGTTCCATTTGCATTGATCTGCTGAGCTCTGTTGCGTGGTTAAAAATACAAAGCAAAACTCTGTAGCCATGTTTGAAATACACATTTCCTGTAAGTGTGTCTGCCCTCTCATGTCATTCTTGCTAAGGAAGTGATGGGGAGCTCGCTGCTTGGACTAGAAGAAGGAATCTTGGGCAGCATCAGCTTCTGGAGCTCTTAAGGATGGCTTGGATTATTTAGGAAAACTCCCTAACCTCAGTCCTAATCTCTTGTTTAATTTTAAGCATGTACACTTCTAAATTAGGGTCAATTGGGCTAAAGCTAATTTCTTAAAGTAACACACTAAATATCTTCCTGAAGAGTAATTATCTCCCAAACAGTGGCTGCAGTTTGCTGTTGCTCTGCCCTGATGTCCTGGGTTATCATTTTGTAAAGTCTGAAGAAATTATGTGATTTCTGGAGAAAATATTGAAAGTTATAGTCTACCCTTTTAAAAATAATTGGGAGATGCTGCTTTGGTTCCCAGGTTTTACTGGAATTGGCTGTTGTCCTTCCTGCAATCTCGTCTCACCATAAGTGATATAATCTATTACAGTTGTGCGAACAGTCCTGGTAATTAGTGGTATCTTTATTCTCTAAGTATTTCCCTGTTTCTCTTTGACTCCCTATTTCATGACTCTCACTAGTATTTGGTTCTAAATGCAATGTTTCATTACAGTTGTCCTGTTGTTCACTTGGGTTTCAGCTGCAGCACCACGTTTCAGGCAAAATGTATTAGTTATGCTTACAAGAATGTATTGTACATACATTAGCAATGGTTTAATAAGTTAATGAACTGTGGAGGCAAAGAGTCATTGCCTTGGGGTTGTGGAGTTCCCTTACTTCCTTGCCTTCAAGTTCTGTGTCCTACCAGGGTTCCTTTGGTAGCACTCATTTACTTTTCTCAGGTTTGCTTTTATTCAGGTTTTTGTCTGCTAATTTCTTCAGGTTTTTTGACAGTGCCAGTCTTTTGACTTTTGAGTTTTATATCAAAATCTTTTTGATTTTCAACAAAAAAAAAAAAAGAGCCTTTTGGTTTTTATCTCTTGATCTTTTTTATCAAAATCTACAGAGAGAGAGAGAGGCGGATGCTGTGAAGGAAGGGGAGGGGCAGAAGTGATGCTGAAGATAAATGGCAGTGCATCAGTACTGTTGCTATTGTCATTACCAAACCTTTGGTGTCTGACAGCCTAAATTCTCTTATTCCCAGTATTAGTAGTAGCGTAAAAGTGATATAGAATGGGTCTGGCTTTGTATCTCTTTTAAAGAGGCACACGAGCTGCCTTTATAAACGTTACAAATGTGCTTAAAAATACATTCTGTTCCTTTTTTTTTTTCTTTTTTTTTTTTTTTTCCTTAGGCCTAACTCCACCTACGACCCCTCCTCATAAAGCCAACCAGGATAATCCTTTCAGGACTTCACCTAAGCCGAAGTCATCATGCAAGACTGTTGTACCACCTTCAAAAAAGCCCCGCTGTAGTGAGTCTTCCGGTTCTCAAGGAAATAACCCGATCAAGAAGGGTCCAGAACAGTCTGAGCTGTACGCACAGCTTAGCAAGACTACAGTACTGTCCAGTGGACATGAGGAGAGAAAGACAAAACGGCCCAGCTTGCGGCTGTTTGGTGACCATGACTACTGTCAATCTGTGAATTCGAAATCGGAAATACACATTAAAATATCCCAGGAACTTCAGGACTCCAGACAACTAGAATTTAAGGATTCTTCACCTGGGTGGCCGTGTCAGATTTGTTCTTCTTTAGAACAAGACCAGTATTTCAAGAAAGAGACTTTACAGACAAGTAAGCAGGGATCCCACGGTAATAACAGAAAACAGCTCCAAGACCAGGAAATTCGGGCGGAACTGAATAAACATTTTGGTCACCCCAGCCAAGCTGTTTTTGATGAAGAAGCAGATAAGACCAGAGAACTAAGGGACAGTGATTACAGTAACGAACAATTCTCCAAACTACCTATGTTTATAAATTCAGGACTAGCAATGGATGGTCTCTTTGATGACAGTGAAGATGAAAGTGATAAACTATGCTACCCTTGGGATGGGACACAAGCCTATTCATTATTTGATGTATCGCCTTCTTGTTCTTCTTTTAACTCTCCATGCAGAGATTCGGTGTCTCCACCCAAATCCTTATTTTCTCAAAGATCCCAAAGGACACGCTCTAGATCAAGATCCTTTCCTCAACGCAGGTCTTGTTCCCGTTCTCCATATTCCCGATCGAGATCAAGGTCGCCCTGTAGTAGATCCTCTTCAAGGTACAGTACAACAAGCTCATGTATCATCATCGTAGGTAAGAAGGAAAACAGCAAAAGCATAAAGCAACTTAAAGGAAAGAAAGGAAAAACCAAGAAATAACTTAATCCAGTCGCAGCTCGTTCTCTTGCTCCTGAGCTGATTAACTCTGAAGGTTACAGGGTTGCTACAGAAGCACTTGTTGCCATTATCCGTTAAATTTGCCAGGTTTACACTTTCTGAGTGGAGCCGGTCAGGTCAGCGGCAGAGCAATTGGTGAGAGATGTAGACGACTAACCTTTCCCATTATCGGCGAGCTGCCCGGTGCCAATCTAGCTGAGGTCCCTATCAGATGAAGTTGACAGTGGCTGACTCTCTGCACCGTGTTAGCCTCAGTAAGGAACATTACAGAAGTGGGGGCGGGGGGTGGAAATCACTTAAGCTCCCCCCTCCTCCCCATAGTTGACTGGGAAGTGGCAAACTGTCACTGGAAAAATCTCTCTGGAAGCTTAGAAGAAATTGTACGTTCAGGGAAGAGGTAGGAAATGGTGTCAAAGAGATTCGAACTGAATGACAGAGGTGAATGTGTTTCCTCCTGCAGATCTTGTTGCTATTATGAGTCCAGCCACGGAAGACACCGAGCATACAGAAGTTCTCCCCTACGTGCAAGATCGCGGTCCAGATCACCGTACAGTCGCAGACCCAGGTAGTGCTTTGGCCTGCATTTGCTTTGCAGCTGGTTCTCAAGAGATAATGAAGCATCCCAGGAATTGCACGACTAATTTTACATTCACAAATGCAGGTGGCTTGATTTAATGACTGAGTTATGTTTCCTAGATATGACAGCTATGAGGAATATCAGCATGAAAGACTGAAGAGGGAAGAATACCGCAAAGAGTATGAAAAACGGGAATCTGAAAGGGCCAAACAAAGGGAGAGACAGAGGCAGAAAGCAATTGTAAGCACTGTGAAGATAACTTTCATTTTGAAATAGATTTCTGTTTCTTTTCATAGATTTCTAAATCTAGAACTCAGATTTTATTTTCTAACTTATTTCTAAAAGAAACAACGAAAATCTGCTTGCCTATATTTCTTAGTACTTCGAATTTTAGGCAAATATGTATTTTCATAACCATTTGCGTTTCGATGTTACAATGCTAATTTTTTCAGGTTCTATAAATTGCGACTCTCCAAGCTTTTCACAGTCAACAAAGGGCCTACTGAAAAAAGGTTTCAACCCAAGCAAAAGACAATTAAAAGCGAACCAGTCTATTTCTTATACGGATCTATCAGTGAACTTGCATGTTATACTATATATCACCTGCCAGAGTGCCAGTAATTAATATCTATTTTCTATATTTCTGGATTTTCACATAAGGAATATAAGGAGTCAGTTTATGTACCAATGGCAGGACGTTCATTGTAGCTGTCTCTAGTCTATATATACATATATGTCTATACAGAGGGTGCAGGTAACAGAATTCAAAACTGGGATCCAAAGGCATGATTTTAATTTATTTATTTTTTCCTGTCTATGACTTGGTCAATTTTTAAGTTATTTTTAGCGAAATAAATAGTTCTGAAGACATGATGCAATTTTGAAATGTCACTTAACGCTGGCCCTTTAATAATGAGTGTGTATGAACTAATTATTTCGTTCCATCAATGTTCTGTGTGAAACAACTGAAACACCTGGGGTGAAGGAAATACCCATGTGGGGATGAGCGTCTCTCTTGGCTGTTGCAGCAGTAAAACAAGAGAATGGCTATTAAGCAGGCGGGCGGCTTTTGCCCCTTTTTAGTTCCCCATTGGCAACTGCGTGATGGTTTTGATAAATGGGGAGCTGCTGTAAATCTGGACTCCTCTTGTAGTTGCTGAGTCCATTTGGTGGCTCACCTTAACGTTTTCCTTCTGGCTGTGCCCCACCTCTGGCATGAACTGGTGCAGACTGGGGGCACTTCATCTGCCTCTCCAGATTGCAGATTTTCCCTTAGTGGTCTCTGTCGAGGGCTCACCAAACCAAATAGGTCTTTTGGGTGGGTTTTTTTGTTTGTTTGTTTGTTTGTTTGGGGTTTTTTTTCCCCAGTGTCTTTAGTGGACTTTGTAGTAAAAGGTGATTTGTCATCACACACCAGGCAGCATTTCTCCTAATACTTAACACCTGCAGAGCTGGGAGTGTGTAGAGATTGACGGACTGGTGTAGCCTACAGCAGTATGAAGGTCTGGGAGGGAAATAGGCACCTGTATTTTCAGGGCTTTTTTTTTTGTCTCTGCTACTGTTGTTCTGCGTGAGCTTCATCAAATCATCCCACTTCTCTCTGCTTTGGGTGCCATACCTACAAAATGGGGGCGATGGGTGTATTTTGGAGAGCATGAGGTTTAGAGCCGTAACACGCTCTGCTGTGCTGCTCTAAAACCCAGTGAAGGCAGTGGAATGATGTTGCTCGGCTTCAGACAGGGCTATATTTAAGTCAATTGTTGCCATTATATTTTGAAATATCTGGCTTCCATCTGCTTGAAGATGAGCACTACCTTCCAGCAATCGTAACTTACCCGGGCTGTTCTCCCTTAGCTCTAACACAAATTAGAGATTCAAGTAGACCTCTGTCATGGGTGCATCTTGCTACTTCTCAATTACTGTACCTTAGCGGTATAAATAAACATGAATCCTCCTGAGGAGGTAGAAAATTTGATTTAGTTTAAAACAAACAAATATTTGGCAAGTAGCTAATCAAGAGAAAAGCAAAAAGGAAAGGGAAGAAGCTTAGAAAGCTCTGGATATACTGCATCGTAACTGCCCATGTTAGAAATTTTAGACTTTTCAAAATCAAGGTTAAATTTATTTTCTTTCTCAAGTGAGCATTGTCATCATAATTAACTTCATTAATGAAGTTATTTATTAATAATCATAATAAATAAATCAGAACTGAAAAATAAATATCCAAAACCAGAACATGGCAAAAGCTTTAAGTCCAGGTGCCTGTGTAAGAGCTGCAAATGTAGATGAAATCCTATTAACTCCTTTATCCAAAGTCTATTGACACTTTTTCTTGAAAAAAATATGTATTGAATCATGCTAAGTTTATTCCCTGTGCAAATAAGTAGAGGTCACGGGGCAGCAGAGAAATGAAAGCCCTGATCCTGTGAAGTCAGTGATAAAATTTGTATTATTTCTAGCATTCTCTGCTCCTTTTATAGAATCATAGAATCATTCAGGTTGGAAAAGACCCTTGGGATCATTGAGTCCAACCATCAGCCCTACTCTACAAACTCCTCCCCTACACCATAGCCCCCAACACCACATCTAAACAACTCTGAAACACATTCAGGGATGGGGACTCAACTACCTTCCTGGGCAGCCTATTCCAGTGTCTGACCACTCTTTCTGTGAAAATTTTGTAAGAAACCCTTTCTTACTCCTTCTGGCATATGGACCTCTTCTGTGTAACTTTTTACTGTTTTACTTTTACTTTTCTTTCTTGAAGGACTTGGCTCAACTCATTTATTGTTCAGCCACAAGAATGCCCTCTCTCTCTCCTTGAACTCTTCCTATGGTTCCATAAACGTAGATTTCTTTGCCCTCTGCATTTGTATATTTTTAATTTCCTTTCTAGCCCATTCTTGTGCTGCCAGAACTGATTCATGACCATGTTTAACATGACCATGTTAAAAGAGTGGCCCCAAAGTTGGGCAGTACAAAGGCCTTAGGTGGCTTATCTTCATGAGAAGCTCCGTGCTGTGATCTCAGGAGTTAGTCATAGAAAAGATGCATAGTGGGAAGGGACCAGAAGTTGTGACTGAGCTAAAAGCCATCAGATATTATCAGTTCAATATCTAGGATTAGTCTCATGTGACAACAAGTGTGGGAAACCTAGGAAAAAGGAATGAGAAAAAGAAGATATCCCATATTTTAATCTGTCAAAACCATACGTGCAGCAATGCCCTCTGATCATGCAGGCAGCTTGTGTTTTGGCAGACGTGGAGGCATATTGGCAGGGTGCTGAGGAGGCTTGTTTCGGAAGCCTGTGCTCATGCTCTGTGCTGGAAGCCTGTCTAAGTGGCTGCCCCTTCAGTCTTCCACACATCACCTTTGCTGCAGTAGCTTCTGATCAGCCACAAGCCTGGGCTGGCATTTCCCTGTATGGATTCCTGAATTCCTGTCTAGATTTACAGCTACATACAGGTGGCTTGACTTCAAAAAGTACTGTGATATTATTCTTGGGTTTGTTTTTTTTTCCCTTCTTTGCCCCTCTCCATTTACCAGAGATTAAGTGCCTATTTTTGTGGTTTGGGGTCTTCATTTTGAGTAGTTGTGCTTGAAAAACGGGCTGAGCCCACAAGATACTTCTGGTTAGAGAGTAAGGAAAATATTTTTGTCCCTCGTTCATTCCTTTGGTGATCCTTTTGATTGTGACACCTTTGCTAACTGAGCAAATCTGAGCACAGTTCAGTGTAATCTTGATATATTTCACTGCATCCCCATTTTGTTTTAGAATGGATCCTCTTTAAATATAAGGATGATCTCCCACCAAGACTTACTTACCTTTATAATGCTAACCAGATCACAGTGGAGACACGTTCATCATGAAACTTCAGGAGCAACTGCAGGACATGATAGTCTATTTAGGGCTTTGTAGAAACTGGGATTCAACCCCAACCAAGGCAGATCACAGGGATATGCCAAGAAAACTAAGAACCCCTTTTTTCTTTTGATACCCCCTGTGCTATTTCTGAGTTCAGTGGGCTTTTAATCCAGCAGCTCATTAGACCATGCAGCATATACTTTCCAAGGCCTGCCATCAGAAATAGTTAGGACATTTCAAGTCTGATCAACACCTATAAATACTTAAAGGGTGGGTGTCAGGAGGATGGGGCCAGTCTTTTTTCAGTGGTGCCCAGTGACAGGACAGGAGGGAACAGGCACAAACTTGAACATGGGAAGTTCCATCTAAACATGAGGAGGAACTTCTTTCCTGTGAGGGTGGCAGAGCCCTGGAAGAGACTGCCCATAGAGGTGGTGGTGGAGCCTCCATCTGTGGAGACATTCAAAACCCATCTGGACATGTTCCTGTGCGACCTGCTGTGGGAGGACCTGCTCTGTCAGGGGGTTGGACTAGATGATCTCCAGAGGTCCCTTCCAACCCCGTATCATTCTGTGATCTCTGCTATGCTGCTGCTGTGGCCACGATCCTGACTTACAGTCGCATCCTCCCTGCAGCTCATTTACTGTGTGCACTGGCTGCTGCCGGAAGGTATAACACAATCAGCTTTTATACCAGAGTAGAGATCTACTATTAACATTACTACTTTTCATTTCTAAGTGCTGACAGCCTCCTTGAGACAGGTATCAAGAGTCCCTGTCCCAGAGAGCTTACAGATGTAAGAAGATAAATGCACTGAGAGGCCATTGCAGCGGAAAGAAATGCATGGTTTCAAAGAAAATAAATTGCTCTACAACAGGAAGGCAGGAGAAAGGTGGTTTCATAAATGAGTTCTTGGCCTCTTCTAAGTCTAAAACCAGAGTCAGTCCATAATGGAGTGCATTTCCACTAATGAAGGATCCAATGTACGTTGTATATTTAGCTTGGATTTTTTTTGTTGTTGCTCATCTTGATGGCCGTGATCCTAGGCACTCTAACTTTGCTGTATGAGTGACTGAAAATGTATCAAACAGATTACCAAAATCTTGAGGTTTACTGGCCCGTCATTATTTTTCTAGCAGTCACAGTGGCTGAACCGTTTCAGTCTTCAGGTAGCCACACAGCAGCACTTGACAATTTTGCGCAATGTTCTTTCTCTTTTTTCCCCACTTTTGGGGATTCTTCCTTTTGTCTTTCATACTTTCTCACAGATTGGACTTATTCCTCTATAATATAGAATATAAAGAAATTTTTTCTTGCTGTTATTATGTCAGAATCTCAAGCTTTAATGGCTTTCTCCGTCCATAACATTTCTATTTTTTAAACTTTGCCCAACGTCTCCCATTGCACTTTCAAAGTGGTATTTGTGTTCAATTCTAAGGACAAAAGTCTTCATGGCTAGATTTCTACTGGAGGAGAAGTCAGTGGGCACGGAAGGGAGCACCTCCGTGGGGCTTATACATGGCAGACCCCAGTGTCTGGGGCCTTCGATGGGCCTGGATTTCTTCTCTTAGCTTCCAGATACATTGTTACCTGGCTCTTGGAGGACTAAGTATGCACCAGAGATGAGCAGGAGAAAACAGGGACAACAGTGCCCTGAGGTGATACCTCTGGAGTGGGTGCCCAGGGAGGTGGTGGAGTGTCCATCTCTGGAGACATTCCAAACCTGTCTGGACAATTCCTGTGCGACTTGCACTGGGTGGACCTGCTCTGGCAGGGGGTTGGACTAGATGATCTCCAGAGGTCCCTTCCAACTGCGTGTCATTCAGGGATTGATTCTGTGAGTGGATGCCTTCAGTTTCCACAGACCCTGCATCAGTGAAAGTTTTGCAGGTTGAGTGGTCCCTTTAGTGATAGATCCTTAGATGTGTAAGGTATATCTTGGTCCTGTTTTCTCAAGTTTTGGCATTCTAATGCTTTAGTATTTTCATCTGAGACTTGAAATTCTGTTTTTCAGTCTGAGATTTTTCTGCCAGCTCTGCCTATTCAGATGTTTTTATTGCAAGAAGGGATGAGCAAGATTATGAAGAAGGAGCTTTAGATGAACCGAAAGCAGACAGACATGTTGGGCCTGAGGGAATGGGCTGGACTCTTCTTCCTTCCTTTTCTTTTTTTTCCCTCTGGCAAAATGAACTGCACTTAAAACTTATGATGCCAAATAAATCGTATCCACTTTTGGGAGGGAAATATGAACAGTATCTTCTGGAGTTTCCTGCAGGTTCTCTCTGCCCACATTAAATGGAAAACAAAAGCTTTTCTCTGCCATTCCCTAGGTTTCCAAGTCATATATCATCTCCTCTAACAAGTGTGGTAAAAAGCACGCTTACTACGCACATACAGGCTTCTGCATGTTAACTTATTATAAAATAAAGGTGTTTAGCATTTAGAGGTATGTTGTAATCTTGTTACACTTGTATAGCTCTTATTATTAATGGGAATAAAAGGCAGGTGTCTCTCTGAATACAAATACGTTCTTCATAGTTGCTTCCAGTAAGCCAAAGTTAAGCAGGACAAAGACAGTGCTGTGTGAATCCTGTGTGCTCCAGTATCTTGTGCCATCGTGGCACTCTGCTTAATAAAAAAATACTTGAACACATCTCCTCATGTGTGCACACTGGAGGACATATGGTTCATTTCAGCTTTAAATTTGAATTTCCTTAATTTTGCAGGTTTAACTTATTCCCTTAATGATAGTTTAACAGGCCTTTTTTTAATTGTTCAGTTTTGGTTTATTACAGTTGTCTTGAAAGGGATATTAGAGATATAAAGGTTATTAGAGGGATAGAAGAAGGAAAAAAATTGCACAGGCATGCACACAGACTTACAGAAGAGCGTGCAATAGTTATTTCCATCACACTGTAATATAACAATCTCCATGTCAGTGAGTGAAACATTATGTTTTTTCAGTCGAGATGTATTATCTCAGCTAAAGTATATTAGACAGTCTGCTATGTTATGTTCTGCTCCATCTGGTCAGTCATTTAGGTTCAATAGCAAGTATCAATGGAATTGTTTCTTATCAAGTGTTTCAGTGCGGTTAAATCCTTGATTTGGTAAAACAGTCTGAAAAAGTAATTACTGTGCATATGCAGATTTTCCTGTTTTTGAAGTTTATGGCACCCAACCATACTGAAAGTAAGCAGAATTAGAATGGGGGAAATGGAAGAAATGCAGATTTCTGGTGCTTGCACTCTGCAGTCCCCAGTTTGCAGGCGCCCTACCCAAATTCCTCCATCAGGAAGGTCACGCTCTGGACTGGGACACAGTAGAGACAGAGATAAAAAGCAGCAGCTGACTGTAAAGTACCCCTCTCCCCTAAATTTATGGCCACCTATGAGCACATTTGTCCTTCTTTTAGCCATGGTAGCTTCTCCAAACTGCACTGCTATGGCAGAGAACAAGGGTAGCTTTTGGACCACAGCAGCTTTTGGAAAGCAAAACATGTGAAAACCAAAGTGAAAACCAAACCCCTGCAGGGTTATGAAGGACTATGAAGGATGCCCCCCTTGTTCCTTTACATGATCAAAAGGTGCAGTGGTTTCAAGCCTCTAAATGAGGTGTACAAGGATGGACTCTTTATCGGGGAGTATAGTGAGAGGACAAGGAAGGGGTAATGGCTTTAAATTGAAAGAGGGGAGATTTAGATGAGATCTCAGGAAGAATTTCTTTGCTGCGAGGGTGTTGAGGCACTGGCACAGGTTGCCTAGAGAAGCTGTGGCTGCCCCATCGCTGGAGGTGTTCAAGGCCAAGCTGGATGTGGCTTTGAGCAACCAGGCCTAGTGGAAGTGTCCCTGCCCATGACAGTGGGGCTGGAACTCAAGGATCTTTAAGGTCTCTTCTGACCCAGACCATTCTGTGATTTTATGGTTCTATGATTAGGGAGAGCATATACATACTTTGGAAGAGCAGCCACACATGCCGCTGGGCTAACCGGGGAGCTATAAAGGAACCAGCTGGTTCCAGTGGTCACTTCTTGGGCCGTACCTTAGTGTGTATCGGTTTTGGGTAGGAGTGTTTGATTTCTTGGATGTCTGTTTTCTGGAGTTTTAAGCTCTCTTTCATTTCTCAGGAGATTAGATTAACTGGATCTGTGCCCCCTGAGATTTGTGAGGCTGGGAAAAGAGTCAGCAAAAATAGTTGACTGAATGCACTAGTGAGAAGGATTTTCTGTTGGGAAGAAAACATATTAGTTTCAGCTTTCTGCTGCAAGAATTTTTTATTTATTTTGCATTAAACATTTCCTGGGAGCAGAGTGCTCTCCTGGGAACAGGGAACCAAGATTTTGGACCCCCATAACTAAGAGTTCTGGTGGTCTCTTTATCTCAAGTGATTGCTCAAACAAGTAAAGAAGAGGCATCAGGATCATTTCTGTTTCTACGTGCGTTTTGGTCTGTTCTCAGTCCTATTGTCTGTGGTCCAAGAATGACTTAGTGCCTTATGCCTCTGTGGGGACTCATGGAAAAGATAGATTTTGTGCTATATCTGAATTGTAACACTGTAAGCTACCTGTCTCTTCGGGCTAGGATGTTTCTGAGCAGGAATGCAAGTCTATATTTAGGTCCCTAGAGCCGTTTGCATCACACAGTTGAGGTGCCATTAGCCTTTAGGCACCTCCAGGTTACGATAGTCATGCATCCTCAGCAGTCAGTATAGCTCCTTTGGCATTCGGCACCTAAATTCTGCGCATGTCTCAGGTGCCAAAGCTGATGGTTTAAATTGACATTGCTCCACTGACTGACAGGTCTACGCCAGCTGGGAATGTGGTGGTGGTTGTTCGATTTAGGGGGCAAGCGTGTGGGTGTGCAAGGGATGAGCAGCAAGGCTGGGGTTCTTCAATGCAGGGGCAATTTGAGACAGGAAGGCTGAGGGCCCAAGCCATGTGTAGCTGGTGCTTCTTTACCCCGCTGATCTTAAGGTCAGTGTTTTGAAGAGCCCTTTTTGCCTTTTACTTTGCTTACAGCTCACTAAAGGGCTCTACCTTCAGTACAGTGTTCATCCAAAAATCCATAAAGTGACTCTCACAGGGTTTCCTAGTCCTTCTGTCATTCTGCTGGGCATTTCCACGCAGGAAGGAAGGATATGGCCATGACTGGATTGTTTTTAAAGTGTCTTTGATGCTTTGCTCCAGGTGTCAAAGGAATATGTAAATCCTGTAAAAATCGGGGACTTCACTCAGGGTCTTTTTTTCCAAAGAAACCAAAAGGTAGCGGTGACCACAAGATATATTTTATTGTGTTACCTCCCCCTCACCCCCATATTTATTTTAATAAAGTTAATCGTCTTGTCCCCAAGTAGTTTTCCCTCTGTTTTAAGGTATGGATTATGGTGGAACAGTTGATTGCAGGATGAATCAGCTATTGAGTCATCTGAATTTATAATGCTGTGTTTGTAACAGACTTTTTTATGTCTATGGTACATTTATGCAATTATTGTGTGGCTGTATACTATTCCACCACTGAGATGGGTTTTGCTCAGTGTTGATTAGTTGGGGAGAGAAAGGGAACTCCTGGTTTGGAAGAGACTTGAAGGGGTGGAAGGGAAGAAGGTGCAGTAGGATGCAAAGGGAGCCGTTGTGACAGGGTGTAGCAGAGCAGTGACAGGGAGCAGCGAAACCTTCCAGGGGCACACCGCTTACTTAAATATCTTAGATGCTATCCAGGAGAGAAATATTTCACTTACCAACAAGATGCAGTAGGTCTTCCACAAGAGACTATTCCCATAATTAAGCACCCTCTGCACATCCATTTGCATGCATACACGTGTATGTTCATCTCTATTACACCTTGGTTAAAAATACACCTTTCCTTTATTGCTGTTTCTCAACAGGAAGAACGTCGTGTGATTTATCTGGGTAAAATCAGACCTGACACAACCCGAACAGAACTGAGGGACCGGTTTGAAGTCTTTGGTGAAATTGAGGAGTGCACAGTAAATTTGCGGGATGATGGGTAAGAACTTTTGAGATTACTTCTTATTTGGGAGCTGGCATACGTAAAAAAAAAAACCATATGGCAGTAAGGTTACTGGTATGGGAGTTACCAGTGTAAGTGCTGTGACAGATGACATGCTGAGTTCAAAACCTTGTTTATTTTCTTTCATCCTCATTTATTAATCTTGCTAGTTGAGATTTCCTGTCCCAGAAATAAGGATTTAGCTGCATGACAGGACAATCATGCTGATAAATGGATGCAGCACTTCTGGCGTTTCCACTGCTGGATCTCCTGGAAATTCTTGCTTTTCAGGAAGGGGTTACACTAATGTGCATTAACTCTTCTCAGCTTTTGTTCACAACCGTTTTCCTCAATTGCAGGGACAGCTATGGTTTCATCACCTACCGCTATACTTGTGACGCCTTCGCTGCTCTCGAAAACGGATACACTTTACGCAGGTCAAATGAACCTGACTTTGAGCTGTACTTCTGTGGACGCAAGCAATTTTGCAAGTCGAACTATGCAGACCTAGGTAGGCGTTTTGCTCTATGTGAATTGAAGTATGTGACTGGAACTTGGGAGAGGTTAGGGTTTGCTTCCTTTTTGTTTGCTGCTTATGTTACTGAAACGATTGGGAGGGGTTAAAGGAAGTGGTTTTTCACTTGCTGCAAGGAGTTTAAAAGTCTACCAATCTGAGCTCTAATCTGAGCTGGCTTCTTTCAGATATTCCAGAGCGTGAAAATTCTTTTTAAACCCATTTCCATCATTATCAGAAATAAGTGCCTGATATTCAGTGATACATTTCCATATTGACATGGCAGCACCATAGAAATCTCCTGCATGCTTTCCTATTCATCGCTAGGCTAGGACTGCTTAGTTCTAATATCTGATTTCTTTATCTGAGGGATAAACGGAGAACAAAGTAGATGCCTCACCCTAAGAAATTTGTTATGATTTTCACTTCGCTGAGAGTTGTGCACTAGATGTGTAGAACTTGCCAGAGACAGTCCTCAAACACAATTCATAGTTTCTCAGGTTTGAAAGCTTAGAAGGGCTTTTGACCAAATCTGACCCTTAGCGTAGTGAAGGCCACAGACCTCAACTGGTGGATCCCAAATCATGCATAAGCATCTATTATGTATGAAGGTGTCTCTTTGCAGGGACCTCTTGAGAGCTTAGCAAATCTTGGTGTTTGCTGTCCCACAATGTGGGGACAGCATACATACTGGTCTCTAGACCCCAGTGTACTGTGATAGCTCCAGTAACAAGTGTGCAAACTGGCTGTGATAACACACCTGGGTCTGTCCTGGTCCTGTCTGGGCAAAAATGTATCATAGAATCACAATGGTTTGGGTTGGAATGGACATTAAATGTCCTCAGGTTCCAACCCCCACTGCCATGGGCAGGGACACCTCTGACTAGACCAGGTTGCTCAAAGCCTCATCCATCCTGGCCTTGGACACTTCCACGGATGGGACTTCCACAACTTCTTTAAGCAGCCTGTTCCAGTGTCTCAGCACCCTCACAGGAAAGAATTTCTTTCTCGTATCTCATCTAAATCTCCCCTCTTTCAATTTAAAACCGTCACCCCTCATCCTATCTCTACACTCCTTGGCAGAGTCCCTCTCCAGCTCTCCTGTAGGCTCCCTTCAGATACTGGAAGGCTGCTATAAGCTTTCTCTGGAGCCTTCTCTTCTCCAGGCTGAACAATCGCAACTCTCTCAGCCTGTCCTCATAGGAGAGGTGCTCCATTCCTCTGATCATCTCTCTGGCCATCCTCTGAACCCGTTCCAACAGGTCCATGTCCTTCCTGTGCTGACAACTCCAAAGCTGGAGATAGCTGGACCCCAAGTGGGGTCTCACGACAGCAGAGTAGAAGGGTAGAATCACCTCCCACGACCTGCTGGATGTATGGTTCTGTCCAACATCAGGGTGTGATGCTTCCCCTTGCAAAGATGTTTGGAGATGTTCAAAGCCTTACAGCAGGGACACTGCTGCTAAGTGTATGCATAAAGAGACCACGCAGACTACCAAAACATCCTCTGTAATATTGAAATATATTAGAAACTCACCTCTAAATTAATTACCTTTTAAAATGTGAAGTATTCATTAAATGTTAAACCTTTTCTAATACCTGTATAAATAGACTAAAGGTATGGGAGATAGTCTTTTCTGAATAACAGCAAGGGACATTTTGCCATTGAATCTATATTAATCAGATATTGTGTTTTTTATGAATAAATGACCACAGTCATTAAAATCTCTCATAACCCTGTAACACAGCACTAATGAAATCTTGTATGTGCTGCCCTCGGCTTTGTACAATGCAGGAAGTGAATACAGATATATTTTTTCTAACCAATTGATGTCTTTTCAGAGTAAATGATAAAGATGATAGGCATTGTTCACAATGAATATGCTATAATTCACTTCAGTGGCTAAACAGATAATGTAAAGCTAGGAAAAGGCAATTGACTGCTGAAGAGATATAGGGTTGATGTTGAAAATATAAAACGTAGCAAGGCATTTGTCGAATTGTAGGCTGATAAAAACAGTAAAAACAGATTGAAGTCTTGACTTGATTTGACTTATCTTCAGCAGTGGAAGCCAGGGTCGTCTCTGTATCTCAGCAAATCTGGGGTTTAAAATAAGTTGTCTGAAGGGAACCCTCTTGAACATTATTCATCCCTGGGAGTATTCCCTGGCAGGTCTCTCGTATCGAGTGGGATTCCCAGAGTATCTGCAAGCAGGGTATTTTCACTTTGTCCTGCTGACAGCTTGAGCTTCTGTGCTTCAGACTGCATTCCCTGTATTTTGCAGAGTATCTGATGGAGCTGCACAAGGAAATGGCAGGATGAACTTTAAAATTCATGAGCTAGTACAAGGACAGAGAGAATTAATCAGCTTTGGGTTGAGTACAGAAGAAAGAAAACACTTGAAAATAGTAGTCAGAAGTTTAACACCTCTCCGCTGTGAGAAGATATTGTCTTAACAGAACTTGTAATGAACATTTAATGCACAGTGTGTCTTATAGTGGTAGATGGGGAGTTCTGATTAATTCAACACATGAAATGGTAGAAAAAGGGCACTTTCTTAAAGGAGCTGTGACACGGGAACCAGGGATAAGTCAGTGTTAAGCAGGGATGACTCCAAAAGGAAACTCAGGGCCTGCAGCCACCTCGATAATTGCTGTGTTGGAGCTGTGTGGCCACAGTTATCATAGAATGGTCCAGGCTGGAAGCGACCTCCAAAGGTCAGCTAGTCTGTCTTCCCTGCAGTCAGGAGGGACATCTGCAACTGGACCAGGTTGCCTAGGGCCTCGTCGAACCTCACGTTGAATATCTACAGGGAAGGGGCCTCAACCACCTCCCTGGGCAACCTCTTCCAGTGTTCCACCACCCTCATAGTAAAGAAGTTATCCCTATTATCCAATCTAAATCTGCTCTTTTCCAGCTTGAAGCCATTGCCCCTTGTCCTGTCACTGCAGGTCTTTGTAAACAGACTCTCCCCAGCCTTCCTGTAGGCCCCCTTCAGGTTCTGGAAGGCTGCTATTAGGTCTCCCCAAGAGCCTCCTCTTCTCCAGGCTGAACAACCCCAGCTCTCTCAGCCTGTCCTCACAGCAAAGGCGCTCCAACGCCCTGATCATCTTCATGGCCCTCCTCTGGACCCACTCCATCAGGTCCATGGCTTTCCTATCTTGAGGGCTCCAGACCTGCACACAGTACTCCAGATGAGGTCTCGCCAGAGCAAAGTGGCAGAATCACCTCCCTGGATCTGCTGGCAACGCATCTTTTGATGCAGCCCACGATGTAACTGATCTTCTGGGCTGCAAGTGCACCCTGCCTGCTCATATCCAGCTTCTCATCCATCAGCACCCCCAAGTCCCTTTCCTCAGGGCTGCTTCCTAATACCTCATCCCCATGTCTCTATTGATAGTAAGGATTGTTCTGGCCCAGGTGCAGAACCCTGCACTTGCTCTTGTTGAACCTCATGAGTCGTACAATCCTCCCTTTGGATTCCAAGCTCTGCCCTGGATTGCTCACACTCAAAACAAGCAAACCCCCTCAAAAAATCAGAGTGGAAGCAAAACCAGAACTTCAGGGAAGTGTAGTGACTTATGCAAAACCCCAGGCATGTCCCCTCTCTGCAGAACTACCTCCTGTTACCTTCCTCAGGGGAAGTCAGTTTTGGATAGTGCATGTTACTAAAATTGCCAGTGTCGAAGTTTTGGGTAAAACATCTGTCAAGATTATCTGGGCTACTTTGAGACCTGTAGGTAGCCATGTGACGGTGCCCAAGACCTTGGAGAAACTGTTTTGAGGTTACCTCCTCTATACGTACGTG
Organism: Nycticryphes semicollaris; assembly: GCA_013400055.1. Classification (NCBI taxonomy): domain Eukaryota; kingdom Metazoa; phylum Chordata; class Aves; order Charadriiformes; family Rostratulidae; genus Nycticryphes; species Nycticryphes semicollaris. The sequence goes on along the minus strand of VXBJ01003889.1, from coordinate 258,832 downwards.
GAATTTATGGTTCTCCCCCACTGTGATGTACCATGTTCGTTAAAGTCCTGCTTCTTACCAAAAAGCTCTGTCCATGTCTAAAGCTTCTCTGATGACCATTTCTGGGCTTTCATGACCCTATAAAGTTGCAGTTGTCAGTAGCTTATTTCTGCAGTGCTTGGTTCGTACTGTTGCACAGGGGAGATAACACAAGTCACCTGCTAGCGGTTCTTGCATCTTATCTAAACTTGTGCCCTTTGGGTTTCAGATTCAAACTCGGATGATTTTGATCCTGCTTCCACTAAAAGCAAATACGACTCCATGGATTTCGATAGTTTACTTAAAGAGGCACAGCGGAGCCTGCGTAGGTAACGTGCGTCGCGCCCGAGGCAAACAGAGGGGTGGCGAATTACCTCACGGACATCACGTCCTCCAATCACGGACAATGAACGAGTCACGCTTAGGAACTTCTCCTACTTTACAATCTCTTCTGTTCGGAAAAAAAAACCCTGGTTTACATGAACACAGCTGCTGGCGGGGGCGGAGGGAAGGGGGCAGGAAGGAAGCTGCCCGGGAAGCACATGCGTGGCCATGGGTGTCAGCTTTGCTTTGGCGGGGGGAGCCGGGCGTCCCTTGCGGAGCGGGATGCGAACCACGAGCCGTGGCAGCAGTTCCACAGAGATACACGTACAACGATGAACTGCGAGATCTGTACATACAGCATTTTAACAAAAAAAAAAACAAACAAAAACAAAAAACCACAAACCCACACACAGAAAAAAAAAAAAGAACAAAAAACAAAAAAAAACAAAAACATTGAGAACTCTGGCTGCTGATGTCTGGGAATCAGACACTGCATTATTATGTTTTTTTTTAAATGAAGCTTCTTCTCACAGCACAGTGATAAGATGACAATCCAGAAGAAACCACAGGTCCCAGAAGCCTCCAATCTGCTTTAGCTTTGTTTTAAGATTTTTATTTTATTTGGTTTTTTTTTTTTATTTGGTGGGTTTTTGTTTTGTTGTTAGTTTTTGGGGTTGGTTGTTTTTTTTTCAGTCCTTGCAGAAGAGAAAGTGAAAGGCTCAAGCTTCCCTAACATTTGGAAGTTTCATCTTTTAATTCTGACACCCATGTAAATGTCTGCAACGTTGATCTTCCACAGCAAAATTTTCAAAGCCTTGTTAATGGTCAAATGTGCAGCTTGTTCAGCAATTTATTCTTATGAGCGGACGTGGTGTTACATTATTAATGAGAGTTGGATATAACTATCTGGGTGTGTGCACAGATAGTTTATTTGCTACATTCTCTAAAGTAGTTGAGTATTTACAAATGTTAAATGGAGTATTTTTATTTATGTACATACTGTATGAGGATGTTCTTTTTTGTTACAGCTATGCACTGTAAATGCAGCCTTCTTTTCAAAACCTGCTGAATTTTTCTTAATCAAGAATACTCAAATGTAATTATATGAGGTGAAACAATTATTGTACACTAACATATGTAGAAAGCTGAACTTACGCTTATATATATTTGATTGTAAAAAAAAAGGAAAAAAAAAGAGAGCAGAGCGTGTGGGTGAGGGCGTGCGTGTGTCTTCTGTGTGCGCGCGTGTGTCTTGAGTGTAAAACACACTTTACACACATTCATCCCTTCTTCGGTGAGCTTGTGTAAGAATTTTGTCGAGAATTATCCTAGCCCAAAAGGTATTAACCACTTCTGCAGTATTTTTCCACATTTTTCTCATTGCTTGATTTTCTTTTGCAGTTTTGTACACTGAATTTGTTAGGGGAATGAAATTTTCTCATCTAAATTTTTCTAGGAGATATCATAATTTTATGTAAAGTCTCTCAAATGGATAATCATTAAGAAATGTTTTTATTTTATGTATCAACAGTAGTTTTGAAACTAGAGGTCAAAAATCTTTTTAAAATGCTATTTTGTTTTAATTTTTGTGATTTTAATTTGATAAAAATACGCTGAGGTACTAAGTACAGTATGATTTTTACAGTAATTCTGTGTCTAAACACTGTTCTCGAAGCCAGTAATCTTTTCATTGGCAGAGTTTAATGATGGTATTTATCTATATTTTTTACAGTTATGCATCCTGTATAAATACCGATCCTTCATTCCTTTGTTTACTAAAGAGACATATTTATCAGTTACCATTTATCCTATTTATTATAAATTATGAGATGACTAAAATGATGAAAAGGCCAGTGGAAATTTTATACCTAGGATGCATGACGGTTGTCCTTTTGGAGTAAGTGCTTCGTTTGGAAATTCAGCTTTTGCAGAAGCAGTGGGTTGTTTGGGGTTTTTTTTTCTTTTTTTTTTTTTTCTTTTTTTGTTTGTTTGTTTTCCTATGCACTAGCATGGCCTCAGATGTGCCCATGACATTGTTGCTGATGACATTGCTTCTGCTAAATTAAATAGAAGCTTCAGGAAAGGGAAAAAAAAGAAAACAAAAAACGAAAAACCACAAGAGTAAACTACTGCTATTCTGAGCATCAGAATTTCATCTGAACTCAGAGTCTGGAGACTGAATCAGCAAAGTCTGGAATTTGCTTGTGAATGTATAGATTTGGTATTCTATTACTGTTTGGCATTCATGACTCCTCTTAAAGGTATGGCACACCTAACTATTTAATCTCCTTTCCCACCCTCCGTCTTAGAAAACCCAATGCCACCCCCATGCCAGTGCAGTTGATTTTGATGGCTGCATTCATTTTATCACCAGCATATTGTGTTCCGAGAGATTCCACTGTCTGTCCTGTCGGATGCTTGCTTGACTTTTCGGCTTCTTATTTCTCAGTAGATAGATAGCAATAAAATAAAATAATAAAATAAAATATTAAAAAAAAAATGAACTTTTTCGGAGGTTCTGTGTTACAACTGTAACATTCTTTAATCTGCNTTTCCTTCTTTTTTTTTTTTCTCACTGGCCTGGCAAACGTTCTCATCTTGAAGATGGCTTTCCTCTGCGGATTTACAAATTACATATGAAATTAATAGAGCTAGGATTGCTGAATAAAGCTATTTGTGTCCTTTGTAGAGACTGTAGTAACCTAACCCATCAAAAATATAAACTTGCTGTTTCATTTTTT
>VXBJ01003889.1:243678-255438 GCA_013400055.1 Nycticryphes semicollaris | reverse complement strand
GTGTGAATGCCAAACTAAAAGTTTACAATTTTCCTTTCTGGACTTTGAGTATCTTCTGTTGTAAAGAAAAATATTAAAAGCAATAAATTATTTTTAAGAAATCAATATTTAGTATATCATATTATGTGTTCAAGGACCAGATGCATTACCTATTTTGCCTTTAAATTTCCATNAAATTAGCACACGTACCACATTGTCACCGGAGGCAAATTGCAGCGTAGCTCTGCGTGTCTTTTAGATGAAGATTGCACTGTTGCCTTCATGCTGTGGTAAGTACCACATCTGCAATACAGGTAACAGAACTGGTACTTAGAAACTGTATGGCCTTTCCTCGAGCTGTACCAAAGTAACTCCTGCAGAAGGTAAAATGGTCCAAATCGTCCAAAACTGAAGGAAAATCCCTGTGATGTCAAAATCCCTCTGAAAAGCAGTTGGGCTGCCGTCCCCAGGAGCAGCGCTGAGAGGAACGTTTGTGCCTCTGGGGTGTAATACTTGGGTCAGCTGAAAAAAAAAAAAACCCAACAAAACAACAACCAACTACACCTTCTTCTCATCCCTTTAGACGTGAGCTTACAGTAGGTAATGATTATGTGTCCTTTTCGATGGCTGTAATGAGAACTTCAATTGCTGTAGTGTAAGATCTGATCCATAAATGACCTAGAATAGCCATGTAATATAATGTGATGGTTCTAAATTTGTACCTCTGTGACGGACATTTTCAATAATGTGATCCACTGACCTGGTGGAGCTGCTGTAAGACTTGTACAGTAAGTGAACCTGTAAAGCTGTTGGTTGGACTATGCTGAACAGGGAAAGCAGAACGACACTGGTTGAGCCCAAGCTGGGCTGTTTTCCACCTGCCAATTCTACATGTAAATTTTGTGGTTTAATTCGTTGTATGCAAATTCCTGTGATTATTTTTTTTTAATTATTTTTTTTTTTTAATGTGCAGTACGCATCAGCCTCACTGAGCAAATAAAGGGAAACGAATGTTTCAAATCCACTTCTGTTTCTCTTTTTTATCGCAAGTGACAGGCTTCCCCCTGCCCCCCCTACCCCACCGCCTTCCACAACTGGTTGTGTATTGGGTTTTCTCTCTGCAGTGGTCGTAACTTATTTCAGATGGATGATCAGTCCAGATCATGCCTGTGTTACTGCACTTTGGGCAGGGGACAGAACCACTAGTTTTAATATATTTAAGGGTAGAACTTGATGTTGTTTAAGGTCCCTTCCAACTCTAACCGTTCTATGATTCTATGAAAAGGTGCTATCTGCCTTTCTTCCCTGAGTACCCCAGGCTGGTGAAGGGCGGACTTCAGCCTTGTAGGAAAAGCAACCTTTTGAAAAATGCTCAGTGGAGTTTTAAGAGTTGCTGTCTGGAGTTAGGAGGGAGTGGGGAATGTGAGTGCTTTTCTGCATGGCCACAGAAACAACTTGGATCCAAGGTGTGCAGGCAACAGGGACTGGCAAGTCCAGAATAGTTGGTGTCTTCCATCCTGAGGTGATAGTATTTATGTATTTCCTCATACATATTTATGTATGAGGAAGAAGCACCATCATGAGAGTCCTTCACCAACCTTTCTGTCTCAGCTCCAACTCTAACCGGATTGGAAATCCTCCTATGTCCTTGTCCAGGTGGCTGGACAAGTATGGGTTTTCAGAATCATTCCTGGGCCTTAGGAGGTGCAGTATGCTGTGCTTCCACTACAACATTGCCAGTGGGCAGGCAACAGCTAAGCCAGAGGCTGGCAATGGGTACTCACAGCCCTCTCCTTTACATTCACATAAAAAGAGGAAGGAATTACTTTGCTTTGGTTTGGCCAGGGTTCCTTCATAGGTTGCCAACATCCTGCTGTAGGCCTATCCCATGGTGTCAACAGGCTTCTCTTCAGTTTAACAGCAGGACAGCATCTGACCAAGTCTTCTTCTCTTTATGTGCTGAGGGTGGTGAGACACTGGAAGAGGTTGCCCAGAGAAGCTGTGGCTGCCCCATCCCTGGAGGTGTTCAAGGCCAGGCTGGATGGGGCTTGGAGCAACTTGGTGTGGTGGGAGGTGTCCCTGCCCATGGCAGGGGGGTTGGAACTCAAGGATCTTTAAGGTCCCTTCCGACCCAAATCATTCTGTGATTCTATGATGCAGCCTACCAGTCAGTGGGCAGCCAAGCTATGGTCTTCAGATAGAGTGGAGTACTGAATTCACTTGAAAAAATTGCCTTTCTCAAAACAACCAACCTTCACCTCATCTCTGTTCCTAACATCATTGTTGTTTATTTTATACTTTATGTAATGTTTGGGGTTTTTTTTCATTTGTGAAAATGTTTAGCTTTTGCATTTTTACCATTTACTGATGTAAACTGCCGTGCTTGGTGCTTGCAGTGGTGGTGGAGCAAAGTTCTTTGCTGTGTGAGATTTGCGTTGGTGACTCGCTGCTTCTGATCCAATTAATGCTCAGAACGAACTGGGCCAAATCCACGCCTGATGTATTTCATCAGGGATGAGATGCTGCTATTCCACAAGGCATGAATTTACCCCAGTATTTCTCCAGTTACTAGGCTTTTTAATTTGATTTGTTTATTCATTTCATATTTTCGCAAAGCCCTTTGATGCTTGCAAAAATAAAAGAAAAAGAAAAAAAAAAAGGCACTCTATTAGATTTTCAGGAAAGTATTGCTTTTTGCCTCCCGTCTCCTCATTTTACCTTATTAAGGTTTATTGCATAAAATCAGGATCTGGTTTATTAAGAAACCATCCCTTCTGTTGCCTGTTCTCCTGGGTTACCATTTTCTCCCACGGTGAACGCTGAGCTCCTGAAATCAGATTCAGGCGCCTGGATGAGTGGCCTGATTTTTCGGAAATGCTGAGCATCTTGCAGCTCCCATTGACTTCAATTAGACCCGCCGGGCTCTCAGCACTTTTAAAATGGAGCCACATATTTAGAGACCCAATTCAGCACAGCATTTACATTTGTGCTTAAGTCCCTCCTGATTCAGCAAAGCACTTAAGCGGGAGTGTTTTTAGATCCATTGAAGTCAAGTGCTCGGCTGCTTTGAATAAAAATAGACTCCTGGATTGGGGCCTAAGAATCCAAATGCAGACACCAACGCCTAATTTTAGGCTCCATTTGGAAAACTTTTGGCCTTGCCCACCACCTTTAACCTTTAATGCTTACAGAAAACACAAAAACACCCATTGAGTCATAAGGGGAAGATGGGGAGGTTCGGAGAAGAGAAGTGGAAGCATTGGACAAAATTCTTCCTTCCGGCAAAATGTTTAGAAAACTTTAAATCCAGCTTTCATGAGATGCCTTGGTTCATGGGTACGCTTCCCGAATCTCATTCAAGACTAAGGTGCAGTTATTTAATTGTCCTTCACCATTAATTAATAAACTGCTATTTTAAACTTTAACCAGTGCCAACTTCCCAGTGTGCTTTTCCGCGAATCACACTCCCACCATTGATATTCCATGTTCACAAGCAAACTGAACCATAAATCAATTTTCTGTACTTTATCAAACAGCAGAAAGTAATAAAGAAGGTCACAAATAGTACAGCAGTTCCTTGGAGGTTTGTAACATCATAATTTAAAGCTGAGAAAGATTGAATCAAAAGTTGAATTAATCCCTAAGGGAAAAGATTCTATATAGATTCTATTGATAGACGTAGGGCAGTCTGTCTTCATCGGGAGCTGCTATATTTGTTAATACTTCGGGACAAAGGAGACTGGTCTTCTCGGCAAAGAAGAAAATGAAATCTTCCACAAAAGGAAGTGAATATATCCCCTCGCTGTGCTCTCCATACACCGAAAAAAAACCAAACCCAAAACCCAAGCAAGCCAACTCATCTTTTGCTACCCGATGTGCTCTGGTGTGTGGCCGGTGTCGGTGTGGTGCAGTTCTGGAATCTGTATATAAATCATAAATGTGGCACTCGGTCGGTATTCCTGCTTTTTTTTTAAGTTGCACAACCTCAGCCCCAAAATCTTAGCAGTCTGCACACCCAAAGCAAAATGTAAGGTTGGGTTTTTTTTTCAGAGGCAAATTTTGGTGAAGTTAAAAATATTTATTCTGTGGCTGGAAACGTATTCCTCAAAACATGTTTAGCTTTTGAGATACCTTTGAATTCTTGCAGCTTCCTTTCAAAATGCTTGTGAGCTAACATTTTTACAAAGGCATTTCTGATTCTCTTTCATATCAAAAAATCTATAACCTTAATGATGTGACTGGACCTGATGAGTTAAGGTCTTCCAAATTCAAATGGAATTAATGGGGGGGGCAGAAAAGAAAGACTCCCATAAAAAGGAAAACAATCATAAATAAAATTCACTAATGGCCTCAGTTGGAAAAGTTGCACACACCGCTGTGGCAAAAGGTGAGACTGCATGCCTGGTGAAGTATAAGCCGATAGAAGGGCTTGTGCTTGCATCCTGACTGTTTTCCTAAGGCATTTGCTGGGAGAGAGGGACTGAGCTGCTCTGTGACACAGGCAGCTGAACAGAAAACCGGTTACCATTCCAGCCTCTCCAGAATCAGTGCTCTAGACTCCAACCCTCCTCAGCCTTTTAGCATGAACCCCGGCTTGTGTAAATGGTGGTCAGTGCTCGAATGTAAATAATCTCCTCTGCCTTGTTTGCGTCGTGACAGATTGTCAGCCAGACGTAGCGTGAATGAAAGCCAAAGCTAAGTGTGAAGAAAACCATGTCCTGAAGAGCACAGTATGTAAATTGCTATTAGGAGCCTTAATCGAATAAAATATTTGCTACAATTTATTTTTGACACTGTGCATTCCATTCTCTATTAAATTAGTGCTTGATAAAGTAATAAAATTACTACAGCCATAAAGTTACTGCGCTATACCTTCAAGGCAAGGCATTCGAGAGATCTTCTCCTCGTCCTCGGATTATTGACTTTGGCATTATGAAAAACGCACATTGGTGCCTTATACTAATTCTTTCCGGCTGCATTTGCAACTCGGGCCTATGCTTATTCATGCAATGTGTTGGCGGTAAATTTATTTAAATAATAATAATAATAGTAAAAAATAAAATAAAATAAATCAGCCCCTCACTTGAAAACTGAGGGAGTGCTTGCTTTCTTTTTTTAACCATTTATTGGAACAATACCAGTGCTAACTGTAGTCTTCTATTGCATGAATAATGTATTGTCTAAGGCTAGGCATGCCCTGGGTTATACACTCCTGCCAGTAAGTAGTGGAGTGGTGAGGGCTGTTGCTGAATAATGATTAATTACTCGCCCTTCTGAAGGAGCTCGGTTTTGTAAACCGGTCACACAGTGCGTTACGTGGATTGTGTCTGCTACACAAAAGGTTACTTGCAATCACATAATGAGACATAATGATGCACACCACAACAATTCTTGGGTACAAATCTGCGCACAATGGAATTTAGATAGAAACCCATTTGTTTACGTATCCCGTTTGCCGGAGGGTACACAACTTCACTGCAATGCTGCAGTGCTGCCATTGCTCCTTCTGCAACGCTGACATTTTGGGTGAAAACAGCCTGGTGGCTTCTTCAGGAACCTCCAGCTGTGGCTTCGCAGAATTGCCTGGTGACAGCCTGATGGCAAACTGTGGGTGGGACTCAGCTCCCACCGCCTGACAGCAACTTGAGTGGGACATGTCCAGACTCTTGGTGGAAAGCTGGGATGCAATTCCTCACCTGCAATGTAGGGTGAGCCTCCCCGCATTGTGGTCATACCTGTCTGACCCAGGAAGGGTGAGCAGGGAACCCAAGTTTTGCAATACACCGTACGTACCTTGTCTTGCAGTCAGAAGAAGAAGGGCATTCAGAAGTACCATTCTAAAACCTAGAGCTACAGCTTTTCCAAACCCTAAAGGGAAGGAGATTGAGTTGCTCTCGGCTCAAGCTCTCTGGAATATAAGTGCTCAGCCAAGGTTGTCCCATGGTTGCTGCAATCACTGATGGCAGTCCCAATGCCATAGTAGTGTCATCTAGTCCTGCCTGCTCTCAGCAGGAGGCATTTCCCTATCCAGCCAGGATCTGTTCGCTGCTTTGAAGTTGCTTGTGTGTCACTAGGGTCCTACTGGGTGAGCTCTTCTACCAAGCTGCAGAAGTTTGAGCTGTGTCATGGGGCTTGCTAGGTGATGGGCCTTCTCCTGTTCTGGAGAGGACAGGAAAGGCTGGATGTGCATCTATACTCCACAACATCCCGGCAAAGCTGGCTGCAGCAGCCCATGCCATCTTCATTCTTGGTGCAGTGACCTGGATTACCTAGCAGCCCCACAAAAACATTGTCCTGATCTGGTCAGGTAGGATGGTTTGGATGCAGGAGCCACATTTGAACAGACAAGGATGTGTGTGGTTTGAGAACCACTCTTTGGACACTCCTACAATACTGTATATCTCAGTGTTCAGGAGCTCCTTGGCATCTTCTAGTCAATATGCTCATTTTTTCCATTGTTGTCTCAAGAAGGATAAAATGTTACGGTGTTGTTTATACACCAGCATGACTGTGGTATAGAACTTCTTTTTTTCCTGTGAATAAGGTGGACTTTGCTTATGTGCTATGAGTTTCTACTCCATATACACAGCAATGAATAAACTGCCTTCTATGACAGCGATCTCTAATGCAATTATGTACTTACATGGAGCTAGAGAAGTTTGTTGGGGTAAGACCAGCCAATGGCCCCGTGCTACAACCAGCATGGCAGATATTTCTCCTGACATTTCCCACAGCCCTCAGCTTTGCCCGCTAGCAATGTCACGGCCTCAGCCACCGCTTTGCCCTCCCATACATGACAGCTATGCAAACCATGACGGAGTGCTATGCGCCCTTTTGGTGACCACAAGGCAACCATGAGACAGTTTGTGGGGTGCCAGGGACCTGGTGGAGCGCGCTGGCCACCCCAGCAGGAGGATGGCCATTGCACCGGGCTGGGAGAGGGGACGGATGGGGACAACACCGTTCATGTAACGGCTGTCATGCACTGAGCCAACAGCTGGCATAATTCTGCAGCTAACAAGTATAATTTTTCTTCCACAAATAGTTCCTTGAGCGGTAGATCATGCACAGGGCTGATTTACTGCCGCGCTCTCCCATGTGGATTCTCTGATTTGCAGTAATCTGGCTGAGGCGGCTCTGCAGACTTTCCCTTTTTATACAGAGCGTCTCTGCCCCCCGCCTCTCCCCCCCCCTGTTTCATGAAACAAACCATGGCAGGCAGGGTTGCAGTATGCTGAAGGCTTCTGCCCCTCTACCAAATTGTGCTGAAATGGACCAACGTGGTCAGAAGTTGCTGGGGAACGGGAGGCAGGAGGAAGCAATGCAGGCAAGAGGAGTGTGTGAGCAATGGGACCGTGGTGGAAATATCACAGGCAGGAGGCAGAAGCACCTCAGTCTCACTTCCTTGGGAAATGGGAGGGAAAAAAAAGCAGTGGAATCCTCCACTTTGATAGCTCAATACTATTGGTATTATCAGCCTGGAGAAGAGAAGGCTTTGGAGAGACCTTAGAGCCCCTTCCAGTACCTAAAGGGGCTACAGGAGAGATGGGGAGAGACTCTTGATCAGGAAATGGAGTGATTGGATGATGGGTAATGGCCTTAAGCTAAACCAGGGTAGATTTAGATATTATGAACAAATTGTTCACTATAAGGGTGGTGAGACACCAGAACAGGTTGCCCAGAGAAGATGTGGATGCCCTCTCCCTGGAGGTGTTCAAGGCCAGGCTGGATGGGGCTTTGAGAAACCTGGTCTGGTGGGAGGTGTCCCTGCCCATGGCAAGGGGGTTGGAACTCAAGGATCTTTAAGATCCCTTCCAACTATGACCATTCTATGATTCTGTGATTTCCTAGCCACCCAGGTGTTGTCCATCTCACTAATAAATTATCAGTCATTTCAGATTCGCACCTTTGCATATTCACAGCTGGGCAACTGCAGTGAGATTTTTTTGCAGAAATCTTAATGAGAGCGGACAAGGAGTGGACAGGAAGCATCGAGCATGAAGCCTCATAACTCTGAAGCTGCACAGAGAGGCTTAGCAGACACGTATCACCATCCCACCAGCTCTTGCTTGTGCTGTTACCGAGCTGTTGACATTTTATGAAAGCTGATATATAATTGAAGAACCTACGTATTCATCTAACAATGGAAAAGGCACAGCAATAATAAGGCTGCTCCGTGGTGAGCCTCCTAGGATGCCTCTTCCCAGCAGAGGCAGCTTTGCAGGCAGCTATTTATGTTTTTTACTCCGAATCTCACGGCCCTGGTCTTGCTCTGCGATGTTGGGTCTGATGAGATCGGCTGAGGTTAAGCTGCCACGAATAGCTGCTGACTGGCAGTTTATTCCCTCGCTTTCTCAACAATGCCAGACTCACTGTATGTCTGGGAGGCAAAGAATACAGTTAGGCTAGACAAATGGAACAGGAACCAACAACAATGTGAATCCTGTGCTGTCATATACATTTTTTATTCACAATGCACATAAATCTCATCCAAGCTCATGGGAGAACTTTAGCATCCCCTTAAACTCCCATTTATTCTCCATCCTTCTCGTTCTTTGCACTATTAAGAAACAGATTTATTTTCTGAAAACCGCTCTTAATCATTGTGCAAATAGCAATGGAACATTTATACTCAAAGTAATAAATAGATGATTCGCATCTTAATATGAGACTGGAGATTATTCTGACTTATTTGTGTTTATTGCATCTAACACACAGATGCTATTCTCACTCTCTAATAGAAATGTTAATTACGGGATTTCATTATTCTTATTTAGATTTAGGGTTGTATTTTTCTGTGCCACAATGTGCATGGGACAGTTCTATAAGAAGTGAAATGAAGATGTTCAGTGCTCCAAAATGCTGAAGACAGAGAAAAATAAAATTAGGTATTACTGGACAGGGCAATAATCTGAAGATCTGTGCAAAATCCAGAGTAATGGAGAGCATGCAGATGTGTCTGTAATGATGCTGGTTGGTGGTGAATCTCTAGAATAATGGGTCATGGCTTTTGGTGATAATGAGAAAATTGTAAAGCAGCGGTATGGCCAGCTCCAGACATTATGTCCTTTGCTACAGAGCCAATATTGTCAATTCAAGCACCTCTGAATATGGGAAAGTGGATTGTCAAGTCCTGTTAGAGTGGCTCTTCTTGGATGAATAAGAAATGTTTTCTCTTTCTCTTGGTTATGTCTGCCTTTATTACTTTATACTGCCCCTTGGCAGTATCTGGCCCTTGGAACTATTTATTTCTTGTGTGCAGAGAGAGACATTACACAATATTTTCAGTGCTCCATTTTGCTCACACAGGTTCAGGAAATGACAAGGAAACTAGCCCTTTGGTCAAACAGAAAGTCACATGGATCTTTAGTTCCTTTACCAGGGCTGTAAGACTCGTTTAACATTTAACATTTTAATGTATGTTTAAACATCAGTATCCTGCTGGCATGCCTGTTCTTCAGCCAATGTATGCACACACCTGCATATATACCAGATAAACACGTTTTTATGTGTGTATATATGCATATGTACACATCAATACCCCAATATATGAAATATATATCTGCTTGTAGACTCCTCATCTGGGATTCATCACTGAGAAACTAATCTGTTACAGTAAAACATAAACTCCAGTAATAGCTTTCTCTTTCTCTCCAAGCAAGGCTGCAGGCTGTATCTATGTCCTTAAGATGCAGAAGAATTACTTCCCACAGGCCAACAAAAAGCTCTGATGCCACTTGTACCTTGGTGGACATTACTACCATGAGCCTTCCTGACTCCTTCCATCGCAAATGGAGTCAAAGGGAATGCTTTCTGCTCTGTGGCCATGACAGCTCACAGGCATTCACAGTGCTGATTGCAAACTGCTCAGGACTCAGGCAGGAACTGTTTAACTCATGATAAGTCAAACATTTCTCATTGTGCATCTCAAAGCTGGCTTCTGCGCGTTTTTGCAGTCATAGTGACTGAATTCAGGGCTGCCTAAAAGAGAAATAGTTGTTCCTGCTATTTAAAACAGGACAAGGACAGGGCTTGTCCTTGACAGGACAAGGGGTAACGGTTTAAATTGGAAGAGGGGAGAATTAGATGAGATATTAGGAAGAAATTCTTTGCTGTGAGGGTGGTGAGACACTGGAAGAGGTTGCCCAGAGAAGCTGTGGCTGCCCCATCCCTGGAGGTGTTCAAGGCCAGGCTGGATGGGGCTTGGAGCAACCTGGTCTGGTGGGAGGTGTCCCTGCCCATGGCAGGGGGGTTGGAACTCCATGATCTTTAAGGTCTCTTCTGACCCAAACCATTCTATGATTCTATGAAAACCAGATTTGTGTGCTTTACAAGCTGTTGGTAATGGGGAGACTCAGACCCTCTGAGTTTAACCTAATAAGCTCCAAATCAGTTAAAAGACGGAAAGCAACAGTACCTATTTTTTGCTCACACTGAACTAACACGTGTTGACACAGCTCTGCGGGTAACCTGTGTCCCCAGGACTGTAGGTTTCACACCACCTTGGCTCCTTCCCAGGAGAGGGAATTGGCCTGAGCATCCAAGGAACCCCAGGCTTGTCACTGTGCTGGGACAATCAGGGACCTCTTCAACCAGAATGAAATTGTCATGTCCTTAAATCAGCCGGTCCAAGACTTGTGAACTGGTACTAGACCCTTTTAGCTAATGAACTCTTACAAACCTCTTCCTCCATTTGCACAGTTGCCATATCTGGCAACTAAACAGGGGTTTGAGGTTTTCCCCCGGTTGATTTCCATATGATTAGATTCCTCACTGGCTGCAGTATTTTAAGTGCCATTTCCAAGCCCTGTGTCATAAACCAGGGAAGAGTCTCCTTCAACGCGTTCAGTTCACAGTGATGACACTGGGAAGGATTTGTTCCAGCTCCTAGATTTAAGAATGCATTTATTTGTTGGTTCGTGTATTTATTACAGCACACTTTGGTACTTTTCAGTAGCATCTCAAAATTGAAATAGTTAATGTAAGATGCTGCAACAGCATCAGATGGCTTCTCAGCACAGCCTTCCCAGGTCACCTCAAATTGCCACAGCTTTGCAGAAAGTGATGGGAACAGGTTGGCTGTTGCAGGAGTGCTTGGGATGCTTGCACCAACAGTTACCCTAAAGTCTGGAGTTTGTACTGTGTCACATACAGGCTGCCTCAGCATTCAAAAATCCCACTCTATTTTTGAGTCCTACAACCGTGGCTCTTCAGGGGTAAGTAGCAAATATAATTTCTTTCGATTCTATCTGACTTTCTATTTACAACGTGTGGCACTCTCCTATTTATTTAATAAGATCTATCTACTCCCTTTTAAGAAATCTTTCTATTCAGATCTGTAAAGGGAAATAATTTCTGTGTTCTTCTGAATGTCTATTATTAAGGGGAAAAGTATTTAAAGATTTGAAGATACCCCTGCTGCACCCTTCAATGGCTCTACAATCTCTTCCTTGTGTTTTTATCACTTCAGCATTGCACTAGCTTTCCTTTAGCTTTTGATGAAATCACCTCCTTGATGAAATCACTGGAAAACCGGGCTCTGGAAAAGCACTTTATCTGAGATCCCAAAGACAAGTTTGTTCCAAAGATGTTCATGTTTTATAGTCCTCATATTTAGACCTCTCTGGTNATAAGAAAGTGCTTTTCCTACCTCCTCATTGAACTTCACAGCAATCATGTAATGAGGCAGAGCAGAGCCTGCAGCCAGCCCATTCGTCTGGATATCTGAAATTAAAAACCTCTTGTGGATTAATTGTTGGCATCCTTTCTCAGTCATACATT
>VXBJ01003889.1:60258-243631 GCA_013400055.1 Nycticryphes semicollaris | reverse complement strand
ATCTGAGATCCCAAAGACAAGTTTGTTCCAAAGATGTTCATGTTTTATAGTCCTCATATTTAGACCTCTCTGGTGAGAGTACAAAGTCTTTGCAAACGCTCATATTGTTTCTCCAGGCTTTGGGTTACTTTGCTTGAGAGATGTTCCTTTGTGAATTAAGTGCTCTTTGAGGATAAAATGTTCATCAGAAGACTTCAGAGTTACAGTATCATCATTTTCACCCTATTACGTTNCCCCTCTCTTGGTACTTCTCCTTATTATGTGGTGCTCCCTTCCATCGATATGTAGATAAAATGCAGATATACTTAATAAAGTAATTACAAAATAAAACTGCTCTTGCCTAGCAGTATAAATACATACATTTTGCATATGTATATATATATACACACATGCACGTGTGTATATATCTGTACACTGAAAGTAATCCCAGTTTGAATGGGGAGAGCAAATTCTGGAAGGAGCTGCATAATATCTGTCACAGGAATGATCCCAGCTGACCCTCAAGGATGGTCTGGTAGATATGAATTGCTACTGGCGTTATGCATTTGGAGAAACAGGGCTACTTTGCCAAAAACTAAAAAAAAAAAAAGAATCCATTTAGTCATAAACACTACAGCTAAGTTGATTCAGGGTTTATCTAAAAAAGCCCAGCAGGTTTGGTGCAAAATGAAAGGCAGAATGTTAATTTGGATGGCAATTGTTTTTCAATAATGCTAATTTGCACTAAACATCCTGATTTACATAAGCAAACAAAGGCCAAATATTAGGCCAAGGAGCACAACTGAAACTTGGGTTCAGTTATGGAAGAAAATAGGCTGCTGGAAACATAATTCACTAAACCCAGCTTTTTCAGCTTTTGCCAACTTTCAGTCCCTAAATATTTTCCAGTGGAGGTGTGGGCACCTTTCTCATTAAACTTAACCCATGATGTGTAGTTACTTTCCTTAATGTCCTTCACAGATCTGTCAAAAGCAACCTGAGGGGTTCCTGGACCAGAGGCTGAAAAGCCCAGCAATGCTTCCTCTGCTTGTCTCTCCCTCACTTTCTCCTTGATTCTGCTGTTTCCCATAAGATGACTGTCTCTATCTTTGGGGTCATAAGAGTGTGCTTTCACCCTATATTGGCCTATGTCTGCCTGTAGGCACCACACTGCTCTTATATAACTCTCCTCTTTTGACCTGTCTTGTAACACGGCTCCTGATGAAGCAGGTGGGGTTATTTCTGCTGAAGAACAGGCAGATTTCACAATCTGGTCTAATTTAGGACACTCTGCCTGGATCAGACTCCTGCATTCCTTTTGTGCCTTAAGCCAGGAACTGAACAGATATCACTGACGGATAAAAATTTCCACTCTGGGCTTGTGTATTTTGGTAGATCTGTGTTGACTGTGTCTCGGGTCTCCTCAAGAGAAGCCCCCACCATCACTGGTGGACCTGTAAGTCTCAGTTCCTCCCCAGCCCCATGACTCCAGTTACCACAAGCCTCGTTTCTCTCAGTTTCATGGTCAGAAGGGATGCCTTAAATTAAGGCACCCATCACCTGATTTCTTCAATCTGCCTCTTCCCAGAAAATAGTAATAATAAAAAAAGTAAATGTTAATTTAAAAACCAGCTATTTTCTTGTGTTGTTTTTGAGTGCTTGGTGTGGTAAAACTGGAAACCTGGAAGAGGCAAACTGAAAATCAGCTATCATCTCAATGAAATGTTTTTCTTCAAGGAGTGAAAAGTGAAATAATCTTTAAAGCAATATTTAAAATTATGTTACTGTTATTTCTGTTAAGCCCATCAAAATGCAACCTCCAGCTAATACCTCTTCACAATGAAGTTGTGTAATTCAATTTCTCGAATGAAGCAGCTGTAATTGCTATATAGCAAGTTTATTGGTGTTGGCAGTGAATTAAGAATATATATATGATAGAATCCTGATCTTCCAAGCTTATTTTCCAGAAATAATGTGGGGAGTTTACCCCACATCATTTGTTATTATATATTCCATCTTTACATAATTGTCATCTATTAACAAGTTATTGGAAAGTCTAAGGGATACAGAACTTTTGATTATGGTTCCTTTTACATTAAAATATACTTTCTCATTTGAAGGAATGAATGGCTGTACGTTTCTGGAGTGTGTAGCCTGTACAGTGGTTGTATTTCACCTGTACAAGAATTAGTCTAATTGGGTAGCTGGACTTGCCCCCAGCCAGTGGACTCCTTGTGCCATTTCCCGACCCTCATAGCCCAGGCAGCTTCTACAGTGGTTGGGAGGAAATGGTTGTCATTTGAGGTGCTGGTTTATCTTCGTTAACTACGTGGGAAACACTAAGGCTGATTTAGAGACCTGTAATTTGGATGAGGGAGATTGGATGCAATGAGACCTGCACTTGGGGTGCACCACACCTCAGCCCTTGACTTCATTACCAAAAGTGAAGAGCAAATGCTCGCTCCTTTATTTCATAGACACGTGCACGAGTCCTCTATGTGATGAATAAATTGCCCTCAATTGCTTGCTCATTTTTAAGGAATCATAGAACCATTCAGGTTGGAAAATACCCTTGAGATGACTGAGTCCAACCATCAGCCCTACTCTACAAAGTTCTCCCCTACACCATATCCCCCAACAGCACAGCTAAACGGCTCTGAAACTCAACCCCCTCCCTGGGCAGCCTATTCCAGTCTCTGACCACTCTTTCTGAGAAAAATCCTTTCCTAATGTTCAGCCTAAACCTACTTGTTGCAGCTTGAAGCCATTCCCTCTTTTTCTATCACTAATTTCCTGTGAGAAGAGACCAGCATCAACCTCTCTACAATGTCCTTTCAGGTAGTTGTAGAAAGACGCAAAGAAAGACGCAAAGAAAGTTCCGTTTCGATACCGTTTCCAGTATCTCAGAGAGGAACGATGTTCTTCTTCCTTGTACCTTCACCATTCAGCAACATAGGGAGAGAGTCAGCGCTCTGAGCAAACTGCAGCTGGATTATTGAAGAAACAAAAAATAAAAAAAACCTTGTGGTTGAAAGAGTTAAAAATATATAAATATAGTCCCAAGTCTCACCAAAATCCCAAGCACACCTTTGCAGTCATATAGAGGTGCAAAAATCCATGCAAAATTTGCCTTATTCATCTGTGACAGAACAGAATTAATGCACGTGATGATTTACTATCTCTGAAGAGACATGTCCTTTTTATTTTTAAACCCAAGCAAAAGAGCTTAAATCCATTTAAAGAAAAATAAATTAAAAAAAAAATGTAAAAAGAATTACATTTCTGGCTCTAGCAAAATAAAAGTCAGCCCTTCAAAAGATAGGCAGATGTTTCCTTAAATTAATTAGCCAAAGGCTCCCTATCATTGGCATGTGTTAACACCCTACAAATCACACCCCTGTGTTATTTTACCCTACTTTTGTGCTTACAGACAGAGGTTTAAATATATATTATATAATGAACCATTAAAGTTCCTCTAACCTTGTTGTGCTCTACCATTCTTGCTTATTGAATGGTCATAAAATTAGCCAAAGGGAGCTGGAGGTTCTGCTGGTGACTACTTCGATGGGGGGGGGAGAAGCCCATTTCTCACTCATGCTATATGTCCCTTTTCCCACCAGCAATCGTGCACCGCTCTCTGACCCCAAAGACTCTTTGCTGTTTTCTTTTTCACACATGCCTATGCAGGAACATGGACTCTCTAGAGTGGGCTTTAGTTTGCCCCCCGGCCTTTTAGGCATTCTTTCAAAACCTGTTCTTGCAATAGTAACCGATTAAACTAGTTGCTAAGAAAGAAGCATGTTTCAGCACTTAAGTTAATTGAACTGTTACAAACTAAATATGATTCCAAATTGTTTCTGTATTCCGAGCCACTTCATGCATGCAGATAAAATGAAAAAATTACTAAATCGTTTTGAAATGTGCAAATCGGGCATACAATACTGACATTTAGATCTGTGACCTGATCACAATGTTGTAAGTACCTTTGAAAACTTTGCAGATTTTAAAGCTGTCATATGAAACCCTTGAACCACTGCTTGATGTGATATTCAATAAGTGGAAGTCAGGCTGCAATCAAATCGTGGAACTGTCTGCATCAGGGTTTTACTACCAATTTACCCAGAAAATAATCTTTCCCCGATTCATTTCACGGGCCAAGTAAGAAAGGAGGAATGGCTTAATGTATAAAACACCACGCTTTATTCTTTGGGACCTTGGTTTGAGTTCAATTTGTGGTCCTAACTAAAATGAGCAGCTCAATCCCCAATGAACAGTAGTCCATATCGTTGAACTACCACACACAATTAGGCACAATTGGCTGTCTCTGCTTAGGAGAAGTCGAAGACTGATTTAGCATGGAGACTAAATCACTTCTTTCAGCTGTAAAGTGGTGTGGCCCTTTCTGGGACTCTGTGACCAAAAGAAAACCAAACCCAAACCATTTTATTTTTTTATTTCAGCGTTTCTTTAGTACAAGAAGAATAAGAGATAGGAAAAAAACGTTGTTCTCTTACAATAAAAGCCAGATGCTGGCCTTAATTTGCAGCATTTATTAAGAAGCTAGTAACTACCATAACTGGTGAAGTGATGGTGAAAATACTGGTACAGGGAACAAATAGATGCCGCTATAAAGAGAAGGGTGGGGGGTGGGTGGAAAAGATGACGAAGAAAAAAAGTGATGATGCTGGAAGCTGGCAAAAATCTTTCCCCTCTGAATCCTGGAGCCAGAGAAACGCTTGCTGGGTAATACATCTGTCTAGTTATGTGTCATACATGACCCCAGGATTGAAGGGTTTAGCTGTCCTGGGATTTAAACGCGTTGCAGCTGGGATAAGCCTGGCTTGTACAGAACCGAGCAGAGTAAACTGTTTTGCCACCGGTAGGAGCGGAGAGGAGATTTGGGAACATCAAGGTTTGTGCTGTAGCATGGCGGGGGGGGGGAGGGGGGGAGGAAAGGGCCATAGCTGTGTGGGCTGCCCCAGCGGCAGAGAGAGCTCAGCCAGGGGTGAAGGGAGATGCAGAAGCGCTAAGCAGGGGATTATAGGGAAGCCAAAGGGACACACACACACACAAAAAGAGCCCACAGCAACGTGGTGTAAAGAGAGAATTAAATTAAGTCACTGGATCTATTTTGCAACACGCCAGCAGAGGATATTGGCTAGTACTCTGGAAAAGAGAGGTTTAGCACCCGCACCTA
This sequence comes from Nycticryphes semicollaris, assembly GCA_013400055.1. Lineage (NCBI taxonomy): Eukaryota > Metazoa > Chordata > Aves > Charadriiformes > Rostratulidae > Nycticryphes > Nycticryphes semicollaris. The sequence continues at coordinate 238,455 of VXBJ01003889.1, read as the reverse complement.
GAGCCTTCTTAAAAAGTAAGGATCAGAGTGCCTCTCGACTATGTGATTAGGTATAAACAGGCTCTGTCAAGCTGTGGAAGACTGTTTGTGTGGTGCTCCACATTGGGAAACAGGTCAGGGTAGCTGCTTGGGTACAACCAGGGTTACTGCCTGAGCTCCAGCCATCTGGGGCATCTCTGGGTAGCACTTCCCTGTGACACATGGACAGGAGGCTTAGCAGGGGGCTGCAGAAAGCCATCAGCCCTTGCACCACTGCCAACTTTTGTTCAACTCTGTGTACTAACATTAGAGCTCAGAGGAAATTCACAAGCTTTTTATTTTTAACAGTGGTGGGTTTTTTTTTGGTTTTTTTTTTTTTTAAGCTGTTCTCAGGGATTCCATTAATTTTCATTATGAACCGTACTTGCCTCTTTCATCTCAGGAAGAAAAGACTGCGGCTGGAGGTACACGGCAGCTCTCCTTTTTTAGCTGCTGGAAATAAGTTAATAAATGCAGTCACAATACAGGGTACCATTCTCATTCCTTATTGATACCAACTATACTCTAACAATGAATTTCAAAGTGCTGCTGATGTAAACTCTACCTGAAGCCTGTTTGATCTCAGATAAGCATCTTCATCCCATTCTTCATTTCAAGAAAAGAAAATCTTACCGCACAGCAACATATTCATCTGCTTTGGGTTCAGTTCAAGATAAGCCATGCTTTGCAGAAAACCTAATTAATATCAATCACAAGGAAAACAGAAATTGGAAGGAAATGTTCTTTCATTTCTTGATAAACAGATCACCCTTGATACGTACGCAAATGGACATAGCAATTTGCTTTATTATGGGAACTATCAGAAAAGAAACGGTTCTTGTAGGGAGGTTTATTTAAAGAATAAAGGGGTAGTTGCACTCTCGCTCTGGTGTAAATAAGAGTCATTTCGTTCTGTTACATGGGGATTGAATGATGTAAGTCAGACCAGGATTACATCCTGCAACGGTGGGTTTAATGACATTTAAAAGAGTGTTTAGTCTCAATGCTCAGAATAATAATTATTAATAATAGCTCATATAAATACATTATAGAAACTTAAAAAAATATTTTTCGTGCATTTCTTTTCTCTTTTCTCCTCCTTCCTGTCAAGGGGAAAGCCATGGCTGATGACCTAAGAGACCTTATGGGCTTAGAATAGAACCTTTAGGGATAAATAGTCATATTTGGCGACAATATTGCAAAATCAGAGCAGCTAGCTTCTGTCACAAGTCCACTTCCCATAATAACTTTTCAGCTGACCTTTGAGGAATTTTAGTGTTGACCAGCACACTTTCCTACCCATGGATTTTAGTCTTGGGGTTGGCTGTGTAACGCTGCCGGTATAGCTGCTTCCAAATGGTGTAGGACTTTCTTTAGATCTGATTCACAAAATTTTCTTGCACAAAGCAGAGTTCAGCTCTTTTCAGTGCTCTAGGTCATTTTGGGAAAGGGCAAGTTTGGAGGAAAGGTCACTGATCTTTAAAGGGGTCCCTACCTTGGCCATCCACCCACCTTTAATAACCTTGATGTTAACATTTCAGGGGACAGTATGGTATATACCAAGCTTGGGAAGAAATATAAGCATCAGATGCTTTACTTTTATTAAGGCATTGACTCAACAAAGAATTTATGCGTGCAAAATACCATTCATTTTGGCCCCAAGTGAATATAAAAAAGAAATATTCCATTTTATTATTTCCTTTGAGCTCCTTAGCCCTTCCAGCTTTGTTCTAGCTTGCCCTCAGCTGCCTTCAAATGATGCAACGTTTCTAGCTGCAACATCACTGGGGTTTGCCCACTAAATGTATAAAGGAAAGGTCCAAATGCTGGATCATTGGGATGGCTGGTACGCAACAGCTGAGGAAGCCCCTCTTTTCCCCCCTTAATACTTATTGATAAGATGTATGTGTGCACATTTTTTAATGTATTTCAGATGTTGTCCCTTCACAGCCTCTCCTTTCATCCATTAAGTGTTAAGTTCTCTTTGCCTTTGAGAATGGTTTCTTTTTGGCATCTTGTGGCATTACTGAGGAAGTTTCTGATGCACTTGAGTCACTACAAGGACACAGAAATCTGCTGCCCTTGTGGAAAGGACCAGTCCTTTCATTGCAAGAGGAAGAAGGGAGACGGAAAAGCTGTCTTTAACACCTTTGAAGGAGGTATAAACATGAAGAACAGAAAGCATTGGCTAAAGATGAAGCTCCAGACCTTAGAGTAGTTCCTGATTCAGCAAGCAAGCCATTAGCACACTGTTATTTAGCCCCTAGTGACTAAGCTGTCGGTGGTCCATACGGGTAATTCTTGTCATCATTTGTTGGCAGACATCATTAGCAGACTGAAAGCCAGTCCTCAGGTGTTTCGGAAAATCAATGCACATCTAACTGGAAAAAAAGAAAAAAACCCAAACAACCAAGACTAAGAGGCACCACACTAGTTAATCTTGCTTTCTCCTCATTTTTTTTTTAATTTTTTAGTGTTTATCTCTTCTGACACTATGTTATAACCTATCCAGTCTACCTTTAACTGTGGAGTCTGTCTACCAGTCTAGCTTCATCAATGCCGTCTCACTGCCAAAATACATGCTTATATTCTCTGTTTTCTTGAACCCCCGCACACATATTTTCAGCTGAAGCTTCCCTAGCTGAAAGATAGCGGGGATATGTCTGTGTGGTGTGCCTGTAGTAATAAACCTTAGCTACAGCATGGACCTACTTCACAGAATGCATTTGGGTATTGTATTAAGCTGTAAATAATACGGGAAGTATGCAGATAGATGGATTTATGTCGCTATTTTTCAAGTAACAGTGGCTTTGAGGCACAGTGCACGTATCTGGCAAAATAATACACACAGCTCTGCAGTTAACTATTTACAAAGGATTAAAGTTTAGCTTCTAGTAAGATCTACTCTCTGATGCTTCTGCATTTGGTACCTAATACCATGAGAAAAGTCGGAACAAATTATGAAGAGAATGTAGGAATTCATGCAGATCTGAAATATTCTGTTCAAAGGTGGATATCCAGGATAGAAAACCCAGTCCAGACAAAAGCATTGTAAGAAGCAAAATAGAAGCAAATCTTTATTGAAGTTCAGGAGTGATTTAGACATGTTTCTTTATTTTATTTTATTTTATTTAGTTGGGCTTCTGCAAAGCAAGAGAATCATAAAACTGTAATGGTATAGCTCACGTTGCTCCCAGCACTTCAGATGAAACACTCCTGCCCTGCCAAAAAACCCCATGAGCTTTCTAAGGAGAAAAGTCTATTTAGAGGTTTTGACTATATAAAAGCTACAAGGAATTTGTACATGTAAATATTGTCTATTTTCTGGTTTTTTTTATTTGTCTCTCCACCATTTAAAATGTTCCTTCTCCCCAGCATACATCAAGGCCAGGCTGGATGGGACTTTGAGCAACCTGGTCTGGTGGGAGGTGTCCCTGCCCATGGCAGGGGGGTTGGAACTCAATGTTCCTTAAGGTCCCTTCCAACTCTAACCATTCTATGATTCTCTGACTCTCTGGGAATGAGGGAAAGCAGAGATGACATGGCTACTCCTCTGCAGCTGTGTTTCTAAGCTAGCCACTGTTTGTTTTCTAATTGGGAACCACGTTAGCATCTGGTCTCACCTTTGGTAAGCAATATTGTTATTCTGCATGTATCCACTGAATAACTGGGATTTCGGAAGCAATAATGACTTCATTAGAAACAAAATGGAAACAGAAAAATGACATTTAAGATTAGAAAGATTACAGGGGAGTTTTTAAAATAAAGACTAAAAAAAAATGCTAATAAGATCATAGGTTTTTGGATGATGTGTCCTTTCAGCTGAAATCGTAGAGATGCTGTATCCTCAAAGACAGAATATATTAGAAGCTGACAAAACTTAAAACAGCTAATAATAAGGGTGACCAAATGAGTTGCTATTTAAACAGAACCCAGAAAAGTGGCAACTGAACCAAGGACTGGTACTGCTTTACAAATTCTAGAAGTCTAAAAAGATAGAGTGGGAGTATATGGCTTTAAACAAGGATTTGGCATATCATAAACTTGGTGAAAGAATGGTAATCAGTTAGAATCATAGAATCATTTAGGTTGGAAAAGACTTGTAAAATCATTGTGTCTAAACATTAACCTAACTGTGCCAAAACCATTACAAAGCCATGTCCCTAAGGGCCATATCTATGTATCTTTTGAATACCTCCAGGGATGATGATTCCACCACTTCCTTTGACAGCCCATTCCAATGCTTGACAGCCACGTCAGTGAAGAAATTATTTCTAATATCCAATATGAACCCCCCCTGGTGCAACTTCAGGCCATTTCCTCTTGTCCTGTCACCTGTGACTTGGGAGAAGAGACTGATCCCCTCCCTCTGGCTACACCCTCCTTTCAGGGAGTTGTAAAAAGCGAGAAGGTCTCCCCTCAGCCTCCTTTTCTCCAGACCAAACAGTCCCCTCATTTGCTCCTCACAGGACTTGTTCTCTAAACTTTGTTAATACCAGAGGACAAAGTCTGCAGGAAAGAGAGTGCATTTCTTGAAGGGGAACTTGTGACAGCATTCTGAGAGTTAAATTTTATGAACAATTTCAGCACACCAACGGATAATATGGATTCTGTAGAGATGGCAATTCTGTACCTACATGGAGAAATGACAGGACTGCCTGTTGACATCAGCCACCCGTTCCGGCTGGTTATAATGCCTCATTGTGACAAACAGCATCATCAAGGAGCCTATTATGATAGGATACTTCAGTTGTAAATTAGGATGTAAATTAAGATGTCGCAGACACAATATGATGCCAAGGTTAAGTTTTTTGATGTAATGAATGATTGCTTAATGGAGAGAGAGCCACGAGTCCCAGAGGAGAAAAGCAGCTCTTTACTACCAGAAGACCTGGTTCAAAATTTTCCTATCAATAAGCCAGAATTAACAGTGCCTATGATGTACCCGTATTCAAAAAACTTGCTTGAACTACAAAATACAACACAAAGTGAAAATTAAAAGAGAGCATTTCAAAAATGGAAACCACATATTTATTTATTTATTTATTTATTAAATTTAGCCTTTTACTATTTTAATTACAAATGCAGTGGTAGGAACTCTTCTTGTTGCCCTTGATGTTCCTTGTAAAGCATCCACTCCAGGGGAGCTTTGACTTTCTTAACACTGTCCTTACATGCACAAACCTTTCGTATGCCCCGAGAAACAAAAGAGAAACAAAGTGAAATGAGAAACACGGGCAGTTCACAAAAGAATCTGTGCCAAAATGGGAAAATTGTTAGGGCCTATGACTCACAGCATATGCATAAAAGGTCTAGAAATTATCTTGAATTTGCTGAGAGTGCTAAGTTATTAATGTAAGAAAGACCAAAACAACACCAGACTGTTGCCAAGGGATTCTGCAAAGCCAAGCTACTGAGCAATAAAAAAGCAGATATATTTGAAGTTTATAAATGCAATTCAACATATGTTTGGGAAAAAAAGATCTAGACGCTATATTCATGGTTTTAGCTGAATGCTCTGTACTGGTTAAACAAATAAGATGAACACAGGAAGCACTGAGAAGAAGACAGCAGCAGCAAACTTTATTATATCATTGTTTAAACTATTGTGACCATAACTTCAATATTACATACAGTTCTCTCTCTTCAGTCTTGAAAAGTATATCATAGCATTAAAAAGGCTGGAAAGAGGAAGGAGGATGAGATAATGAGCTTCTGTATGAAAAATGACTAAAATGGACAAGAACACTTCAACTTAGGGACAGATGGAAAAAACATAAATGGAAAGAGAAAATATTATTATTTGCTGAATATTATAATACCAGAATTAAAGGACATCAAATCTGTCTAAGATGTCTCAAACACAAAAAGGAGGAGGGATTTCACTGTGCTGTGAGCAGTTAAGCTATGGACTTCATTGTCGCAGGAGGTCAGTGCGGTAGATGGCAAATTTTGCACGAGTTCAGAAAGCAACCTGACAAACTCATGTAAAGAAATCATCCAGAATTACTAACACAGGGATACCCATAACAATCCCAAGCTGCAGATCACTAGAAGGTAGAAGAATTTACCAAGGAAAATAGCACTATCTAGATATTTCCATCTAGTTCACCCTGTCCTGACACTCCTCACTGGACTTTGTATTGAACATTAAATGTAGGACACACACATACAGAGGTAAAAAAATCAGCTCTGTGTTTATGTGTCATGCCCTTTATATATCTTTTCACTTGTCCTGATTGGCCCATTGGGGCATAGAAGTAACCCCCACAGATTTTATAACCTGAAAGAGGCTAAATCAGGTACTAGGATAAAGAAATACGTGTTCCTAATGGCCATTGGTCTGTCCGTCTTGAAATCAACCCAGGAGGGCCAAGCATGTGGCTGGGGAGAAACAGAAATAAAAAATAGAGGGAAATTAGTTTTCAATTGCTCATTTAGAATTGCTAGTTTCAATCAATGACAATTTTAAGGCATTAAACACATTCCAGAGTAACTTGTCAAAAAAAAAAAAAATCCAACCCTGCAGTTGCTGACATTCTCAGAGGTTTTCTAATAAGATCAGGGTCAGTGATGGGAAATAAGCAGGAAGATGAATAGGATGTCAAAATTAAATTGAGTTCCAGAAGAGTTATCTTAAGTTCCCAGAAAAATAGAAACTCATGCAACTTTGTCTCAAACTAAATGGGAAATGTGTGTTTTAGCTTAGAAAGTAGTGGGAAGGCTGATGACTGTCTTTAGAGGTATTAACAACCCATGCTATTTTAGCAACTTGAAAAACACCTTCGTCCTTTGAATTCTGGAACAGAGAAGGTTCTATTTATTTTAAATCCTAATGATTTCTGCTGCACCGAGCTCTTTCATTTTTATACAGGAAACCCAGATTAATTGTTTCAACCATCTGACTATCCATTACAATCAGAGGATGTATTTCTTGTTAAAGTTTCAGAATTGTTGAATAAAATTCCATTTTAACAACCCATATGTCCGTGTTTTTGTTTTGTTCTCTTTTGCTAAATGTTGTAGCACTTTGTCTTCTGGAGTGTAAATACACTACTGGCCAGGCTGTCATTAATCATCATTGTTGTCAATGAGCAAAAATCCAGTGAGAGAAGACAATTGAATGCCTAGGACGGCAGAACAGTTTGGGTTTTTGAATGACCATGCTGATTAATAATGTTACTTTCATTTGGGAATTTGTCTCTGCACCATTTACAAATTTTGCTCGGGTCTGTGGTCTTGCTATATATTTACATCATTGTTTAAGATACTTTGTCTACCTACTCCTTTGGGCTCACAGGGTCAGAGTATTGAGTTTGAATAAGAGCATTAAAATTGCTATTAGAAATGGTTAGCTCTTCTCCAACCAAAATCGTGCAATGACTTCATCACAGGAAAATAACTTTTCTCTAGTTGTCTGCGGATGAAAACCTAGAGTTTTAAGGACCAGGAAACCCTTGAAAAAAAAAAAAACAAGTCTGAGGAAAGAGACCTGGGATCCCTGGTGGACAACAGGATGCCCAGGAGCCAGCAGTGTGCCCTTGTGGACAAGAAGGCCAATGACATCCTGGGGGGCATCACAAAGAGTGTGACCAGCAGGTAAAGTAAAGGTCATCCTCCCCCTCTGACCTGATGAGGCCCCATCTGGAGTCCTGTGTCCAGCTCTGGGCTCCCTGGTTAATGAAGGACAGGGACCTGCTGGAGCGTGTATAGCAGAGGACTGCAAAGATGCTGAGGGTCCTGGAGTGTCTCTCTTATGAGGAAAAGTTGAGGGACTTGGATCTCCTTAGTCTGGAGAAGAGAAGAGTGAGGGGGAAACTGTCAGGGAGGATTGGAGTAGATGATCTCCAGAGGTCCCTTACAACCCCATATCATTCTGTGGTTCTGCGAAACCAAGGAATGTATAAAAGATCAAGAAAACAAAAGACCAAGGAATGTATAAAAAGGCAGGGCTAAGGAAAGAAAGCCTTGACAAGCAGGGAGTCACACAGGAACAGGTTTTTCATGGAAGTTGACTGCCAGGCTAACAGGACCACTGGAGAAAGTGAAATAAAGAAAATACAGCGTTTCCAGGACTCACTCTGAGCTGGTTAATGCAGTCCAGCAGGAGGGACCTGGAACTCAAAAGGTCAGTAAGATCTTTGGGATGCTGAGGCAGAGGGTGGAGATGGAAATGTTGCATGTTTTATATAAAACTACATCTCTTGGTCTGTGTGAAATAAACAAAGATCTTGCGGTGAGTCTTATTTTCTTCAAGTAGCTTAAGAATTTGAGACTAACAGTGAAATTGCCCTCAAAAACAAAGGTATGGGAAAGGATATTTTAAGCTTTTTAGGAGCTTTCTTTTTTTTTCTAAAGAGCCTGTCTCCTATTTACAGGTGAAGCAAGAAATACATAAGGTTGTATTTAATTGTTGGTCTCTTCTCCCAAGTAACAAGTGGTAGAACAAGAGGAAATGGCCTCAAGTTGAGCCAGGGGAGGTTTAGATTAGATATTAGGAACAAATTTTACACTCAAAGGGTTATCAAGCACTGGAACAGGCTGCCCAAGGAAGTGGTTGAGTTACCATCCCTGTAGGTATTTAAGAGGCATGTACATGTTGTGCTTAGAGATACGGTTTAGTGGTGGTTCTTGTCAGTGTTAGGTTGATGGTTGAACTCGATGATCTGAAAGATCTCTTGCAACTCAGGCAGTTCTGTAATTCTAATAAGAGTAATGAATGAGTTAGACCTAGAAATGATGGCTGGAGGCAGTCCAGGAACAAAGGAGAGCTTATAAGTCCACAGGACCAACTTGTAGGTACATCACAGCAGCTTGATAGAAGTCAATGAAGTGCCTGGGTGAGCTGCATAAAAAATGTTTGAGCTCATTTCTTAACCAGTTTCACAATATAAATGTTAAATCTTTTGTGTCTTCTGCCATATTCCAACTACTGGCTTAACTGCACTGTTGCTATAAGTACCTAGTTGATTGATTTTATGGTTACACTTATCTATATCAAATTAGTGCTGTTTTCTCCTCAAAAACTTGGGATTTTCATTTAGGTTCTGCTCATAGCTGAAAATCAGCATTTTATGTCTCTTTAATCTACAATACAGTCTCTTAACTAAATGTCATTTCACACCTTCTTGGTTCTCCAATAAGGTGTTCTTGCCTTACTACTCTCTAAAAAGCACTGTTGTAGGGACTTAGAGCATCATTAGTTTCTATGCTTAAACATGGAAAATGATATATAAGAACTAAGCTTTATTATTCTTAATGTTTTCATATGCTTGCGGGGAACTGAAAGTCCACAGGGGATAGAAATAAAAATGGAAATTCAGTAACATTTTACTAATATAGGAGTGGCTGGGAGAGAATGAATGTTATGCTCCTTGAGCTCAGGTAATGCTCATGCAGAAAAAGACTGACTCAACTGAAATCAAAAAGCAGAGAGCTGGACACGTAGGAAAAATTCTGTACTCCCTCACTGATGCCATATACTTCTGGACTTGAATCCCAGAACATGAGACTGCCTATTTGATAACGCAAAACACGAACTCAGGTGTGTCAGGCTATATGACCTGTGTGGTGAAAGGAGTAGTCATGCATAGGGCATGGCTCCTCATGCATCACATCACACAATGAGGGGCTGGTGGTGGGATGAGGCTGCCAGTGAGAAATGTGTGCACATCCATCCGTGATCATACTGGTCAGTGACTGCTGCTTTGTTGGGCTCAGGGCCAAGCTTCTACTCCTCCTTTTTCCCTTGAAATGGGCTGCTAGTCTTCTCCAGACTGAGTCATAGAATGGTTAGGGTTGTAAGGGACCTTAAAGATCAACAAGTTCCAACCCCCCCGCCATGGGCAAGGACACCTCCCACCAGACCAGGTTGCTCAAAGCCCCATCCAGCCTGGCCTTGAACATCTCCAGGGATGGGGCAGCCACAGCTTCTCTGGGAAACCTCTTTCAGTGTCTCACCACCCTCACAGCGAAGAATTTCTTTCTGGTATCTAATCTAAATCTCCCCTCTTTCAATTTAAAACTGTTACCCCTTGTCCTGTCACTACACTTCCTGACAATGCAATGACATGTTGACATCCGTGAATTTTTATATATATGTATGTATAAAAAATATAAATATAAATCTGTATATATATACATGAGTCTCTGAATCAGAGGTGTAGGCATCACGCTGTTGTACTTTGTATTTACTCTGGGCCTGATGGAAGAAAGTATTAAAATGACTGATAAGTTCTCTGTGTTAACGGTTTTTAAAGAAATGTTAGATATTCTGGGTCACTGTGTGGAAAGTTTATTTACTCCAGTAATTTAAAATCTAATGACTTTCATGGTTAATCCTGTTTCCTTTGCTGCTGCTTTATCTCTTTTGATAATGATGTAAGCTTGAATGCAAGTGTGAAGGGCATAAGTTTGTACCTGGAAAATCACCGAGGTCCTCTATTTGATCATGCAGATCTGTCTCACAAAGACCTTAAACCTTGCAAGGGACTGTGTGCTACATTTATTCCAGTAAAAACATCTATTTCTTTTGGGATGCTCTCATTGAAAATTAAAATTGCCTGCCTCCTAGTCCTAAAAATGCATAATTTCCTGTATATTTCTTCCCCCTACTTCTTTCAATCTCTCCTTCTAATGTAGCTCTGCATTATATGTATAAGCACAGGTTACAATTCAAGGAGGTGAATTTAGAGTGGTTTGCTTCACTGAAGGCCCAAGTCCTTTGCTGTTGATATCAGAGGCAAAATTCCCTGATTTCCTTAGTACATAGAATCTGCTATAAATAGCTAAAGTCAGAATACAGAGAATGGGAATGGTCAAGCCATCATAAGAAATGGGTTAAGATATCTGGACACAAATTTAAAAGAAAGTCCTGTGAGGAATAGAAAACCGTGGAGAAAACTGAAGTTCTTCAGTGTAGGTATATACTGATTTCTGAGGAAGTGTTCTCAGTGGCGGGATGAAGGTTTTCTCCATATTTTGCTATTCTCTTTGGCTCATAAATGTCAAGGGAAGTTTGTGTTTCTTTCTGGGGATGAGTTGTCCTTAGAAGTAGCTGAGACATATGACACAGCTGTGACTCATTTCTTGACTCAACTGAGTTCAGAGACAACAATGGAGGAGGACAGATAAAGTTAGGGCACAAAATAGATCACCATTTCTGATGGTACATTGGCACTCTACATGAAGTGGGCAAAATTCTGAATCTCAGAGAAAAAGTAGATTATGGTAGCGACTTGTATAAACACTGCAAAATCAATATTTCTCTGTAAAGCTGTAAATTAAAGGAAAAAAAGAATCATTTTTCACCCACTTAATAGGTAGCTTGTAAATGAATAGAATTTCATTTTTTTTTGGTATTGTATTGCTTCTCTATTGAATTAAGTCTTTGTCCCATTTAAAAGCCCCTGCTTGTTCTGTCAATCTCTGAAGCAGCTATTCAGCAGCCAACCAACACAACAGAATTTCTCTATGCTGAATGTTCTTTTTCATTTTTGCATTGTATCCTAGTCTCTTATTATAATGGTGCTGCCAGCAGAATTATAGACAAGCCTGTGTCAATATTTCTATGCCAAACCCTGTTTTATTAGTAGATGTTTGTAACAAGGCCATTCTAATTTCTGTAATCAAGATGAAGCTAAGTACAATTATTCTCCGTCCTGACACTAATTTCCTCTAAAAATGTGCTTTCTTTTTCTCAATCAGTTTTAAAAGATGGACAACCAAAAGCTGAAAAATCGCTGAGGTTGCAACACCCCATGTTGCTGGCTGCTCCTCCTCAGGTGGAAGGGGACAAGAAAGAGCATAAGAGACCATGTAGATGTTTAACTCAAATATTTTGATACAAAACACTGGAGACTGGGGAACTCCTTGTCACGGCTGAAGGAATATTAATTTTTTTTTGTCTTCACAATATTTATTTCTGACCTTGGTTTACAACGTAAGAGACTATCTGTAGCTGCAGATGTAATTTAACTTCCATTTAAATAATTTTGTATGCAATTTGTATTTTACGTTGTACACCATTTTGGGTTTTGTTCTTTTTCAGTTTTTCCTCCTCATGAGTGCAGAGAACGTGAAAGACAATTGTGTCTATGCTATGTCTATTTTCAGAAAAATTGTTTGTTACTGACCACGGGTACGCGTGTGAAGGGAAAAGATAAGCTTGTAGGAAGTATGGCCTCATTTGCATGCTATTTTTAGTAAAGACCAATTCTTTCATATTTGTAATGACTTCACTTCTCGCACAAGGTGAACTAAAAATAGGATTTGTTTCTCCCTTGGTAGTATACCGCAATGAACTGTACTGCAGCTGTCCAGCTTTCAGATCTGCCGAGTTTTGAAGTCCAGAGCTCTTGACATTTGCAGACCGCACAGGCTCTCTTAAAATAATCCTGAAAGTTCAACCAATGACTGAAAGATTGCTGGAATTCCACGTAATACCACAGCAGATTTTCATAGAACCAAGCATTTTGTTCAACGCTGAAATTAATAGCCTAAGGTAAATCATTAATATGGTTTTAGCTTACAGTGATGCCTATGGACGTGAACCTAACAGCTTGGTGCCACAAAAGAGCTCTCTCCTGTCCTCTTTTCTGCCTCCTTTTCCCTCTCCTTCACCCATCTGCATTGATCCTGCCCTCTTCCTTGCAGTCTTTCATATGGCTTTTGGCCTTTTCTGTCGGCTGATTTATCCACTAACTGAACAGGCAGATAACTACAGTTCTGCTGACTTGGTTTTTTTCTTAAGCCAGTGAGCTGAGTCTTTTCAGACAAGCTGTGATGGTAAATGGTGGGAACACACAGCCAGGAGCCTTGAGACAGAAGCAGGAGAGAGAGTGTGTGTGTGTTTAGGGAGGATGTCTCCTTTCTTCTAGTAGTGAATTGTGAGGTTGTCTCTCCCTATTTCAATGAGCAGTATAATCCGCAATAGAGTATTCCTGCCATTTCCAGTACATACTGGGCCAGAATTGAGGTTCAGAGATCTTTCTCCTTCAAGTATCTGAAATATTTTCATGCCAAGCTTCATAGTTCAAGTTCATGGCCGGCTTGTGACAGTGGCTCGTTGGAAGTGGCTCTCGGGGGAGTACTGGGGCAGCTGGATTATCACCACCTGGATGGTAGGGCTGGTGCTGCTCCTGGACCCCCACGGCTTAGCATCACCCGCTATGATCACTTGTACATAGCTTGGTATAAAAAATTCAAATGGCTGATCAAATCCTGGAGCTGGAGGAGCACATTAGATCTGCCAGACTAAAGATTCACCTGTTATTTTTTTCTTTTTTTCCTCCAGTGGGCAGAAGAGGAGGGGGCTTACGCATGAGATTTCACCCCTGGGTAAATACACACCAGGTGAAATTTGCATTTATTCATATTTTTTATCTGAATTTTGCTCTAAAAATCCCCAAATGAATATGAATATTGGCCTCTGTTCGCAAGCTTGCTCTTTATGCTTTCCCATGGTAGTAAATTTGACTCTTACTAACGGCAGGTGAAACTGCTCTTCATGGAATAAGAGGCTGCTTAAAATCTTTAACTCTTTTCTTGATGGATTGGTGCAGCCACTTGTGAATGCATATGTTTAAAGGTTCATTTACCTTTTTAATCAAGAACTCCATGCAATTTTTATTTTCTTATTTTTATTTTTTCTCCAGTATATGCCTTTGCTTTACCACAAAGAAATGGAGCCCTCTCTTAGGTAGGCTGGTGAGGGTGAGCCCTCCCAGTCTCCTCCTGTTCCCCTAATGATGCCAGCAACCCTGTTCTGCACCTGTTGTTAAATGACTTCATTTTCTTGGCTGGAGATGTCTTGAAATGTACCTCACTCTCTGGATGACAATTTCCCAGAATTACAGTTTGAGTAAAACTTTAAAGCACGGAAACTTTTCTGTTTCTCTTATTTCTTTGGTTTATGTCATAGAAACCCGATCTTAGACATTAGTTCTGAAACACATCTCAGTGTCAGCTCGTGAAAATATACATTCAGCGATATGGATGCGACCTTTTCTTCCCTTTTTCATTCCTTTTATTTCTGAGGGACAAACTCGGAGTTTATGCAGAGGTTCATGCAGTAAAATGTTGCTCTGTAGCAGTTTGTGATTTCTGCTCAATTATTCCACCCGGAGCCCTCCGTTCTGTCTCTGACTTCATATTGCTCGGCGAAGATACCGTGTTCTGTCCTTTCCTAAGAGGACTGACTAAAAGTGCAGAGTAAAGTATGCTTGGTGTGACTGAAGGTTCTGGATGTTCATGATGTGCTTGACAGTGCAAAATGTTACCAAAATACCAAAAAGAGTTGGTAGCACATTTAATGCCCTACTTTTTACACTGAAGTGTTTGCTTATTTTGGATTTGTCAATATTTCCAGTTGTGTCACACAATCTTTTTTAATGCTTAATGTCTCAGTAAATATGATTTTCTTTCAAGGAGTTATGGTCCTCTCTTTTAAGTTAACATTCAGTGCTATATTGTATTAAAAGTTCACTTCTGCTTGGCAATTCCAATCAATCAAGCCCTGTCTCTCTCTTCTGTCACTGTACTTTCTACCAGTGGAAAAGCTTAAGTAGCTATCATCTTGGGTTGAAAAATTGAGAGTATAAACTCTGCAGAAACAGCTAATTGATTGACATGGTGGAATGCTCTGCAATAGAAGTGTTTTTCCCTGGAAAAAAAATTGTTAGTCACAAACTAAGTATATTTTCAACAAAAAAAAAAAGAAAGAAAGAAAAAAGGAGAAGTAAAGAAATTAAGTTAATTATCACACAATTACAATAATGGAAAGAAAAAAACCTAATCAGACATGAGCAGCTTGTATAACCATTAACCAGGCTATGGTAAACCATTACTTAACTCTGACTTAAGAGATCCATCACGGGATTCATGGCAGCCAGTTAACTAATGCTTAAACAATTCCACAGTAATTTAAAGCTGTGGTAAACGGCATCACTCAACCAAGCAGTTACTTTCAGTCTCAATAGTTATTTTTAACTGGTATGAAGTTATGCTAACTCCCTCCTCCCTTTCCCCGCCTAAACTGCAAATGCTAACAAGTTTTTACTAGCTGTGTGACACAGTATGAAGCCCTTTACTGAAGTCCACGCAGATGATATTCATTGTTTGGGTTTTTTTTCTGGAAAAATTAAATTTAAAAAAAAAAAATACAGTTAAAAAAAGAATCTTCACTGGAGAGTAGTGTCAAATGAATCTGCAAAAATTTCCCTTGGCTGAAGCTGTATTTAATCTCTTTACAAAGATATAAATACTTATATTTATTTCCTCATCTTTAATTATTTTTTACTTTAAAAGTTGCTAAAAAAATTGCATATTATCAAGATCAATCTAACAGCTGGTAGCCATCCAGATCATTTTTTTTCTGCATACTCATATACTGATAATAATAATCAGTCAAACTCTAGAAAGGAGGTGAATTGCATGAGGAGGGTAACAAGTGGACTAAAGCAAATATGACACCAGTGAGTGTTGAAGAGGTAGTGGTGGACAGGAGAGAAGCTGCTGCTGGGGTGTTATAGTGGCTGGAAAAAGCTTCTGTGTTTGTTTAGTATTTTTACTTCTAACCTGAGGACCAACAGTGGGAGTGAACCGATAAATTATGCTGATGACACAAAGCTGGGTGGCGTTGCCTTTGCAGAGGAGGATCAAAATATCATGTAGGAACAGCTGGATCACTGAGGATAGAAGTAAAAAGAAACGGATGAAATCTAATAGCACAAAGTTCAAGGTCATGCAGTCCCATGGAGCCCAACAAGAATTTCTGCCAAGAACCAGTAGCCTGTATTTTGGAAAGAGCCAAAGAGAAGGAACAGTCTTGAGCCTAATGTCTGGTTACAGGTGAGCAGGAAAATGAAATTCCTTCTGGGTTTCATTTGGCAGTAAAGTCACTTTCTGTGCCTTTCTTCCCACGTCTCACAAGGCCCAGATTCCTGTCCCTGTGCCACCGATTGCTGCCTTCTTGCTGGTGCCAATGCAATGGGATCGCTCTGGAAAGGAGACGATGGGAAAAAATAAAGAGGTTGGAAGCTGTTTCAAGTTAAAGGATTGCAAAATGTCCAGTGCGTATATGGAAACCATGTCATCAAGAGTGCTGCGAGCAGCCCTAGTCAATCACACGCAAGAAAGATTAATGGAAAGTGGAAGAGGTGCATGGGAAGAATATGGGGCTGATTTGGAGGCAAAAAGCTCTTGTCTGACTAGAAGACACCAAAACTTCCTGGCTAGTTTTACATAGCAAAACAGTCCCAGAAAGCCTCAATTACCATAAACATATGGGGGCAGAAGAGGAAGGGTAGATAAATGGGAGAGAAAAGGCATTTAAACTGTTGAAAAATATTACTGTGACAGCAAATAGATACAAAGTAGAATGTATTTAACACAGGTGTATTTTGCCTTGTGAATCAGAATTGGGTTCCTAACCACCAGGTCAGCGATCAGGAGAGCTCTGGTCCAGAACCGTCTGCCGGGTGGAACAAAAATCTATTCTTGTCGGACGGGAGATTGATTTGTTATGAAAAATTATTTCATATGGAGCCTGTGATTGCAGGGGCATGAACTTTGTCTCAGGAGGCTTCCAGTCCTATATTCTTGGGCAGTAGAAAGTGTTTGATGTATGCAGAGGACTGATCTATAACAAGTACCTGACAAGAGCTTTTATGCTTTAAAATTTTAAAAGTTCAGAATTAGTTTTTGGCTTTCAATTATGCATATTTTTCTGCAGGTATTGTTTTATGAGGCCAATGGCACAAGAACTGATTCTGTGAGAACCAATTGATTCTGTAATGTCACCAGTATTGGTGACATCAGTATATACTGACAGAATAACTTTCTGTATTCTATTAATTATTTTTTTTCTCTAGAACATCAGAAATTTAGAGAATCCAGAAAAGCAGTGAATGTAAACAAACTCTCCTTTGCAAACAGCAAAGCTGCACAAAAGAGCTTACAAGGAGAAACTGGGACCTCTTGCGCCGATTGGGACACTCTGCTGCCTACCTCCTGGCCCCAGCTAGTGACCAGTGTCAGCGCTAATGAGGGGGAGATGGCAGCCAGCATCTCTGGTAGCTGCTCTTTCTCCTTATAGCATCGCTGACAACCTCCCCAGAGCGCATCTCTGAACAAGTGAGCTATTAGTGTGGGAGAACCGGCCTCATGTAGCAGTTTTGGGGATTTCATCATGCCTTCCCTCTGACACCAGTGCTCCAAGAAGAAAGAGGTAGACCTGGCCACCCAGTAGCGTGGGAAGGGAGAGGGCTGGGAAGAGGGAGTAAGATGACAGCCTGGTGTTATTCCAGGAGGTGCGGTGCATTAAGGGTCAGCACGTATAATTGCCTTGTTACATCTCAAGATTAAAGCGTCTGAAAATTAGTTTAAGATCAGTTATTGAATAGAAAGGGCTGCAAGGGAAAGAGTGTCATTATTCATTACACAGGCTTGAGACACGATCCAAATCAGACCTGCCACAGACATTCTCTCAGACACACATGCCTGTAGCCAGAAGAATGACAGCTCGAAACCTACCTACATGTCAGTCAGTCTCGTTACCCCAAATAAACTTTCGCTTCTATGGCATCCTTTGCTTCAAAGCAGTGCTGACAAGGATTTATTGAATTAACCTAAATGGCTTTAAGCCCCAATTCATGCTGGTGCAGCATGTCTCTATCAGGGGTTTGCACTGGTATAACTAATTGATTTAGTTACAGATGGGAAAATTTTCTTAACAAGCGAAGGCCTAAACTGCTGGCCAGGCTGCCTTTGTTGTTTGCAAGTAATCTCCCTCAGCCCGTTGTTAGCATAAATCTGTTCTATTTTGGATTCCCATAGAGCTAATTTGCACAGGAGTCACACAATAGCACGGTTTACACTTCTAGCTCCTCTTCAAAACAGGATTTTTTTACAAAAAAAGGACTTTTCAAGAGTTGTCTGCATTCCTGTGAATATTTCATTGCCTCTACCTCTGTCCTCATGCACAGTGTGGAAAAGTGATTCATTTGATAAATGATCTTTTTCTAATTGGGCACAGAGGGCAGAGTGTATGTTTCTGGTCCTGGACTGGGTGCACAGCACCCTTTGAATCACCTTTCTGATACAAAATGTGATATGAACATACATTTGACAGCTATCCTATAATACTCTATATGGCTACCCTGTAATACTCTATATGAATATTATCTTGTTGATCTCAGTTCTAGGTTTATCTGTTACCGTGTCCACATAAGCTCAGCTGAAAACCAGTGTGAAACCATCGTAATGAAATCTAAGTTGATGGTCACAGAAAATGTATATCTTCTCACCTGAATGAAGTTAAATTCAAAATTAAAATTACCTTTTTTGGGGGGGGTAGGGGTGGGGGAGAGGGAGGCAGTAGATATGAGGTCCAAGTTTAGGTAAATCAAGTTTGGAAGCCTCTTATATACGGGTGTAGAATCTGGGACAACTACATCTTTGTCCTATTTATTTTACACACATATTTGTAACCATAACGAGTTACCAAAGGCTCTCCTGTTTATTTTAAAAGACACCGGAGTTGGAGTTCTTGGGCTTTTTTTAGTCCATTTGTTCACTTTCACATCTAGTACTCTTTTGGGTGAACAGTGCTTAAACCTGGAGAGTGATACAGCATCCAGTAACCTCGGCAATCACTACCGCTCTTCAAAACGAAGAGCATTTCAGGAAAAGTTTTTACAGAGGATAATATGGGGCATTAACTGTTCATTTGACTCTGTTTGTTACCTCTCCAAAAGATAGCTTTTTTCATTATCAGCTTGATTCCTCTTCGGTTCTAGTCTGTTGCATTGTTCCAGTACTTGTGAAGTAGCGGTGATACAACCAAATGGGCCCAAATGACTCATATTCATTTAGGCAGTATATAAGCATTGCAGTCTTTGCCACAGAAAGAACTGTATTTTCCTTGAGACCATTCATGCTCTTTGTATATTTGAACAATATCTATTTTGCAGTCTAATCCTACGAAGACGTGGTCAGAAAGTGGGGCATTACAGAAGCTGATAAAGACAGATTTGTAGGTGAGTACTTCTTAGTAATATTTTATTTGCCTAAATAATTAACCCATGTGTCCAAAATAGATTTGAACTGCTCATAGAATTGAAAAATAAAGGGTTTTCAAAAGAAAATTAACGTGGGTAAGAGGGTTTATTACTATGCTAGGTGGTCTTGTTGCTGCCTTTTTGCTCTAACTAATTCAAAAGAAAAGTGTTTACATACCAGGAAAATATAATTCCATTCTCTAAAGTATATTATTATGGCTATGTAGTTTTTTTTCTTATGTATTATAAAAAGATATACATGAATAAATAATGCAATTTTCAAGGAGAAAATGTTGCTGCAGCCCAGAAATGTGAACTTTTATCATACAATTTTGTATATTGCAAAGACTTTTGAAAATTAGCTAAAGGAATGGTTGATAGTTGAAGAGAATGAATTGGGATGTATCTTGGCTCATTTACCCAATTGTGGCTGCAAGCCCACATGTGCCCTTTTCAGACACAGTTTTCACACTGCTGCTCAATTCTAATACTGCTTTTTCAAAATAAATGTTAAAAATTGTTTCTAAGTAGACTACGCAACAACTTTAAAATTTATTCCTTTGCCAATGAAAATCTTTATATATGTATAGCTCAGAATTAAATTCTCTCTGCAAAGTCAGTCAAAGCAGCAGAAACTACTCACTTATATGCTGTGGGTATAAATATAGGTTTTATCTTTCATTGCAGGAAATGTCCTACCATTTCGAACAATGCTGATCACTTTTTGATGCTTGTGTGGTTTGTACCACAGTTTTTTCTCTGTTTTAGGAGTGTCTCTGGCTACCTGACAAAGTACAGCTGGAAGTCAGGTATGAGCTGAAGGAACAGAATACATGTAATAGGCATCAATGTTCCTTATACACGAAAAAATGCAGTTAGGCTTCAAGGGTGGGGTTTATAACAACCATCATGGTGTGAGGGTAAGATTTAAGCCAATCAATGGTGTAAGCCATTTCTCCATCCGTCTTTTATGATACCAAGCCTTTTGCAGTTCTTCTGTGTCTCAGCTATTTTATTTTTCTCTCATTTTTATATTTTTCATGATTTCCACACTCTTTGTTTTCCTCAACTTCTATGATTTATGTTCTCAGTGCTGAAAAACATAGTGAGGAGACTTTGTTTCTGCACATCTCCCAGTCTTTCCCTAAGCACCCCACATTATAGTATACAGCAGTGAAGTGTTGTGCAAGTGAAAGGTCAACACTCTCATGGACTTAATGAGAAATGCTGCTTTCTGGGTGCGCACGTTTCTCTCTCACCCATCTTCTCTGCTTTTTCTGCAAGAGAAACTCCTGGCGTTTCCTTTCATGAAGGAGCACTAGGGTTAATTATGCAGGCACCAGAAAGCACTCCAGGAGTGAGTTTGTGCTGAGGTGCTTGCTACTCCTCAATCACCTACAGCCCCTGTGTCTGTGAAATAAATTCTAGCCTCTGAGGATGTGCACAAAAAAGAAAAAAGGGTTTACTGGGGAGAAGGCTGAAGGAAGCAGGAGCTAGAAGAGATATTCAGTTTCTCTGGTGGAACACCCAAGGACAAGTTTCACATTTCCCTTGGGCAAGGGAAGCAGAGAGAAAATTTACTGATTTGTCAAGTCATAGAGGACATACGTGCTGGGATCGTGATTCAGGTTTTCCAAAGCCACTGCAGTGTCTTCTCCAGCTCATCATGCTCTTGCATCTTTTTGGTGCAAAATAGATCCTCACTCCTAATCTACAGGCTATCTACCTCTGAGCACCCATAGAACAGCTAAATAAATGAGGAATAGACTCATCATCACAATAACATTTGTTGGGTACAGGGGTCAGATATATACCAAGGAGGTGGGTTTATCAAGGAAAGTATTGGTAGATCCCATTTTGACATGCAGGCCTCACATCTAAATTACCCTGGCTCTCGCCTCTCTATCAATACATACCATATATTCTAATACACGTTATATCTTCTACAATAACATATTGATGTGAAATATATATATTGGATATGTTCTATAAAACATAACATGACACATTCTTTTTCAATAAACAAGGTAAAAAAGCACTAAAAGAAAGGGATTTATACTTGTTTATGATTCACATAATGGCTGTGTCCTTGAGGAACCAATACTGATCATATTGAAAAAGATTAATCCATAAATAAAATTAAAAGAATCTAGATACATAAAGCACAGAGGACAGAAAGTGTCTCACTGGAGTCTAAACTCCCCTGCCCCTTTCTTACTTCTGATCTCCGTTACCATGAGCAAATTAGGTTGCTGCTTTTTCATGATCTGTTTTCAGGTCAATGTCAAGGACTATTAATAATCTCTCAGACCACGTTTTATAGGAGAAATATCTGAACAATGTGGAAATGAAAAAGGACCCTCTTGGCACATTGAGCATGCGTGGAGGGAGAGCACAAGAGTTTATAGAATGATCTAAGCAGACCAGCTGGAGAGTAAGTGGTTGGATGAACAGATGATGTGAGAAGAAGCCATCACAGAAGCAAGTACGGGTCTTGGATGCCTGTGGAATGAGATGAGGAAGTAATTTTGCTCATCTACATACCCTCCATCCTATGAAGACTTGTTTATGTATTAATTTCATGTCAATGAGTAGCCCTACTGACTTCATTAGGACTAATTATGTGTTTAAGATTAATCACATGCTTGTGTTTTCCCTTGCTGAAGATAAATTTTCAGGAAAATTGTTCTTAGAACGTTTTTCACCTTACATGAATGCACTACCTCAGATCTGAGACAGTGTAAACACTTGCTGCCCACAAAGCACCCAGCACTGGAGCTGCTTTATGGGAACCAGGCTTGGTGGAACTAGGGAGCAGCAGAGGGCAAAGGTGAAAACAACAGGAGACTGAAAAAAGAGGGAAGGGAAGTTGCTTAGATGAGCTCCTGGGGGATTTGAAAGGAACTTTGAAGGAGTGGAGAAATATAGCAAGGCAGTAGTATATGTTATATTTAACATCAGCCTTTTCAACAGGGAAAAATTAGCACTGGTTTTATATTGAAGCAACATTATATTTGTTTCTACTGCATGAAAACACCAAACATCTAATGTGCGTTGTGGTAGCACCGAACCCTTTGTTATCTTTTGATACTCTAATGCTTGAAGTAGTGAAGTTTTATTTGTTTATTTTCAATAATATAAAATATCTGTTGATCCTAGAAGTCTTATTTCTAAGTACCTGACCTCTGAGTAGAACCTACTCCCCCTCATAAGGATCTAAATACTTTGCTGTTCTCAAACACGTCAAGCTGCAGCAGATAGGAGGTGACACCTGGGAGTGTGACCCCTTCCCTTTCTGTGGTACCCACTGCTTCACTCCAAGTGGTGGGCAAATATCTCCTTCCTCCGGAGATCATAAACCTGAAATCTTCTCCCTCCAGCAGTCTTCTGTAACCATTTTTTCAAATAATTGATCCCATTCTCTCTTCATTTTTAATGTTCAGGCCGACAAAGGTGGTTTCCTAAATTTCTAGTAGATATCAGCACTCGCTGAGGAGGTGAGACACCCAGGCTCAATACCATCCATAGCCTGAAATGGTTCAAACACGTCTCTCTAATTAGCAAGGATTGTGTGAATAAACCTCTTGAAACTCTTTGAGAACATCAGGGTTGGGCTGAAAGAGCCACCACACACTTACCAGAGGCAGCATGGACTGTGTCGCCCATGGACATGGGGGGCAGAAACCTGGCTGACCCCTCTAACCCGCAGACTGTTTTGAAAATAGGATTTTCTAAGAAGTAGAAAAGTGGTGTAGCTGGTGCTTTGGATTGTGGTTGGAGTGTTTGGTGAGAGATAAGCATTCGTTGCCCCAGGACAGGCATTTACAAGCATATCTGGGAAAATAAATGCCTGGAGAACTTGCAGATGAAGTAGGGATATTACCTGATAAATCCGGGTCCTTCAATAGACCTTTGGTGGGTTTAGAGCCCCTAACCTAGAGATAAGATGTTGCTGGACTGGATCTTCCCAACATAAAGCTCAGATGGTTAGACAAACTGACAAAATGCATTTAAATGAAAAACTTAAATGAAAATGTTTTTAATCCATTCCCCCTTCTTCTTCTTTCCTTTTTATGCCCTCTTATGAATTTGAACTCTTTCTCAGAATTTGTCTCTGGAGGGCTCCTCTATCTCATTCCTTAGGTTCCTCAGATTTAGAGGGAAATATAAAGACTATTTTTACTTCTGCACTGGGATTAATAGAATCCAGCCTGCCTAGCTGCAAGGTAAATCAGCACAATTTCCCTTTATGCCAAATGCCAGTGGTTTGTCATAGATGTGCTTAAGCCCCATCATTAAGTGTGGTTTGCAGTACACACTGTGTACTAGTAGTGGTTAACTAGGGGAGAAAGCTAGAAATAGTGACCCAAAGGCTGAGTAAGACCCACTTTCAAACATCCTTTGACCATATCCCCAAACTGAGAGCAGATCTGCTTTGCTGATCATAAAGGGTATATTATTGGGATGGACTCTTTAAACCCTGCCATTTTTGGCATTTAAAAATAAAAGGATAAACAAAAACACATCTGGTCTGCAAATGTGCATGCCGTGTTTGAGCTTGATGCAATTTTGAATTAGTTGTTAAACATTGAAAATCAGGGTTCATAAGGGAAATGCCTACTCAGCTGATTGTAGTGCAACTGGTGCAGCTATAATAGGCGCCAGACACTCCTGGAATAGCAGATAACTGTGTATGGCTACACAGGCATAGACAGAAAGAAAAGCCAGATGGTGTACTTAACTGCACTTAAAATCTGATTGTGTGTGTCAATAATGAATGCCCAAATCGGATTCTGCCATAAAAAAACAACTATATGTGCATACCAGTAGAACAAATGCAGCCCTATAGAAAAAAAAATAAAGGGTGGATTCCATCACTGTAATGATGGTTATTGTGATGATCAGTTATTTTGTATTTGCTGCAGGTTTTTAAAGTCTTAAATATTAAATATGTTACAACACAGTAACAGAAACAAGTAAATCATAAGGGCAATTCTGACAAATAGAAAAACTACTATTTATAGCCAGTTTTCTTAAAAATTAAAACGCTGTCTGTCAATCAGATTGCTGGCAAAAGTTTCTGGATGCTACAGTCTTAAAATACCTCCTTTCCTTGGACATCAGAGTGAAATCCTGGTGGGGTCAGTGGAGTCCTTCATCATTTCAAGGTAGATTAAGTTGTTTATTATGGGTGAAAGTTAGGCCTGATAGTAATCGATGCCAGCTTTACTGTCAACAACAGCATCAGACCTATAAATAGACATTTCATGTAAGACTCTAAAATAAAGAATTTTTACTTTTCTGTATGGAAATTAAGGTTCCCACAGTTATTCAGTCTTAGAAAAAGAATTTGCTTGGCTCAATTAAATAAGAACAATTAAAGAATGTAATTCCCTGTAATTCCTCCATATGCTTGCTCCCTCTCTCTCTCTCTCTCCATAACGGAGAGATTCTGAACCCCTTACTTGTTGGGTATTTACTGTTAGCAGCCCCACTGATTTCAGCAGGAAAGCTTTCAGAGCAGGTTGCTAATCAGTCTGAGTAAAGTTAGCAAAAGCTGACCATAAATAAGCACCAAATTCTGTCAATCACTCAGTCATATTAATCAGATTTGGCTGGATATTTTGTCTGTATACGTTCAAGTGGCGGAGTCTAAAGCTACGTGGCGATGCTAGCCCAAAAACATTGGCTAAGGCCAATTTAGTAAGTGTTGTTTTCTCTCTGCATGGAGTGTCATGTAGACATATCGTCCTAATGCCTCCACTTCTGGAACTAGCAGTTTCCTCCTGCTGGAGTAATAGCAGCTGAGGTTGCGATGACACTCACAGAGTTTAGGCTCTCAAATCTCTAAAGTACTTTTGAAAATTGTATGCAATATTTATTACCCCTTCAAATTGCAGTTCAGTGGAGTAGCAGAAGAGAATTGGACTGCCTTTCATTACAGTTTCCTGACCTTTTATCTAATGTAAAAACCTATTTTTAATTGCTGGCATCTTTGCCAAACCTTAAGAATTGCCTTGTAAGGTCTTAAATGAGCCCCGATGGGTGTGAACATTATGACATTGTCTAATTACATGGTCACATTTGAGTTTTGTTCTAAACTATTTGTGCTTCAGTCTGTGCACAGGACAGAAGGAGCTTAGCTAAAAAGCAAATATTCAATTTTAGGTCTCTTCCCATTGCTCAATATGTCCCCCATGCCTTATTTACTGCACAATATCCAAACCCTGCTATGAAGATAATTATTATGTCCCTTCCAGGTTTTAATACAGTGCTTGTTGCTATAGTACCTGAACATTTTACAAACTATAATGAATTTATATGCACAAAAACCCCTCTGAGGTGAGGACTAGTATTATTCCATTCTGCAGATGCTGAAGTGAGACATAGAAAGTTGGAGAAAAACAAAAAACAAAACAAACAAAAAACCCAAGCCCTCTAATATGTCAGATTTGAGGTGATGAGGACTGAATTTTTGGTGTGCTACTTTATATATTCAAAATTGCACTGCACCACTTGTCTACCAAAGGTATAGAGTGAGTCACTCTGAAAATCAGGAGTGAGCAAATAGTGCAAACCAAAGACTGAAAAAAAAATCACTCCCATTACATAGGGCAGTGACATAAATCCAGCTTCCCAGACCGTTGTTCCATTGTCTTAACTCGAGACCATCTTTCTCTTCCTGAAGTCCTTGCCCAGGTGACCACTTTTCATAGCAAAGGGACACAGGTCCTACAGGCAGCGTGCTTCGCGCCAGAGCAAGGCAGATCTAGAGTCCTTCTCCCACCAGAGCAAGAAGGAAACGTGCCAGCTCTGAAAGTTGGCTGATGACAGGGTTATTTAAGGAGAGCTCAGCAAGGGCAAGGCTGTGGCGGAGACGGTAAATAAGCGTTATGCTCTGATGCTCACTGTAAGAAGACTGGGGGGAGCCCTGAACCTGTTGAGAGGACTCAGCGAGGGATCGTCTGAAACAGAAGAAACCATGGAAGAAGTAATTGAATAAAGAGATAGACTAAACCCTAAGAAATCAGTGGGACTGTATGATACCCACCCGAGTGTCTTAACAGAATTAAAGGGTGAAATAGTTGAATTATGGATGGCGGTATGTAACCTTTCTCTTAAAATTTCACTCATTCCTGAGGAGTAATGAACGTGACACGCATTTTTAAAGAGAAGATCTCCAAGCCTGATGTCTGTACTTGCTAAATTAATACACGCAATGATAAAAGATAAAATTAGTGGAAATCTGGATACTAGATAAGATACTAGAAAGATAAAATGTAGTTTCTGTAAATCTAGTCCTGGCCTTCAAATGCAGTGGAATTGCCTGGAGGGGCCAGCGAGCAAATTGTTAAGGATGACCGTGTTGCTATAATCTGCCTGTATTTCCAGAATACTTCTGACAAAGTCCCTCACCACAGGACTTCAAGAAAATGAAGCCTCCACAGCACAGGAGAGCTTGGATAAATAATAGGCTCAGAAGCATAAACAGAAACTAGGACTAAATATTTGGTTTTCAAAATGAGAGGAGGGCTCTAGGGCTCTTCTAGGACCTGTACTATGCAAAGTATGTATAAATGACCTGGAAAGCACAAAAAAAAGCAAGGTGACAAAACTATCAGAGCTGAGGGAGTCAGGCCCTAGGCTGGCAATAAAAAATTGTAGAATGGGATTATAAGAGTAAGAAGTAAAAGGGCAGGTAAAATTCAATATAGATAAAGTGGTACAGATGGGAAACACTAGTCCTAAATTTACATACCAAATAGTTCTCTCTGACCTGCCTATTATGACTCAGGAGACCTTGAGTCTTATCATAAGGAGCTCAAAAAAAAAGGCTATTGGAAAAACAAATTGGATTTCAGGATTTTAGGGGAAAATTAGGAAAGGATTGGGAAGCAAAACAAGAAACAGTATTACAGCTCTGTAGCTATGGTCCAACTGCACCCTGAATAACTGTGTATTGTTCTTGTCCCCTTGTTCCAGAAGTGTATGGTAGGACAGAGAAAGATCTGAAGATGGGAATCAGGAGTGATTGGAGTCACACGGCAGTTCCTGTACCAGGAGTTGTGAAATGGGGTGGATTTCTTTTGACTGGAAAAGACAGGACCTAAATGAGGGGGAACAGACATTTTTGGAATCATGAAAGCTGTAGGAAAGGTGCAACTGGGAATTGTCTGCTCACTACTTCTTCCAGTACAGGAATCAAGGGACAGCGATATGTCTTCACCCATGGGTAACAAACCTGTAAAGCTCCTCACAGCAGGATGTTTTGTGTTGTGAAGTTTCAAGAGGAGATTGGGGAAGCACCTGGGTGAGGGACATGTTGTGGGTGGCAAAACAGAGAAACTACAGCAGGAAAAGTGTCACAGCTGAGAGACTGCTGGGGCAGGGCCATGTGTGATGCCCTCCATGGTGTGTCCCCTGCCTATGGCACCACTGGAGGGACAGTACCAGGCTGGCAAGACCCTGCTCTGGAGCTGCACGACTGCACTGATGCCTTACCCTGCTGTGAAGAAGGCAACAGTCTCAGGTATGTGGTCAGGTATCATAATGCATAATGCAAAGAAGTGAATTAGGGCACATCCTCTCCTCTGATTATAGGGTAGAAGAACCTCTGATTGCAGTGTCTTGGGACTGCTACAAAACACGCTTGCAAAATCAATGCCTTGTTATATTTTGAAAATGAAGCGAAGCTGAGAAATGAAACCCACATATTTAAGAGGGTGAGGCTGATGAGAACTTTTTTTTAAATTTTTTTTTTTATTATTTCTCCATTTGAATGAAAGCAATGAAAGCATAGGATCTGTTTAGGGATAGTACCAAATGTGAGAAATGCTCACATCCACACATCACACAGGGTGTTGTGGGAGCAGATGAGGAGTAATCCAAATCAAGGCTGAGTTTCAACTCAGGAGAGAAAGTAGACATCAATCAGTAGCCGTAAGTAAATCAGAGCTGGCACCTTAAGTGCCTTAAATGTTAGAAATTAAACCTGAAACAGTACCCTGATTCTTAAAGGAAGGTAGTAAATTGCTTGCCCGACAAACTGGTGATGTAATCAAAATAAGTAACGTTGCCAAGTCCTGATGAGAGTGTGGAGTCTGGGAATAAAGATTTAGGAGACAGGGCAGGAGTGGATTACCACTGTCCAAGTAAATATCACACAAAAACCAGAACCGGTGTAGGAGGCACAGCTGTCAAGAAGACAATCTTTATTTTGGGACAATCTTAGCTGGGAGTAGTTAAGTGAAATCACAATTCTCAAGCAACACAGCTTATATAAATTTTGCTGTATGCAACAAAAACCCCACGAACCCAAATAACTAATAATATAGAATAATCCTCCCTCCTAAAACTGAGATGAAATTAAAGTAGATATACTTTCCTTTAAAAGAATCTCTCATTATTATCTTCAGCGTGGTTCTCTGATAGTGAAATGAGTGATAAGATGGTTCTAGATGAAAAGGAAAGTCTTTTAATTTACTAAGGAAAAACCCCAGAAGGCTGCTGTGACTGGCAATATTAAAACTTACTCTTCTGTAATTGACTTGTGTCTAATCTAACTTATTTTCTCAGCATTAGTGTTGGTCATGACAGTGAAACAATATTACTCACTCCAAGAAATATCAAAAAGCTGGGTTTTTTTCAGAAAATAAAATAGATGGCCGGGAGGTAGAGATCCCACCGCTGGTAACAAAGAAAAATTTTGTGTGGAGAAAGAGTGTGCCAGGAGGGATGTTTTAAAGTCACTTTTGAGACTGACCTCGGGTTGCCCCACAGGAGGGCAATTGACCTCAATTTGGAGACTGACCTCAGGCTGCCCTCCTGTTCTCTAAACAGTGTCTGGCTGCACCAAAACAATTAATTTGCAACATGGAGGTCTAAGAAGAACCAATCTGCAGATAACTCATCTCTCCTCTGGGCTTGTNGCTGGGTGGTCTGGTGCTGGGAGCAGGGGATTTTGGCACAAGTTGGAAGATATCACAGGATACGTGCCTGCAAACTTCTATGGAGTTGAAGTACAGCAAGTTGAAGCAGGGCTGACCTTGTACCTGGGGCTTAGTCCCTTGCTGGTCACCAGGAACTGGAGGAGGAGTTGTGGATAACTGGCTTTTTTAGACTTTTTGAAGTTCTAGGACAAAGA
The DNA here is from genome assembly GCA_013400055.1 of Nycticryphes semicollaris. Taxonomy (NCBI): domain Eukaryota; kingdom Metazoa; phylum Chordata; class Aves; order Charadriiformes; family Rostratulidae; genus Nycticryphes; species Nycticryphes semicollaris. The sequence continues at coordinate 209,235 of VXBJ01003889.1, read as the reverse complement.
GTCATTAGGGGTAGTCATGGAGGCAGCTCCAGGCTGAGCTTGACGTCACCAGCTGGGCAGCCATGAGTGTGACCGCAGGCCCGGGCCAAATACACCACCCCTAAACCAAAGGTGAACTCATTCTTTGTAACCCCTCCCTGATCCAAGCCCACATAAGCTGCTTTCCACTGGGTCACTGGACTTTAATAAGGAAGGGGTGAAAGGGTGGCTTGCAGGACGGGACCCATGCACAGCCACATGGGCACAGCCAGGACTCCGTCAGAGGAAATGGAAGGTTGAGGTCATGACACATCAGATATACTGACTATGAAGACTGCTTTTTCTCACACCTGTCGTTGTGGTATTCACTCGGGTCTGCTGGAATTACATTTCCTGTCATATTGATTTATTTTGCATTCATCAAAGGGGACTAAGATTTTTAAATTACTAAAATTGGAAATACATTTTAATTTCACACTCAGGCATGAGAGTTACATCTTTAGTGAAGCTGAAATTTTGATAGCAGTGAATTTCCAGATTCCTACTGGTAGTATCATTAGCTCATATTAATACTCTTTCTCCTCTCCGTGAGGAGTATGTGCACCAAGGACTGTGTTCCACATGGATTTACAATATAGATAAACAGAAGCAGAACTGTAAACAGAGCATCAATTCTCATTGCAGTGGCTTTTGATTCAGGGCTGTGTGGAAGTTTTCCAAGCCCTTCTGTTTTTCATATCTGTGGCATTTATGAAGAGAATATCCACTTGCAGCAGTTTTCAGATAGTTTTTATTATTTCTTCTTGCTACCGTTATTCTATGTCAAGATTATGATAAGTAGTCCCTTTGCTGAATGTTGTAAAATCAAGCACAAAACTTATGCATTATATATTTATGCAAAGTGAAAGCTAATTTGGTCTAACACACAGCAAAGTATTATCTTCAAAACTTTACTTTTATTTTCCTCGTCCATTTCTTCTGTTTTGAAGAAAGATTTACAAAACCTATGTTTTAAGATAAGGTCTGTATCACTTTATTACAGTAATAATTTACCTATGTCTCTTACTTGATAGAATTTTTTATTCTTTTTTTTTTCTGACCTAAAATAATATATCTCTGAGATCAAAAGTTCTTACATATTAATGAGGATTAGGCCATTTCAGAGCTTGCATGGAAACCTTCGAATACCATTAAGGTGTTGCAGGAAGAATGTGGCTTTTATTTAATCAATGAATGGTTCTTATTCAACTTCTACACAATGCTTTTGCAAGATATTATGTTTTTTGTTAGAGGACAGACCTTAGAAACAATGTCTTAACAGACTTGGTCAAAAGTCACAGTTTCCATTGCATGAAAACATCAACAATTTGAACATCATGTTAGTTCCAGTTTAGACTGAAAGTTTGAGTTTGACAAAATTGCTTTTTCTCATCTGAGGCTGTCTTGAAAAAAATATCTCCATGTTATTCATCTCTGCCTGGCTGAACGCACCTGACATGATTCATTCTTGTTTGTATCTGTTGTAATTGCACTTTCATTCACCTGCAATGTGCTAATTGAATGAGAGAAAGTAAGTGTGGGAACCAAGAGGTTGCCTCTTTGCTCTAGTGGTGGAGTTGTGAAATGGTTACTCTATATTTGCAGAGAGAAATTAGAAACATGGAGTCATAGAATGGTTTGGGTCGGAAGAGATCATAAAGATTATGTAGTTCTAACCCCCCTGCCATGGGCAGGAACACCTCCCACCAGACCAGGTTGCTCAAAGCCTGGCCGTGAACACCTCCAGGGATGGGGCACCCATAATGTCTCTGGGCAACCCGTTCCAGTGTCTCACCACCCTCACAAGAAAAATTTATCTCTGGTAACTAATCTATATCTCCCCTCTTTCAATTTAAAGCCATCACCCCTTGTCCTGTCACTACACTTCCTGACAAAGAGTCCTTCTCCAGCTCTCCTCTAGGCTCCCTTCAGATATTGGAAGGCTGTTATAAGGTCTCCCTGGAGCCTTCTCTTCTCTGGGCTGAACAACCCCAGTTCTTTCAGCCTGTCTTTACAGGAGAGGTTCTCCATCCCTCTGAGCATCTTCATAGCCCTCTGCTGAACCTGTTCCAACAGGTCTATGTCTTTTCTATGTTGAGTACTCCAGAGCTGGACACAGCGCTCCAGGTGGGGTCTCACGAGTGCAGAGTAGAGGGGTAGAATCACTTCCCACAACCTCCTGGCCATGCTGCTTTTGATGCAGCCCAGGGTGTGGTTGGCCTTCTGGGCTGCTAGTGCACACTGCTGGTTCATATTGAGCTTCTCATCCACAAGCACTCCCAGGTCCTTCTCCTCAGAGCTGCTCTCCAGCTGTTCTCCGCTCAACCTGTATTTGTGCCTGGGATTGCCAAATAGATACTTAATCCTAAGAAAGGGCCTGGATCTGAGGATAGGAAGCAGACATAATCACTTCCTGTTATCCCAGAATTAGACACCAGAGTAGTCTTGCAGCTAGACCTTAACTTTTTCTTCCTCCTTGACATGAACTATAGCTGAGTCATCTTGTTGGCACTAAGAATCCCAGTGTAACATTTATTCCTCTATATTTTACAGGGAGCCTAGAGGTTACAGCTGGAAACTAAAGGTTACAGCACCTGTTATAGAAAAAGCCTTGCATAATTTGGGAGCTTGTTTCAACTTCTGAAGTCGCTTGGGCAACATGAGTCAGATGTTTCAGGTGTTTCAGTGTTGAAAATGTCAAGGGCTTTTGATGCCTAGGCATTTCAAAAATTCTTCTCTGTAACTTTAGCAATGGAAACACCTTTAAATCTAGCATGAAGACCCTTAAAGATATAATTAGCTTGCACAGCAGGTAGGTGGTCTGTGTCCAAGAACTTAATTCACTTCTGAAAGTAGGCCCAAGTTTCCTTTCCTAAGTCACTCACTTTTGAAATGTGGTGTTTTTCTTTCCTTCCAACTGTTCCTTGTACTTATCATGCTCTGTGTATAAACTTAAAAATGAAAGAATTTATAGCACAGTTATAGCCCAAGTCCAATTTGTTTGATTTCTAGCCCGCGTGTAAAAGCTGAGTAACATTTCTAGTATTTTGAGGCTGGGATATGGGGATCACATTTTGTTTATTTACCTGTGCTTTTTGAAGACCAGCTATTTCATTCTACTGAAATACATAGTTTTAGAATGCCAGACATCAGTGCTATGAAATGTCATCTGTGCCTATTTCTATATATTATAAATCCTCCATTGTAAACCCAGTTAGATTAAAGAGTAGAAGCAATTAAAAGACAATAAGGAAATTGTAAATTATATATCTATCTGTGTGGGCCTGATTCTTATTTGTACTTTGATCAGTTCATATTGGCAGAAAACATGTCTCCCAACTAGGTGCAAGAGCATTTACCAAGAAGTTTTGCCTCACTCTAAACTTGTACCAGCCTGGCTTCTTGCTGACTACCAGCCATGAGCTCATGGTCTTAGGCTCTTTAGATGAGTGCAATTATTTATATCTGTGTAACAATTAACATCAGTTGCTTACACAAATAGAAAAGAGCTTCAAATCTATAAAGCCCCCGTAAAATATATAAAAGAATTTGATACTTACCTCAAAAGTTTGTCTACATGTAGGCAGGTAAGAACTCTTTTATATTTTTTCCCTTTTTTATTCTGCCAAAATATCTGGGAACAGTGAGAACTTGATTTGTGCAGTATGAGGAAGCAGCTGCCTCCCTGCAGTCAGAAGCAGGTTGTATTAACCTGGGCTTGGTGATTTCCTAATGATAGCCACTGGACAGACCAGCTGAAACCACCAGCAGGTCTAGGCAAAACACCACATGTGCGCACTAGGAGTAAATAAAAGTCATGCCTTGTCTGCACAGAAGCCGGCTCTGTTCATTTTTTATAGACCTGCCTTTGTTATGAATCGCTCAGCTTAATTGAATTACCTGGGTACGAGGTGTGTGTGACTGGATAAACTGGGCCCTACATGTTTGAAGTAGCATATTTGCTTAACTCATTCATTAATTGAACATGAAACAAATGCTCTTACAATGGGAGGAGAAGGAATTGTTTATATTACAACTTCCTCTGGCCCTGTACCTGTTCAGTTGGGAGACTCCTACCAGCTCTTTTAAGGCATATTCGTCTCATATTGACATCCTCCCTTTCCATATGTTTTTAGTCACAGCAATATGAATTATGCTTATTATGGAAATGACAGCCAAATCTATTTTGCTCCTACAAGTGATGTGCCAAGACAGCCTCTGTTCTGTCAGCAAGCATTGCCAAAGTACAAATGCATATGGCAGCAAACCTTTTTCAAGTTAAAACAGAAATGCTGAAAACTGACTTCACTAATTTGTCAAAACCGCTTCCTGGCTTTCCTGGGATTTCTTCTGGCGGCTATAAGACATCCTTCTCCAATGCAATTGAAAACTTTTTGGAGCTAAGTCAATATTTTCATTCACAATTCATGTTAACACTGGACCTGAACATTCAAGGTGCTGAATATGTCAATGGGGAGGCAACCAGCACTTTCCAACAAGGAAATCATGGTCATACTTGGGTGGTTTGCTGCTATGGCATTGGATTTTGTAAAATTACCTCTAGCTGTAAAATACTGGTTTGAAGTACTACTAACTCAATGTCTGCATTTTATCCTCATTCCTCCCTCTCATTGCATAGAAATGCACCTGTGAGGTCAGAATACAGAAAAGTACATCCCAACTCCTTTTCCTTCCACAGAGTTTAAAATCTTAACGCTGGAAACTATGAGACTACAGCTTTACTCTCCAGCCTTCCTGCAGAAGTTCAGGTCCTTCGTAGGCTGGACCTACGATGGCTTTAGTAGGCTTGGGGCACGTTTCACCATGCCGGAGAGTTGCTTTGCTCTTTTTCTCTTCTACATTGACATCTGTTCTTGTTTTGCTTCTGAGGACTGGAGAGCCCCGTGCTGTTGTCCTTCAACAGCTGGAGAAATATCACTCAGTGGTTCCAAGTTTTATGCCTGGTTTGGAAAGAGAGCTGCATGCTTTACATCTTCAGGAAATATTTACTCTGTCGTTTGTTAACTGGATTCACAGATAAAGCTCTTCAGTGCCTTTAGGTATTTATGAATGCTGCTGTCATGTTTCTTACCTCTACTGGCTCTGCCCAATATACAAAAAGACCCCTTTTTACAATCATTGTATGGGTTTCTTGTGTATAGCAAATCAATTAGTTAAACACATTTTCGTTCTGGGTAGTGTAAGCATCCTGCTGGGTGAGGTCTGGTTTTGAAGGTGAAGGGATCCTAAATTTCTTCAGTGAAGTAGCAGTGACACCTCTGATAGACGATGACACTGTAATCTTGTGTAAAGGGATATTGGAATGGAGATTTCAGTTACTCTTTCCCTGTTCTAAAGTTTCTCGTGCAAGAATGCAAAAAGCCACTTCAGTCACTCAAAATATTAAATCTTTTTTGGCATTTTTGAAATGAATGCTTTTTAGGTACTACTGATCATAACCCAAATCTTTGGCTAGTATAAATCATTATAGACCTTATTGCCTTCAAAGTTGATGCTATTTTGCACTAGTTAAGTGTACAGACAAGGCTTGTAGAGCATAACCATTAGGAAAGAGCAAACTTCCGTGGGTTTTATTCATTTGGGTCATGAACCAGTAGATTTTTTTGGAAGTCACCTGAAAAATACCTCTGTGAGACCTTGGCATTAGTACAATTAGTCATATTGAATCCCAGCACAGGAATTTCTTCAGACAGTCACCAATCCCACCTATTTTTCATTTCCTTAGGAATTTAAGGTTACATGCCTAATGACTTCAAATGGGTTTTGTGTAGTTTTGTGGCTTAGGACTTCTAATATATAACAAGATCATGGATTTGGGTTGAGAATAGAATGTTCTTTGTTGTTTTTCAGAAAATCCAACCTTGAATTTATTTAATTTTTTCCTCCTATGTTAAACTTTAAGCATGTCCCTTCTGAAATCAGTGTCAAAACTCTCCTTGGCATGAAGCAAGAGCGGGGCTGAGTCAGCTGACGGCTCTGTTTTGAGCTGTTCCTGCAGGAATGCGAAGGATGAATACACATGGAGATGTACCGCTAGATTGGAGAGTCCCTAAATTGGTCTGACCTGTGCCTGGCCATCACTTGGCAGACATAACAGTTCTAAGTTTAGCTTTGTATCGATTGTAATTTGCTGTGGGATGCTGGGCAGGGTGGAAGATCTAGAAATGGAAGATTATAATGTGTTATTGCATTTACAGTATTGATATTATTGCAAATCATTCCCTAATTTCTACAGGATTATTTTGAGCACAGCCACATGAAAATACTAAAAATAACAGCCTTATTCCATCATTTGGAGAGCCAGAGAAGTGTTAGACTGCATACTGTGTAATAGAGTAAATTCCTTTCAGAAGTTGGGAATTGTTTAAGACCTATCCGAACTGAAATTTTTTCTAACTCCATTTTAGAATAACCAAAGTTTACAACTTTGCACTAACAGATTTGGAAATTGGATGTTGATAAGAAATGAAGAGTTGCCAAGTGTTCACTTGAATGAAAATCTGAGAATGCCAATGTACTTAACTTGATTTAAATAAAGAATAAGTTTCCAAAGACTAGTGGAAAACAAACACATGTTTCAGCAGCCTTCCAGGCTCTGAAGGGAGCCTACAGGAGAGATCAGGAGGGACTGTTTATCAGGAAGTGGACCCATAGGATGAGATGGAACAGTTATAAACTGAAAGAGGGGAGTTTTAGACTACGTATTAGGAAGAAATTCTTTCCTGTGAGGGTGCTGAGACACTGGAACAGGTTGCCCAGAGCTGTGGCTGCTCCATCCCTGGATGAGGTGTTCAAGGCCAAGCTGGATGTGGCTTTGAGCAACCTGGTCTGGTGGGAGGTGTCCCTGCCCATGGCAGGGGGTTGGAACTTGATCTTTAAGGTAATTTCCAACTCTAACCATTCTATGATTCCAGGCTTTCCAGCAACTCTACAGCTGTACATCTGCATAGAGCATTTAATCACAATAGTAGGCTTGGAGGGGCACAGGTAGACCAATAGAGTGAGGAACTAGAGGTACTTGCTAAGGAGTATGAATCAGCTAAAGTCACCCTGGCTGAAAAGACTACAATGGAAGTCTTTGCAGGGGAAGGATCAACCACCTCAGCCTTTCCCTTTTATTTTTCTTAAAAGTGTAAAGTTCCTTCTTTTGTTTGGGAACCATCACCAGAGGGCAAGGCTGGGGTTAACTACATCAGCTTCTTTGGAAAACAATTAATCCAGGTAGGGATATGACGCCTATTGAACACATTTCAAAAAATATGGGGGTGACAACTGAATATCATGTTATGTTCCTTACCTTCGCTAGCTCTGCTCAGTATACAAAAGGCCCCTGAGTGTAGAGGGATATGTGAAGTGTTTAGATATTGCTTCTTTGCCTGGACAAATTATGTCACAATAACTTGAATAAATTTACCAAAGATGCAGAATGACTTTACAATTCCTTTTTAAACCAAATATGAGAAGCTAAACTAAGCATGACTAAGTACCAGCCCCATTTTAAAACATTTTCTAAACTGTGTTTTATGGGGTTTGACAGACAAGTAACCATAGACACCCATCAGAATCACTGTCCCTCACAGTCCCAGTTGACAACAATGCAAGGAACTCTAAGGCACTTGCTGCTTTATAGAGACTGTACCCTGGAGCACTTTCCATTTACCTGAAGTGGTTTCAACTACTCCAGCCCTCAGATCAAAGCAGTACGACCACATCTGCAAAATACTGCACACAGGGCATCTAGTCCTTTCGGGGTTGTTCAGGCACAAGCTGCCCTTGTTAAATCCATGCTGGCTGTTCCCACTCACCTTCTGGCCTTCTGTGTGTTTGGACATAGCTTCCATGAGATGCCCACTCCTTTCCTGGAAACTGAGGTTAGGATGACTACTCTGTTGTTCCTCAGATCCTCCTTCTTGCCTTTGTGAAAGAGATGTGGTGTTTGTCTTAATCCAGACATCAGGGAGTTCCTCTGAGTGTCACTACCTTCTGAAGATGATAGAGCATGACCCTGCAATGACATTGGCCAGCTCCCACAGCAGCACTGGCACGCACAGCATCCCATGCCATAGACATCCAATGTCCTAAAGTGGTTGCTAAGTCTGTCTTTCTCTGTTTCATGCAATGCTGCACTCCTGTGGTCTCTCACAGGGTGAAAAAAGCCAAGGTGCACATGCAGACTTTACCAGCAAAAGCTGAAGCAGAAAAAGCATTGAGTGTCTCATCCTTTTTCCTGTCACTAGGACCTCAGCCCCACTGCATGCTCGTGTCTTCCTCTGCTTTACTTTTTTCTGCTAATACGCTCTAGAAGCCTTTCTTCTTGTCTTTCAGATCGCTTACTAGTTTCAACTTCATCTGAGCTTTGGCCTTCCTAATTGCATCCCTGTAGGCTTGGGCAATGCCTTGGTACTCCACCTGGCTTGCTCACTCCCGCTTCCACGTGATGTAGGTCTTGTATAGCTAAAAAAATGTAATGCTGTGCACTGCAAAACTGCTTTACCTCCTAATACCATTCTCTCCCATCATCTCTGGTCACCCTGTGAATCAGTTCAGTTGCTGCCATTTTATGATCACTGCCACCTTGTGACCAGCCTCTACAAAATGCCAAATTTTAACCTCTTGAGGTAGCCTAGAAACCAGGAGGTGGAGCCAAACTGTTGTTTTCCTTGTGGTAAACAGAAAATGGCTAATTAGAAAATAATTGATTACCAGGACAACTGTACTGAATGAATGTTTTCTCTCCCTGAGTTGTGGATCTTTTATCCTAGCAGCTCTTCACAGAGAGGTCAAATGATGCTTAGTTCTTCAGTTGTAAGAAGGATAAGGTGGTACTCCCAAGAAAGGAAACATGAAGGTGTACATCTAGCACATTTACAACTAGGATTGTGCAGAATGAGACTGGCAGAATGCACAGCATTCACCCTCCAAATGTTAATCATAGTAATGCATTATACATAATAAGGCTTTCTTTCCTCCTGATGGTGTTCAAGAATAAATAAGGAGTCTTAAGTGCTTACAAGCTACAATAATGGAAGCCCACTGTGTTATTTCAGAAGGGATAAATAGATTGAGATGTCCATACGCGCAGGCGAGAGAGTAGAAACCTTCAGAGATATAAATTAACTGAGCTTTATGCAACATGGGTTTGAAATAAAACATTTCCACCCTCCCCCATCTTTTTTATGGGGTTTTTCCACTCAGATAATGTAGATGCTTAAGGTACAATTATAACATCTTTAGAAGATTGTTAGATTATATGAAAGAGGAAATAGTAATATACGTACAGAGAGATACTGAGAAAGAGGGTATGTGGTTTGAGTCAGAAATCCTCTGATCTCTAAAGAAGCAGATGATGCAGATAAAACACAGACTTCACTGGCACAGCTAGCAGGGAACTTTTATGTGTACATAAAGCAATTATAAAAGGTGTTTGATTTTGCATTAAAGCAGCCAATTAGTTCCCCCCTTTTTTTTTTACTAAAAATATATATTTCTATTACTTGTGTTTTCAGCAGACAACAAACCAAAATGAAGCTTGGTAGAAGTCATTGAGCAGAAAAAAAAAAACTTTCAATGTGTTTTAGTGCAGGAATTCTGATGGGAAAAGTCCCTCCACATTAAGAGCCCTTTCCTGCTATGTCATGATCTACCTGCGGAGCCTTTCCAACAAAACTGGCAAAGACAGTGACTTCGGAAAGACACCTTTTCTTCTGGGGTCATAGAATTATAGAATAGTTTGGGCTGGAAGGGACCTTAAAGATCATTAAGTTCCAACCCCACTGCCATGGGCAGGGACACCTCCTACTAGACCAAGTGTCTCAAAGCCCCTTCCAGCCTGGCCTTGAACACCTCCGGGGATGGGGCATCCACAGCTTCTCCGGTCAACTTGTTCCAGTGTCTCACCACCCTCACAGGAAAGAATTCACAGGGATGAAGTTGGCCATTCAAAGGCAGAGCTGAGGTACCATTTGGTTTGCTGGGCAATCCACACGAGTGACTCGTTGGCTATAACTGCGGTGAACCCGTGCTGCAGGGTTATCCCCTGTAGGGCTGTTTGTTGTATTTCTCCTGAAAACAGGCAGGAGCCAAGAAGTGCCAGCAACGAGTAACTGACCGTGACATGGAACAGAGAGCACCAGGGGCTGTGACACACGGGAGAGCACTGGAGCCTCTGTTTGTTTTTCGCTGTTATAATTGCACTGTTGTATTACACAACATATTTAGCTTTTGCTCTCATGTGGGAGCAGATTTCAGGACGGTTCCTGCAGCATATTAGCTTCCCATGAGGAATGATTTCAAAGGGCAACTCTGAGATATAGATGTAAGAGAGCTGCTGATTTTAACATGTTTTCATAGCAATTGTTTCAGAATAGCCATGCTTTAGAGTACTAACATTCATTTATTAAAGGTTGTTTACTTACAGGTAAACTATTCAACCAGCCTAACATTCCTCCAGTTCTTGTAGCCTCTCAAAAATTATTACTGTTATTTCCAAACATTATGTAAATATTTTTAAAGCAAAACCATTAGCATTGATAAACCACAATAGTTGAGACAAGATTAAATTGACTCATGGGCACGTGGAAAATTTGCATATAAAAAGTCCTGGAGGCTATTTTATGAGACCCAAGGATCAAGGTTGCTACCCTGGCACAGAATGAAAGGGAAGTATCGTGTCGCATATATGTTTGGCAGCATTTTAAGGATTTGAGAATGCTTCATTCATATTCACAGGAGCACTGAAGTAGGTTAGTCACCACACCAGTAACACTGACTTTTCAGCCTTGCATCTGTTGTGAATCTGTCCACATTCACTGACCAAGGGAGATGCCCCAAAGCTTGCTTCATGTTCCAGTATGAAGCAATGACAACGTTCTTACAAGATTTTGAATTAATGGGACCAGCACTAAGGTTTTAAACCTCATGTGAACATCTGCGATTGGTTTTGATAAGACTTCCCTGAATCTTGTGTAATGCATTTGGAGTCATCGTATGTGGTTATTTTCTGGGAGAAGTTCCAGAAACCAAAGGATAATAGGACATATTCTTCTGGCTGGCCTTGATGATTAGCAAGGGAAGAACTGATTTATTCAGAGCATAAGGTACGCCTTTCCTACACTTTCATGGTATATTCTTCTGAAGGCAGCAGATGAAGGGAGAGGACACAAGCAATGCTCTTGTTCATAATATAGACCTTGCCTTCATGATGCTGAACATGAGCTACTAAATGATACACCTCTTGCAAGTATCCATTCAAGAATTTTTATATATGCTGTTAACGTGAACAACCTTGATAGCTTGTTACTCAGCTGTTTTTAAGAATTTCAGGTAGAAACAGCTCTGTAAAAAAAATTGGGGGTGATAAATTCAGAAGGCTTTCACTGCAGACCATGCTGTAAAAAGATATTTCAAAAATAACTTTCTCCTAGAACTCTTAAGTAAAATATACCTTTATTGTTCGCAGACAGTGCTGCAGTTAGATGTTTAGTAGCACTTGGCATCTCTCTTTTTTCTTTCCTTTTCTTGTCTTTTTTTTTTCCCAAGGATGACTATAATTCCAAAAAAAAAAAGAAATTATATCTTGTAGAAGCAGAAAAAAATAAACTTTTTTAGATAGACAACAAGGAAAACCTGTGCAAAGAGCAAAGAAACAGTGTCTGTTCAAAAACATGTCGAGAAACGGAACTCTTTACAAAGCAGGAAACTCTCCAAACTCATGATAAAAGTTTAAGGTGTGTTCCTTTGTACGGGAACAAGGTCAGTGCTCAGCCATCCAGCTCCTGTATTACTCTGAACTTATGGACTTTCTTCCTACTAAAAATAAAGGGAAGAAAGCTGTATAAAAGCCAGCTTTGGGAGCTTATTGGGTAGGTGCTTGAGCTAAGGAGGGTTTTGCTCATGCAAATCATGCCTCTCTGAGAACAAATACCAAATACCACTGAAATCAGAACTGTTATTTTTTTACCACCAGTCTACTAGTCAAAAGCAAGGAGAGCCTTATCGGCTGCTGTGAAATTATGGATTTTGGTTGCTGAGCTTACCATCTGTGGGATGTACGAAGAGGGTGACTGCTGACTTCCCAGCTGAAACACCTTACGCAGTGGCTCATCACCTGTTTCTGAGAAGGAGAAGGCACAAGGAGAGTTTGGTTTTCCTACAAATTGATCTCTGATCCTTTCATCCCTTGGTATATCTGTACTTGTGTAGTCTACAGAGGCCTCTTAGGACTAACACGTAGTGAGGTACAGTCACATAAGGTTGTTTGTAGCCACAGCAGTGCTGTTAGCTGTGCTCTTTAGCTCTTTAGTGGATTTGGGTAAAACCACGCTCAGCAAATAGCACGCTGAAAACAAATACCCTCTTTGTTGTCTTAGGATATACTGTGCCCATTACTGTACCACATTTGTTCTCAAAACAGACCCACAGGTTGTCTCATTTTGATTTTTGAACTTTGAGCTGACCAGTTTTCAGATGCTGGTACCATGAAAATGATCAGAGGGCTGGAGCACCTTTCTTGTGAAGACAGGCTGAGAGAGTTGGGGTCATTCCGCCTGCAGAAGAGAAGGCTCCAGGGAGACCTTATAATGGACTTCCAGTACATGAAGGGAACCTACGGGAGAGATGAGGAGGGGCTCTTGACCAGGGAGTGGAGTGATAGGATGAAGGGGGATGATTTTAAATTGAAACAGGGGAGATTTAGATGAGATCTTAGGAAGAAATTCTTTGCTGTGAGGATGGTGAGACACTGGCACAAGTTGCCCAGAGAAGCTGTGGTTGCCCCATCGCTGGAGGTGTTCAAGGCCAGGCTTTGAAGAACTTGGTCTGGTGGGAGGTGTCCTTGCCCATGGCAGGGGAGTTGGAACTCAATGATCTTTAAAGTCCCTTCTAACTTGAACTGTTCTATGATTCTGTGCCTCAGTGTGAACCTTAGTACAGAAACACGCCTTTGGATTTGAAATAGCAGGAGTACCTGTGCTGTCTGGGTGGGCAAGCCATGTGGTAGCTTTCCAATTTATTAATAGTTTTACCAAAATCAGAGTTTGTATGAAAAAGTAAATTAAATAAAAAGAAAATAAGCAAATACCCAGCTGAATGCAGTCTATTTGGGCTACTCCATGCTGGGCAGCCAACTGTGAGGGGGAGAAATGCAGCCTTAGGACAGTAAAGGCTGTGAGTCCAAAAGCTCAAGAGGTGACCAAAGTACCCAGCATGTTCTTGGGCAGTTTATAAAGATGGCAAAAATCATTTAATTCATTCCACTGCTGCTCACCAGACACCACTGCAGAAATAAGTTAATTGCAAACAGTGAGCCAAATGGTGTTCCCTTTTCTGCCACCACAGGGCTACGCCTTGGTTTGTACTGTGCAAGTTGCTGCAGGTCTTCACCTCTCGTGATCCCATCTTTGAGCATTAGGAGTTTGACATCAAGGGCTACAACTAAAAAGGTGACTAATTTCTCATTGAAATCAAGGACAAATATGGAACTAACATTTGCCTGCCATGTTTAGTGGCAAGCCAGATTCAGCCTTCTTTCCTGTCTGGAAGAGGGGAAAGGACAGGAGCTTTCATTTCATCCTTCTGTTTGCTGGCTGAAGCAGTGTGGGCAGTGTCAGCGTTTACAAATCACTCCCTCTTAAAAGCCAGGAGTCACACTGCTCCCCAGTCCACTGGTGGGACAGTCCTGGCCAGGCAGTGCCGTTAGCCCAAGGCTGTGCCTGAAGACACTAGCCATCTCCTGGAAGCTCTTGCCTGCTGTGTTTGTTCCCCTGGTCAGCAAACAGATTTGGGAAGTACTAGCAGGAGGGCACGTTCATTCAACAGGTGTGCCTTTGGCTTACTGGGGGGGCCAAAGGCGGACCAAAAAGGCATGAGGGTGTAAATAGGAGGTTTAATATTTCACCAAAATGTCAAAGCTTAAAACGCCTGCTGGAGCAACGGAAACACCTGTGCAAGGCTGAAGGGAAAGCACAAACCACTGTAAAATCCTTATAACGTTAATACCAACGTGATCGTTAGAGTAGTTATTCACTGTAGATATGGTTAGTGGCACGCAGGCAGCAGGTTTTTAGTTCTGTGGTGTTTTGCTGACTTTACAGTAAAATGGTCTTCCTTTCCCAGATTTTAATGTGCTATGTCAGGAGTAAATTATATAATGGATGCTTGGGACTTTCTGTCTTGTGGTCTGATTCTATAACAAATTTCACCCTTCTTTTCCTCAGAGAGGGTAATTAATGGAGTGTACTATGATTTCCATATGAGATATCTTTGGAGAACTTTTTTCGTTGTGTATGTACAGACTTGTGAATCACTTGGCTTTGAAAGAAACTGCATTGTGCCAAGCTTAAGCAGTACTGATGATCCATTTTTCTGCAGAGGACCTCTTCAATGTATTCAGGTTCCTGCTTCTTACTGAGGTAAAGATTTCTTTTTTCTTTTTTTTTTTTTTGCCTAGTTGAATAGACCTGTGCACAATCCTTTGTTGTAAAAAAAAATGGTTTAATATCTATGTAGGTCCAATCAACTAAGCACCACTCCCATAGGTAGTAACTGTGGGACCAGGTTAGTTAACCCTTTAGTTAATTTACTGCTAAGTGGTACATGGTTCAGTTTCAGAGTGCAGATCAGTAGAGGAAAAGCAGGTGTCCATAGAGAGACCATCTTATTGTTACACTGAAGAAAATCTGATGATGCTGATCTTAGCAAATTGAATTGACTCACAGTAGTCCTGAAGCTGCTTTTTTTTTTTCTTTTTTTTTTGACCTGAAACACAATATGAAGAATGGATTCAAGAAAGGGGGAAACACGAAAAAGAGGAATGAGAATTCCCTGTGGCTTTTTTGTCTTTGTTCATCTGCAGTAGTAAAAGTTGCCTATGTGAGTATGTGGTAAAATAATCATTTGTCAAAGAGGTAAACTTACTGTACACCAATGTTCTGCATTTAAAAGATCCCTAGTGTACTATGAACTATATAGTGTTCATAAAAAGCCATACTCAAGAGTCAAATATTCTTCCTTCTTCAATTACTGTAGTTTTCCACTGTCTCTAAGGATGGGCTATTAAACACTCAGTGTCAAGGCACAGTACTACACCATACTTGTGTGATATATGACATATTCATTTGGTCACTTTTTTGTTGTCATTGGTCACTTTTGGTTGTCATTGACTCCAATCAAAAAAATAGGAAAAAAAAAGGAAAAAACAATGGAGTCCCCTAAAATTCAGGCAGTCAGCAGGCAGAGTGATTCTGAGGATATCGTGCTTTAGCCCACGGAAGCCTGAGGTCATTTTTGCTTGGACATTGCATAAAGTGCGCCTGCCAGATTCAATATATATAATCCAGTGCCAAGTGACTGAAATTAGGGTTTTACTGTTTGATCTTTCAAGCAAGTAAGCAAATTGTCACTTTCGTTTCTCAATAATTGCTGGGATAACAGATCTGGCTGTTATTTTTTCCAATCTATGCTATTAACCAAGGTATGGAGAAAGGAGTCTGATCAAAGGTAATTAACGATTCTGAACAAGATTTCATTGGGGTATTGGATCACATTTCCTTTACACATGTCAAGGGGAGTATATCTGAAAAAAAGGACAAGGCTGGTTAAATGGAAATGAAGTTTCCAGAGGAAGTTATGTTCTTTTAGAGGTAATGTGTTAAAAGGCTGAGATTACAGAACTATTGCTGAAGGAGCAGCATGCTCTTACATGTTGCTAAGTGCCCCCAAGCTGACATCACCATTAGTTATTTATAGCACACTAATATCTGAAGGCCCTAGTCAGAAGTAAGGCCTTCTGATATCATCCTCTGTCTGAATTGGAAGAAAGCCCTCGGTCCCAAAAAGTTCACAATGTCATTTAATCTCGTTGATGGCAAAGGCAACCAGAACACCTAATGGGGGCTTCAGACTCATACAAAGGGTTTATTGCAGGAACAGCATCTCAGAGAAACCTTTCTTGATGGGTAGATTATTAATTCCTTAATGAAATATTTTAATTTATTTGACTGACATGGACAAATACTATGAATGGAATGGAATGTAAGTCAAGATGATCATGTACCATGCTTCTTCAAACTAGCATAAATTTAAACATAGTAAGGGAAAAATTTCTTTAAAGATTTTTTTTTTAAATAGTATCTTTCATGATCTAACAGTATACATGGACACATGTATGCACGGACACATATATACATGGACACACAAGAAGAGAAATAAGAAAGACACAGGAACATACTTATTTGCATGTTGCAGTTTCTGTCAAGTGACTGCTGGTGGAGTGAGCAATTTGAGAATTCAGAGTAGAGGCTGTACTCAGAATTGGGGGTTGCGATAAAACATTTTTGAAGGTTGCCTATTTTGCAGGGCATTTAAGTCAATACAGCTGCTGTGCCTGCCTTACAAGAAATCCATCATTTCTTACCAGAGAGTGAAGAAGTTCTGCTTTTCTATTTTTTAGAAAGCACTTTTTCAAATCTTGCTAATCTGTATTCTGCAAGCCCACCGCTAATGGCAGGTTTGTTGGAGTGTGAACCACTCTCTTCTTTGCCTTCGGCTGTCTGGTTTGTTCAAGTTACCCTGGAACAGAAATAGCTGTAGTTTTGGCAGTATCAGTCCTGCTTTACTATAGGGAATACATCACTATTTATCAGTGAGCATTTCCAAATGCAAATGACCCTCCAAATTAGGGATGTCCTGCCTCTTAGAACCACTACTAAACGACCACCTGCATGTGTTCATATTCAAAGCTGGTCTACTCACCCCATATGCATCTCCTCCAGTGTTTTATTCGACAATCTGTTTCAGCTTCGCAAGGGAGCTAGCAAATTATGTATTGCTCATTTTGTCAAAGTCATCATTGATGACAATTCCGGCATCAAGAGGCTCATTTTGTTCTGCAGATGTTTTTTTTCAAATAGAAGATAAATCGTGGATTTCAATCTTCTTTCTTTCTTTCTTTTTTTTTTTTCTTTCTTTCTTATCTTTCTTTCTTTCTGAGTGTGAAGACACATGCTGCACTACTAGGAATAGGAGTAGGAACACATAAAAAATAAATTAATACCAAAAAATATTGAACCTCAAGAGGAAACCCACTGCAAGCCTACACAGCCCATTAGTATGTTATATTTAGCACCAGCATAATGGACAGGAAAAAATACCAGGTTGTTTATATAAAGGGAATGGTCTCATTCATATTGGATAACATCCCAAATTCCAAACCGTGATTTACAGTCTCTGGCCAACACATAGCTATTTTGTAACACAGGATTTCCCAAGCTTGGAGAGTGGCATCTTCAGATGAAAAGAACAAGTGACCTCAGAAGTAAGATGCTGTAAGAGGCTCTTTTTACATTCTTTAAAAGTGCAGCTTGTCCAAGAGCTATACTTTACACTGTGAAAAGAACACACTTTGCTGCCAGTCTCTTGAAGTTGGCAGTAAGTGTTAATATTAGCTCAACACATTCACAATAAATTCAGTTTTTCAAGAGCCCTCAGTTTTCATTGACAAAGGAGGCGATCACTTTTTCCAAGAAAACACATCTCTCCATGCTCTCACTACTTTCAGTAGCAACTGTGAAATTCCCTACCCCTTATTGCAGGATGCACCGTCCTCCACAGAATGTCTTAACTTTTTTGGTGGCTGGTTCCTTCAAATAATTTAGACATGCCTTTCTGTCCTTTTGAAAAGAAAACATCGTATTCTTCCTCTGTAATTGGAAGTGCCATGTCATGGGAGTCTCGAGGGTAGAGCGTATCAAGAAAACTCGACTGAAATTGTCTGGTTAAGTCTCACAGAGAAGGATAGATATGTAACCCATGTACTGCAGCTCCCTTGAGGGAGACGACTGGAGAGGCACATAGACACACTGTTCAAGTGTGCAGGGATGGGGTAAGAAAAACCAAAGACCACTCAGAGTGGAAGCTGGAAAGGGATATGAAGGGCAACAGGAAAGTTTTCTCTGGGTCTATCAGCTGCAGAAGAAGACCAAGGGAATATGTGGGCTCACTGCTGAGTAGGGCAGGAGACCTGGTGAGAGAGGACAGGGCCTTCCTTCCCTCAGTCTTTGCTGGGAAGATGGGCCTTCAGCAATCCCAGGTCCCTGAGATCAGAGAGAACATCTGGATCAAGGAAGACTTACCCTGAGTAGAGGAGGATGAGTTTAGAGAACATCTAATCAAACTGTACATACACTAATCTATGGGTCTTGATGGGTCCAGAGAAATGTAAGAAAAAAATTTTTTACTGTAAGGGTGTTCAACCACTGGAAGGAGTTGCCGAGAGACATTGTGGAATCTACATTCCTGGAGACATACAAAACCCAACTGGGCACAGCCCTGATAAGCCCGATCCACCTGAACCTGGTCTAAGCAGGGAGTCAGACAAGATGAACTCTGGAGGTGCTTTCCCACCTCAGCCATTCTGTGACTCTGTGTGATTCTGTCCAAGGTTGTGAGACAGAAATAGCTGTGACTTAAGCAGCACTTAAATTCCTTCATTACTGTAGGGGTTGTATTAATTTTTAGCAGTACAACATTTCAAATACAAGTGACACTCCCAGAGAAAAACATACTTAGCCAATAGCACAATTGACCGATAAACCCCACATGACAGACTATTTTTTTTTAACCAGGTTCAATATTGAACAATTTCGAAAAATGTAACAATTTCATTTAGAGAGCTTTATTTCTACTTTTTAAAAAATCTGTCTAAAGAGATAATCTGGTAAATAAGTGCACCCAGGACATTTCAAAAATCAAAGCATTCTGGTAAAAATTGTTATAATCTAAACTTGTGACAGTTACAAATAGCACACCCATGCAAATGTGTCTGTTGTGAAAAGGAATTACTTCTAGTTGCTCTTAAATGGGGAAAATTTTAATCTGTTTTTCAAAGCTAGGAAACTCTGTGTGGAAAATGCCCACTGCACAGCATTCTACACAGTTCTGCCTTTAGACATTGATGGTGCTTGCTGCTGAAGCTGCAGTGTGGTATTTTAGATGAATACTATGAGAAAATGATCAATATGTAGTTATTATAAAATGATCAATATGTAGATTTTGTGTCCAGAACAGCCTTACAGGACAGAGAACACGAGAGTCTTGACCTCGTAGCAATTCAGAAGTAGCAGCCAACATCAACCAGGCTACCTCTATGCCAGTTTAAGAGCAGGGGCTAAAACGAACCTGTAATGAAATATTAGACAACTTGTAAGAAATTCACAAAACCAGATGCTCATGTATGTCCTTTTGGAAGGTCGATCCCTTTGCCTTTGAAGAACTCTGTAACTAATTTGTTGAAGACACCAGATAATGTCATGCATAAAGGTAACCATGTCATATTTTCAGACTGTCCAGAGCTGGAATGTTATGAAGCTATTATGGAACAAGCAAAGGCTGTTTGATATAGTGGCCAAACACGACAAATAATGATTTTGAAAATTGTTAGACAATAGGTGACAAAAAGAAGAAAAAAAATGTGAATCTACAGAGTTATTGAAGGACTGTGAAGAAAAGCACAGATAGACATTTTCACCACGAGCCATGAATCTTCACCCAAAACTTCTTGGAAATCAGACAAGCTGCTGGAAATTGCTGCAGTGACCACCCCAAGGAATTGGCATAGCACCCAGTTTACTATTCTGACTGATTTGTCTTTAGGTAATGGAACTTGGATGAGTTTTTGTGACTTGGTAGCATATTCCAAGGAATTCCATATCACAACATCATGACATCACTGCTAGACAAATGGCAAAGTCCGAGTGAGTCACTGTTGACATTGCTAAGATTTTAGCAAAGGAAGTTGAAAGAAATAATTCTTTAACGGAGAAACAGTTCCGTGGAATCTTAATCTCAGTAACACCCAAGTACTTTGGCACATTCAGCAGGTGAAGTATTAAGTCATGCAGTGGTTGAAAACAAACTGAACAAAAATATGACACACCTTTGCCCAAGGCAGCCTCATAACTGCAAACAAAGCAAATTCCCTCAAACGCTTCCTCATTACAAAATGTGTACATAAAAACAAGTTTCCCGTGCTGAACTGATGTATCTCATCCAGATATTAATACAGAGAGGATAGACCGATATTTCACCAAATGCATTTACTCACTATGAGTGCAACCCAACAAATAGGGGCATACAGGGTGATGAAGTATCTTTTCCATGGAGATTTGATGAAGACGACTTGAAAAGAACCAAGTTTGACAAGCAGCTGAGTTATATGAGAATAGTTAATTAAAACAACTTATCTCCAAAAGAACCCAAGTGCAAAGCAGACTTCTCAGGCTGGAGTGTCAGTAGAGTCCTGTTTCTTCTGCAGAAGCCTGGAAATATACTCACTTTTGCTAAATATTCAAGGGAGAAACAGCACTTTATTTCCCAATCATTCACTTAGCAAGGCTTGATAAAATCAAATTGCATTGCTAAAACTTGGGCTGGCTTTTATATACGGATTTTAAAAAAAAATTACTTTGCTTTTATGGAAGTCACTGTAAAGGTTTAGGCAGAAAGAGACACAAAAATTCAAATGAGAGTTTAATAAGCTTTCACCAGATTGATGCAAAGAGATGGAAACCCAAAAGTGTGAAAATAACAAGAAATAACAAGCTACATACTTGTCAGCAAATACAACTTTCCAGCAGATCTGAAATATGAAATTTTTTTAAAAAACTCATTTCAGTTAAGCTTTATTTTAATAATTTTACTTCTTTCTATTTGAAAACCAGTTAAGTTTTAGTAATCTCTTATGGTCTTTTGTAATTTTTTGTGTGTGTGTGGCCCTCTTTTATTCCTTTCCCTTACAATGTATTCCACATACTGATTTTCAGGCACAGTTTGCTGTTTCTTGCGAAGAGCAGAACTCGTGGAACCAGCCTCTAGAGTTATTGTTAGCACACAAATAGACTAAGACAGATTGTAAAGTCCCTGGTGATCCAGGAACTATATAATGCTGACTATCTCCAGCAGCGCCGGCAGAAATTTCATAAGCCAGTGCTTAGATTTCAGCAAGCTCATTCCTTCCAGTTCTTTCCACCTGAGGACTGGCTAAACCTGACCTTATCACGACCATAAGCACCACACTCTTCTCAACCTGAAAGGAATGTTCGGGTGGTTAGTGTCAAGCCCTTTCTCTGCAAATACCACCCCTCCACCCCACCCCCCAAATTCCTGGCTGGGGTGGTGGTGGGGCTGAGAAGCTCCAAAGACTTCCCCAGTGCTCCTGGGGCACCCGAGTGCATTTGGGTGCCCACTTGGGCAGTTGGGTGGCTGGGGCTTCAGATGGGTCGGAGAGGTGGACACTGCAGGGCTGCTGAGAAATAGCTTTGGAGGTTGTTTAATCTGCAGTGGAAAAGTGTTACTGAGTAAGAGAGGTTACGTGAGGAGCTATTTCAGATGCTTCACATTCCTCTTCGACTTTACCCTGGCGTAGCTCACAAGCGGAGGCAAGCCCTTATATGCGAGGCATAAAAAGTAACAGAGGGACTACTGCTATGAAATGTGGAGTCTTTCCAAGAGTTAAACATGCTCAGCACCAGAAATAGGGGCTGAAAAAAAAAAACAAACCATTTTCTTGCTCTTCTGAATAGCTGCAAAGAGGAATTAAGTGTAAAAGTGATTTGGCTCTAGCTTGGTGCTAATCTGCGTGGCTAAAATCAGGGCTTTTTCCAGCTGGACCTGCACTGGGCTGCAGTGTAACTGGCTTCTCTTCCATTCCCATGGAGTCAGCTTGGAAATTCTGTAAAAGCTTCCTTTACATATAAGAAAGGTATATCCTCAATTAAGTATGAGCATGAATAATAACACCAGGACAGAGGCCTCTGTTTTATTTATTTTACTATGAAATTTAATTTCTTAGGTGTTTTTTCCCACATTTCCGGCTTTGGTCTTCAATATGCTATAGATTCCTGTCCTGGTAGCAAACTATGGCATTATAGATGCTGTAGATAAGAGGAAACCAGCGGGTCTGGGATGCTTAATTGCATTAATGAGCTTTTTTTCATTCGTTGTGATCAGCAGCAAAATAGTTAATGAGACTGAAGTGTAAGCTATCTGTAAGGCTTCAGAGTTAACATCGATTGGGATGAACAGAACAGTTCACACCTCTCAGAACTAATCTCTCAGCCTGAAAGTTTTGTTCAATGTTCTGGAAGGTCACTCAATTACCATGAGAAGTACAGACATAATCATATGATGAAGATTAAACTCCAGCGTTATTCTGGGGCAAGGAATGGAAAAATCAAAGCAGATTCTGCAGCTACGCGGGCATGAAATAGGTGGTCTGTGTTTGTAGCTGTTTTGGCCAAGTCCCATTCTTCAAAAGAGATAGTAGGAATCTCATCACCAAATATTCTTTGAGGTGCAAGGACAGTTTTTTTTGTATTAAGCATGATCCATTCACAGACAGGTTTTGTATGAGTTACTGAGGATTATTATCCATTGTAAATACTAGTAGGAAAGTAGCCTTTTTCCAGAGAATAACATCGTGTTAAAAGATGAGTGAAGTTACACTGACATTAAGCATGGTTTAACAGCCCGAGTAGACAAAAAGTCTTTGGCATAAACAAAACCCCTTTGATTTTGTGTCAGCTAGTTGCAGTCAGTGGGAATGGGAGTATAAGAGCACTGAAAAAGATGTCCCATGTCACTGCGCCTACTCCCTGTTAGACAATCAAACAACTTGAATCCTTTTTCAGATGCTCTAATGTGGACCAAAGACTGCAGACATAATACAGCAGTCCTTCAGCTGTATCAGCAATTAAGTTTCACATGCTCTGATGGTGGCACTTGTCTCTTCTACATCATTAGCAGCTGCGTATGATCATTAATACGTTAACTTGTCCAAGCAGTCCGTGACTACCTCGTGTAGATAAACCTGGAAAGTGCACTGAAATGAAGAGGGCAATATTTAAACAATACTCCTGTGAGTTCTGCAACTAGAGAAACCTGTTTTCCCATCAATTTTCATCTTGTCTTAATTGTATATAAAAAAAATATTTATAATTTATAAACTGTATCTCTCATTGTAGTGTTGCCAGTGTCTAAGGCATGTAGAGGATATTTCTGCTCACATGGCAATTTTAATTTCTCATGTAGGGAACACTGCATGGGCATCTTTTTTTGTGCGGTTATAGAATTTCATAAAACTTACCGATTTATTATATCATTAATTACCACCTAATTATATTAATTATTAATAAAATGCAGATTTAATTATGGAATGAAGGGTAAAGGTACCCTTCAGTCAAATTTGGCTGAAATCAACTAATGAGGTTAGACGTTATTAGCAGAGAGATACAAACGGATAGAAACAGATACGCACACATTGCGACCTCCTTGGGAGAATGGCTAAAATAAGTCTCTTTTTCATCTCAATTTATAGAAGCTAGAGTTGTAAAAAAGACTTCTACCCTCTCCACCCTCTTGCCTTTTGATACTACTGGATCTTTTCGGCCCAATAGCTCTGTATTATTTACCTCCCAATTAAGATAACTGAATTTGGAGTAGCATTACAGACAAATCTACTTGTCATCATCTGCCTGTGGTAAATGTGATGGTCCTGAGAGGAAAGACTAAAAGCAGTTGGTGTGAGGAATTGTGGGGGTGTCACAGGGACCCCTGGTCTGAAGTGCTGGTTGTGTTTGCAGCATCTCTGTGGACAAGACTTATCACGACGAGACAAGAAAGCTTTAAAACATGGAGGACCTTCACGTTTCCACTCAGCAGGCAGAACGTGAGACACGTTGGCAACAGGCAGGCCACTGTGTCTCACAGTGAGAAGCTGTCTGGTTTGCAGGCAAACATCAGCTAAAAAGCAAACTGAAGAGGCAGCACAAAACTAGCACTAGAAATGTCCTCCTACAAAATCACTGCCTTCTACAAAAATCCCTGCACAGGACTGAAAATATTAGAAATGAGAATTGAGACTCTATATGGAGGCCAGCATGTTGGAATAGCACTGTCTCACTGGAAAGGTATATTCCAAGTGACTCAGTAGTAAATTTTGGTAGGTAATATATATTCTTATGTGGAGTGACATTGTAGAAGTTCATCTGAACCAGAGAAACCTCAAGGAAGGCAAATATTCATAGAGTGGAGCTGGGAGCTCTGGTTCTGTGGGTGAGAGATACTCCTGTCCCTGAAGGAACATAAAGATCCTCCTGCTGCAGGCTGAGTCCTTTTCTAAGGAGCATGGACTGCTGAAATGCCCAGCATAAAAACAGCGACAGCTGGGTGCACAGAATAAGCATATACGTTTGAATAACCTCAAAAGAAAAAAAGAGAAAGGGTATAGTGTGCAAAGGTCTAAAAGCANGGGGGAATGTTATGTTCTAATCTCACCGTTTCCAGAGAAAACGAAAATGGCAGTACACACAGTGACTGAGAACAATGATTTCCAATACAGAGGAGGCTGTCTGCAAAGTGACTTTGGCCAATTCAAAGATATGTGCTGATTCAAATATAGAAATGCACTGCAGGAGAAGGCTGCCAGCTGAAAGCTGCCATATTGGTCGGGTTACTTAAATAATCACCAGCCTATCGCTGTTCCAACATCCAGCCGAGATGCGGAGCCAAACTGCAGCGCAGCTCCAGCCCCACATGGAAGTGCTAATATCAGACTTCAGGAATGTGACAAAGGACTGGTGATATTTAGCTAAAGCTTCCTAAGGCCACTGGACACAGGTCAATAAGAAAAACTTCTCAAAAGGGCAACGTTCTTGCTTGGAGCATATAGTTATGGGCACAGAGGAATGCTGCTGAGCGACAGGGGGGCTCCTCACAGGAGAGACTTACAACACCCAGAGAAAAACAGAGCATTCGTTTTGGGGTCTGTGTAGAATTTAAACCTCAGGACACATTTCAAGGACCGGACACCCTGAGGGCAAAGTCAAAGAAGAAACACATCCCTATTCGCAGCTGGGGGAACTACTGAAATGAAAAGTACCATTAGCCATGATGAGGCAGCTGAAGGAAAAACTGACAAGGCTGCAAACAAGAGGTATTATTATGCTCATCGAAACTCGCACAGAGTGAATCAGCATCCTAAAAGTAGTTAGAAAGTCTTCAGGTAAACCAAGGATCTGCTCTGAGCCAAAACCACTGAGCAGGGCGCTTGGAAGAAGTCAGTATCCATTGCCGCTTACTGGAGATGTGCTACTGTGATTTATTCATGGTTAAACTGCTTGCGACGTCAAGAACGGATTCTGGCATGTTAAGCTAGTAAGCCATCTAGCTTCTTGACAACCTTTGCCATAGCTATTGGCAGGTGTTTTGGATATTTGAGCATCAAGCTAGACCTGACATGGACCGAAAATGGACTTCTGGATGTAAACAGCATAGCTTACGGCATGATTGTCATAGAAGAAGGGGTTGTGTTGAGGCAATCTGGGTCCATGATGTCAAACTGAAGCAACTTCTTGGCAAATGCTGCCAACAGAATATTAAACTACAAACAGACAAACTAAGATGAGAAGAGCTGAGTTTGTCTTCTACTACATTTTTTTCTGGTGTTCTTTTTCAGGACTCGAAAACTATGAAACTGTAAGAAAAAGCCCAGGCTGGCAGACATGAAGAAACTGTGTAATTTTCAGTAAGTTTTGTCATTCTGCACACGCCCTTCAGATACCTCTGAACCCTTAAGACTGACCACAGTGATGCAGCCGGGCACTTGCAGGAGTACCTGAACTGAAGTGGATACTGAAAGACTAAATAAAACTATAAGCAAGCACCAGCTTGAAAGGGACTATATTTATGTATTGATTTATGTATTTATTATTATTAAGGTGCTGAGGTATTTATGCAGCAGCTGGAGCTACAACACGATACCACAGGAGGCTGCAAAGTGGTCTTTTGCAAAGCCCACTGTAACAGAGCCCTGACAGACACAGGGAAGCAATACATCAGATTTAAAGGGAATCTGATTCACTGCTTCCTGTAGTGAAAGGCTTCTTTTTGAGCACTTCTGCCTAAGCAAAACAGAACACCATGGAAAGGCAGTGCTGGGAGTTGATGCCAGGGGTGAAGGGGTGCTGCCCAGAAAAGGAACTCTAGGAGGCAGGTAAATTGACCCAACTTAACAGAAAGATTTTCCAGATAACCTCAAGGTCAAGTTTGTTGCCTTGGTCTTGTTTGTTTTTTTTTTTTTCCTAAAAGCACTCCAGAAAATTTCTATGTTGTACAGGGTGCTGGATAAAACAGTCTCACTCATTTTCTAATCAATTTCTTATAAGCCCGTGATCAATCTTAACAGCTAGTTACCCGTATCAGCAATAATTTTCTTCTTATGTTTCTTCAATCATTATCAACAAGACCATTTTTAGATCAGCTGAAAAAAATTGCACTGTGGAAGATCTAAACACAACGTACAGATTTATAAATATTACAGTTTCATAAATATTTCTAGGCATTTCCCAGGCTGAAAGGTTCTTCAGGAGACTAGTCCTCCCGCCAGAGACCCGGGAGAGGTGCTGTCAGTTCACTGCTCCATCACAGACTTCCTGCGTGAACCTCAGTTCCTTACACTGTGCATCATGTCCAACTTTAAAGTGTGTGTGTGTAATCACACCTACCTATCACGGTGCTGCCTGATGTACTCTAATGACTGAAGAACGCTCTGAAATGAGGTAAGGTCAGACACATATACGCACCATACCTATACGTGCCTGCAGATATTTACTTTTTGTGTGTGTGTGTGAATGTGTTGAGATGTTAATGATTAAATAGCATTCAATTAGCTACATAATGCTATTTACATGAATAAAGTTTAATCACATTCTCATTAACAACTTATTATAATCATTACCCATTATTTATATACAAACCAGATGAATTAGTGCTTTATGTGCATTGAGGATATGACCATATACGTCTCTACTACCTACCTGCCCTTTTACTTTACAACTTTTATTAGTTCTTTTCTTTGATTTTTTTGTATAATATCCAGTAATAACAAGTCCATTCATGTTAAATACATTTTGGATCATTTTGGTAGCTTTCCATTGACTCTCCTTCTTGTGATGCTTTTGTAAGATATCTCAATTAAAGACCTTCCTGTTTTATGCAACAGAAGCTTATCCTTCTCACATATAATTCGTTAGCAGCAATAATAGCATGGATTTTCTGAGTTTTTACAATACATACTTAAAAATTAAATAGTTGTTAATATTGTTGCACAAGAGAAACATGCTCTTTGTTAAACTTCAGGTTTCGTTCCTGGCAGTGAAGCAAATGTGTGACTAGAATGAATTGGAAATTAGGGGTTTCAACTGTAATCTCAAGAATAAGGTGATTGATTATTTGAGAAGAGTTGGACAAAAAGAAGGGCAAATAAAAAAAAAAAATTACTCTCCATTCTGATCTAACAGCACCATACAAATCTGCAGGTGCTTTTCCTGAATTAACTAAGCTATGCCACTGCAAAAGTGTCAAGATCAAGCAGGACACTTGTTCGGTCTGCATCTTGTGCATTTAATGCACCAAGCCCACATGCTTGCAGCCCTCATTCACTGCTTGCAACTTTGCCTCTCCTGTCAGAAGCTGTTTCCTTGGAGAACAAAGAAGACAAGAGAACAGTACTGCTGCCAGCCAGACTTTCTTTTCAAGACTACGGCAGAAAAAACTAGGCCACATGAAGGAAAGAGAAAGGGAAGGACTATAAGTTTTGTACAGTGCTCTCCCAGGAGTCCCAGGAGAGTCACACATGCCAGGCTTTTTTTTTTTTTTTGGGTTGTTTTCCAGATGTACCTGTTGCTTCTCCATTCTTCTCCAAGGTGAGTGTGGAGGCAAGCAGACAAAGCATTTGACACCACTTTCCTACCCATTTTTGACAGGGAAGTCTCTGGACCCACACAACTCTGATACATTTTCTCTTAAGATGTTGCCCTTCTGTAGTGGCTGGGGCTACAGTTGAAAACTTTTAACCAGACAAATGTCAACACACAATTACAGAAAGAGGAATTGGCTGATGACTCAGGGAGCTGAGTTGGCAAAAAGTTCAGCTTTCACTCAACTAAAAAGCAAATGAGGTACCATTTTGGTTTGGTTTTTTTTTTGTTTTTGTTTTGTTTTTTTGTTTTTTTTGAGGCAGGGTAGTTTTGCTCTGATCAGAGAATATCAAGCCTTCTCCTTTCAACATGGGGTGGGGAAGCATAATGCCTCCTTTCACTTTCATGATATTTTGTGTTAAACCCATTGCAAATTAAGTTGATTGCCTAGAGACTATAGCTACTGCTTATAGCTCGCAAGAGAGACAAGGCAGTGTAATGATCTGTGACTGCATACCCTACGTGTAGACTACAGCCATCAGTCAACTACATAATCTTCAGCATCAAGATTCATTAAAGTCAGTGGGAGTCATGTTGTTAAAATGCTGAGTGCAATTTGGGAAACACAGGGGTTAATACTATAGAATCAAGAAACTGGGTTAAAACAAAGGGAAAAAAGGTGGAAAAGAAGCTGCTGGAGCAGAAGTGGATGCAGCCAGAGTGTAGCGCTTGTGGCTATAGATTACTCTTAGATTTTTGCCACATAAACATTTTGAAAAGAAAACAAATGACAATCTATCATGTCTTAGAAGGTGGCATTCTTTAACTTTTTTGTTACACTCATCAAAATTACTGATTCCATTTATTAATAGTATTTTTTTCAAAATTATTGAACATGTGTCATTGCACCCTCTTTCTTCTCAAATAGCCAACTTTATTATACAAATAACTCACTTCATTGTCTTTTGGATCTGAAAGCGTTAAAAAGAAAGTTAAACCTTAATTATGGGCTGTAAGCTGCTAAAGGGAGAATACTAGAGTGTAGCAATGACATCTGGACTAGTACTAGTGCACGTAATGCATATCTGTCACTGACAACTCACTGGGTTACATTTAATTCACAATCATCAGTCATGTCTTCTTTTCTAAGCAAAAAAAGAAACTACACCACCATCACTAGTAGAAAGCATTCCTTTGGAGGACAGATTCTTCCATGTGCCATGATTCAAGTGAATCACCTTACAGATGTAAACGGAATAGGCAAATAAATGTCAATAAATATAAAGTGACTGAGATTTTCATATGCTGCGATAACATTTAATCTACCATGCCTAATGAAGTTTTGTAGTTCTTCACTTGCCCATTCACTCTCAGTTTCTAAGTCTGGCTCTCCTTTCTGTTTGGTTTGGGGGAACGTCTCTATGCTCTCTCAGTGTTTGGATTTAGCAAAGTAAAAGGCCAGCAGCGGCCAGCAGCACCTATCAGCCAGGAGGAAACAAGTGTTCTCCTTCTTCAAAACCTAAGAACCTGGGATGATTATAAGGTCAGTCCAGAGGCTGGCTGAGCCTTTGCTCTGCATGGTTACTTATTTGTCTGTGGAATATGGAGTGTTGGAACAAACAACTATGAACAGAAATCAGCTTGAGCAGGAAATAACAGCTTCAGAAACTTTGGCCACAAACCCACTGTCTTAACATCTTGTAGTATAGCCTCTTTTCCCCTTGAAATGTATAACAGCAACCTGCAGGTGTTTAGAAACGTTCCTCTTAAAGCATGAAACTGTTGCTTCCATGGCTCCACAAGAAGGCATATGGACACAGCTGATTTTCACTTAACAACTTGGTTGAGGCAAACAAAACCGCAGAAACTATGGTTAATGCAGACCTCTTTGATCCCAAACTAAATGACAATTTTAGCACTAACACTTGTCCAGATGCTTTTGTTACAGATCAGAAAACCTGTTTGGCAAGCTCTCACTCATTTGGCTATAAGTATTTCAGTTGCCCTCCCACTAGATGTAGTCTCACCACATAAGTCATGTTTCAAGACAGAGTGAACAGATGAGCTTGTCTTACTCAATCACTAATATTGATTCACACGTTCCCACAGAAGAAAATGCAACTTTGAATTGTCTTGGCAGAGCATACACCTTACACATGCACAATTAAAGATTAAAGAATTAGCAGGTGCCCTAATCGAAGCCCTGCAGGGTGGGTTCGACGATTTGACCACACTTCATTATCTTTGTCCTCTTTGTGCTAGAACGTGACCTCTGACGAGGTGCACATTTGGTATGGTTTATGGCAATTATGATCCTCGTTCATGGTAGATTGACTAGAATCTCTTTGGACTATCTAGTGTATAATCTTTCTTTATGTATTTCAACTATACAACCATATGCATTAGCTCTGGCCCACTGGGTATCGTTCTATTCAGCTTTCATGTATACATTCTAATTATTTTACTACTGTGCTGCCATTGGAGCTTAATGTTGAAAATAGAATCTACTTTTCACCGGGTCCACCACAAAATTGCAACTAGTGACACCTTAGGTTAGCTTTCACTAATAAATGTGAAATAATAGGGCACTTTGTAGTAAGCTTAATACTAAATTTAAAAGTTAAATTTTCATAAAATGATCAAATAAATGTATACTGTTCTGAAATAAGTATGTATTAGAAGAAACTCCAGTCATACTGGCATCACATGCTTAAAATTAACATTTTATGGTATGATGAATTCTATGGCAAGCTACTTATTGTTTGCATTATGGTAGTGCCTAAGGGTTTGGGCCCAGCTGACTATCAGTTTTATCTGCATTTGTATCCCTCCTGCACTGCCTAAAGAGTTGTCTTTTTCTGCTCGATCCATTTCCAAAATCCTTCTTTTAAACACCCTTAAAACTCTGCCACTTCCAAGTGTTTTGCTACCTGTCTGTCCCAGGAAAAACCCTCAAAATCTTTGTTTCAACCTCTTCTTCATCTTACCTTTCCGTAAGGTCAAAAGAAGTGGCCGGGTCCTAAACTCGCTAGTTCACACATCTCAGCATTCCCCCACCTTTCCTCCATTAAATCAGTCTCAACAGCCAACATCCTTGGCGTTGGTGTGAACCTTTTCCACCACCCCTCTCACCAGCCTTGTAGGAAAATGACTGTTGAGGCTACTAAGCTGCTGTCTTCCCTTTGTCCCATTGCAGTCTTGGCCGATCAACACCCTGCCAGATGCCTTGGCTCCTCAATCAACAGTTCCAGAGTTGGTTCCCTTGCACAATGTGTTATCATTTGTCGCTGCTATGAAATGGCAAATAATTCTCTCCTTCCCACCACGTTGCTCACAGAAATTGATAGGGGATTATATTTTAAGGGGACCTTTTAACAGCATGCATCTAGCATTACGTTTTGAGGCAACAGTTGCCTTCAAACTGGGCAGTAGAGTCTTCCGTCTTCTTCCTAGCACTTTCCTCCCTCACTCCATGTTTCGTACAGCACACACATGGATGGCTTTTAATAGGAAAACAATGTAATAATGTCACCAAAGCTTCGTATCTCCTTTATTTGCACATTTGGAAAGAGAGCTGTCAATTCAACAGAGAGTTAAATGGTGGAGACCAGATAAAACTAATTGCTAAAGAACGTCACCCACCACATGTTGTTGCTTTTTAAAGTAGCAGAATGCTCTTGTATTCAGTATACTCCCAGACGAATCAGAGGGGTGCATTTTATACTGAGATTTGTGGCAGGTCTCTTTTAGTATTCAGAGGTGTGCCAGCATAATACAATTCATTTAGGAATATGACACATCTGTGTAATTTGTAGGTGTTGACTGTCTAACCTTCAGACAACTTGATGGAAAAAAATAATTCATCCATAACAGAGACCTTTATTTTTCAATCCATAACATTCTATTTAATGTATTAGAAGTACATGAAAAGAATGGAAAAACAGGAAAAGTAAAACAACAGGAAGAAAAAGAAATGTCTTACTGTAGAGCATTTCAACAAATAATGTAGAGATGGATTATTCCAGATTTTCAAATCTGTTATAGTGAAAGTTCTATCAGTCTTTCTATGGGTCTATCTTACTTATCTTTGTGATCAAGTAAGAGAAAAGCCATTGCAGTCCTATATAGATACAACATTTATTTTTCCAGCAATTCAGACAGCTTGAACATAACAATACTGAAGAATATGCTATGAATATTTAATCTCATTATTAGGATCATCTTCACATACAACGCTCTACATTCACATGCCTTAGCTGTGATGCGACATAAACAGCTATATAATGTAGGTACATCACAATCATTTTTATCAAAATGAAACAGAGGTTACAGATATTCAAGGAAGGACAATAAAAAAAGATAGATAGCCTGCTCCTGTAATTGCCATTTAAAATAAACTATTTAGTTGCAAGAGAGTAAGTTTTGATTGCTCTGAAGAAGAAGACCTTTCACTTAAAAAGTCATGGTGTGTCCTGGGGCATTGTGCCCCCCATGAGCATCAGCGTACCAAGGTGCTAATATCCACAGCATATGAACTAGTTCACAATTATCCCAGGGCTAGTCATTTTGCATTTCAAGAAATGTAATTTATGGTCATATTACAGTTCTCGTCTATGCACTAAGAGTATCTCCCAGGCATCCTTTTCAGATTATGGTCCCACCTGGATCAGGAATAGGTGGTCAAGAGTCTGGGTTTTTCTAGTAAACTTACCTGTTTTTTTTCTTTTTTTAACTTCCTGAAGCATATACAATATATGCCTTCCCTTTGCTCTGTGAAAAAAAGTACTTTTGAAAGAGTTTTAAGTTAGAAAATACTGTCTTGGGAAGCAGCCCCTGGGCTGAGCTCCCAGCTTTTTCTAGGAACTTGCTTGTGTCTGTCTTCCCCAGCAAAACCACAACCGTAGCTTCTTCACTCGGAGCTTTGCTCCATTCTCCAGTCTCCAGCCCAACACCTCCCATTTCTGTGGGCCATGTGGCCTTCCTCACAGCCTCAACTTTCCTTCCCTTCTGCCATGTGCTGGCGATCTTCTCTACAGGAGGGTTCCCATGATCCTATTGGGTACAGAAGTGCTTTTAGGGGTCAGTAATTTGGAGTCAATAAAGCCTTTTTAGTAACAGGGGTTATTACTGAGTGAAACTGTGCCTAGCTCCGTTTCTAAGCCTGCTTCCCAACCCCACACTTCTCTTTGCAGGAGGGGACAGCACAGCGGAGCCTGAGCATTTGCCAGTAGTGCCGTTCACATCAGCAATTGCTCCAGATAAAAAAGAGCTACATCATCATTACCGGGAGGGAGGAGTGCGTCTAACAAAACACATTGCAGGAACAATCGGGTAATTGGATCCCTACTGGAAATGCAGCCCGAGTAATAATTTCAGATGGCACCGATGGTGTTATAACAGAAATTAAACCTCTATTATCATATTCCAACGGATCCAGTTCTAA
Organism: Nycticryphes semicollaris; assembly: GCA_013400055.1. NCBI lineage: Eukaryota > Metazoa > Chordata > Aves > Charadriiformes > Rostratulidae > Nycticryphes > Nycticryphes semicollaris. The sequence goes on along the minus strand of VXBJ01003889.1, from coordinate 176,004 downwards.
CCGCAGGCAAATGGTTTAAAGGCGTTACTGCATCCGTGCGTACCTGAACTTCTCAGGAGAGGCTAATCCACTTGGAAATTGATGCCAAACTGGCAAAAAGCTCCGCTCCTTCTGAACTCAACGTCTTTAGTTTAGGCACACAGGGAATGTGAGGAAACAACCTTTTTTTCTTTTTTTTTTCTAAAATGCACACAAGAAGGGAAAAAAAAACCTCCACTACCATCCAGTATGTTGTACATCTCTTGGCTGGATGAGTGTGAAACATATTCTGGAGAGTGATAGCGTGCACGGATGTGGTGTGCTACTTTTTTTTCTTTTTTTTTTCAGTAATGAATTTTATGCCTGCCTGTTTCTGTTCCTTTGTCTATTTTTAATTCAAATATGTAAAAGCTTTTCTTAATACAGACTCCCAGGTGTCAGTTGCTGCCTGGAGTCCCTTTTCTTTCCTCTATTGTTCTCTTAATTGTTACTTCAAAACAATTAGCTGGGCATTCATATGCAAATGAATGCAAATGTACAGGGGATTGGGTGTGAGAGAATACCACCACTCGTTAATTTCCACTTCAAGGTCTGCTGGTAGGAACAACAAAATTGCTTAACAATGTATTTTTCCTGGGCCATAAAGGGTGAACTCGCAACGGTTCCAGCCGTCCTGCTGGCTCGGCAATTGTTAAGATTCTGCTGTTTCTTGGTAAGATTTTTATTTATTTATTTATTTGGGTCTGGAGATTGTGCTAGCCTTGTCACCCTAAACTGCCCTTGCTCGTTCACGCACAAGGACACGCCTAATAACTTGGATACCATCCTGATTAAGATATAAGGTAAATTATTAATATTACTGCTATTAGTGTGATTCATTAAGGGATAAAACCTCTCACTTGAAGGAATTCCTCACGTCTCTGACAAAATAAAACTTTTATAATTTATAAAAGAGTGTGCTTTATTGCATTTAAGCCTTAGAAGAAAGATACACTGACTGATAGGATGGGACTGGGGATGAATCCTACAGAGGCTTTGCCAGTTGCTAAGATAAATCTCATCTCTTTTGGAGCAGTTGTATTTATTGTATAAATCTGCCCTCCCTTTCAGGCTGTATAGTAAAACTACTTATGAAAAATAGTTGGTTATTCAGCATTCAGAACTGCTTTACAAAGATAAATACCTTAGCTTTTCAGATCCAATTAATATACAGAAACCAATTAAAAGACCAAATCCTGTAATCGTTAGGCAGGAAAAATTCAGAACCGCAGACTATCCTGAGCAGGAGAACACACAGCACAGCAGGAAAACTCCATCACGCACATGTGTGTCCCCCCTACCAGGATTCCCACCGGAGGGAGGGTTGCCTCTAGGAGGTGTAACTTTGGAAAGACAATTCTGAGGCTGTGGGAAGAAGTGATTAACTTTTAACTCCACAGTTACTTCTTTTTTACATTATTTTAGTGTTCTCCCAGTTTTATCTCTGAAAAATCATCTACACACCAATAAGGGACCACAATATTTACCCTTCAGGGCAGGCAGCGTCTTTGTTATGCAGTGTGGTTCCCATGTTTCACCAGGTACATTCCTCATGGAAAAGAAAGAGGTCTGGGCTGGTGGTGAGAGCTGGCTTGAATTCCTAGCTCCATCGCTTACCGAGAGGTGGATGGGCTGACTGTTGAGGCCTGGACATGCAGTTTTATTTAGATGTCTAAATGCTAGTGGAATCGATGGAAATCAGGTGTTTGCATGCCTTTATCCAGATCTTAATTGTCCTGTGTCCTGGCTTCCTACCTCCAAGATGAGGTACTAGCACTGCCCTCACAGTGTTGTTGTGAGAATGAACACATTTGAGGCTGGGAGGAGCTCAGGCACAGTAATGATAGGGACCATATAAATACCTTGGGTAAAGAGGTACTGTTTATACTACAATATAGATATACTAGACCATAAATAAACAGTAGCAAAGCAGCTATGACTGATCTGGGGAATCTGGCCCCATGAGTAACACAGAACCATATTCAAATTGCTGCTAGCAATGCACACCAAAGCAGAAAAATCTTCTACACCTGCAGAGGTGGCAACGAGAAAGGGGGAGACTCTTCTGTCACCCCCTAGTACACCCCCTGTACAGAGGACTGGATGCTGTCAGTGGTAATTTGGGTGGATACCCCCAAGGCTTTTCAATGCATTGTGCTTCAGAGGAAGAGGGATGATGGGTCTTCTCACCTTCATCCATGTCCTTTCTCTCTGTGTCCAGTGTTCTATTTAAATAAGCTTTTTCTCTCCCCCTTTTCCCACGCCCCAAGCATATCCATTTATGATGATTTAGCCCTAAGTAAAGGCTTAAGAGTCTTGTCCAAAACTAATACACAAATGCCAGAAAGGGTCTTTAACCATAATACTTCTATTTTTCCCTCCTTAAAATTTGAAGAAATTGAAGTATCTGTCTTCATTACGACATAAGCACCTGTGGAAACTTGGAAGGTACTGGATACATCCCCTTATGGGAAGAATAAATGTCTTATCCCAGGAGACTGTGCCCTCACTGCAACCTGTTCATACCTCACAAACTGATATCTTTTATCTTCATATGTGGCTAAAATAGGGCAGATTTATGGGACTTAAACAGGCAAATATAACACATCCATCTTCCAATAAGCATGCAGGAAATTATTATTAGCCAGTGGGCTAATAGTAAAACACACTGAAATACAAGAAAAGGATGGTTTGAAGAGGTGAGGCTTTAAAGCATGTTTTACCCTGAAGTTTCCACTCAAGTTTTGTTCTTAACAAGTTGTCTGAGACCTTTGCCTTCTGCTTTATGAGGCTGACAGTTGCAACTTGAAAGTCCAAGCAGTATTTTTAGTGGAAACAAGATAGATGCTGGCAGGGCATTTTAACGATGGTCTGTTTGTTTTGGTAACAAGATTCAAAGACTGCATTATTTATAATGCCCTGATATGTGCATATGGCTCTGGTTGGATGCAGCGACATAATAACAGAAGTGGTTTCTTACAACCTGTCTGCACAGCTCTCCCAGATGCCTGCTGCTGCTGGGGCCAGAGTCTTACATGCAGTTTGAACCAGCAAAGCCAGTAGAAGAGGTTCCTCCCCAGGCTGCTCATTCCCACCCCATGCCCTCTATGTCAGCATGGGTGCTTATGCTAGGTTTGGAACCAGATCAAGGAATCAACCCGGGTTCAAATTCACCCAGAAGAAAACCAAGCAAGCTTAATTGCTTATGTTATCATATTCATGATGCTATGGCCTGAGTGTCCTCTGTAATGCATGGTCCTTTGTGTAGTCCTTTAGTCACAAACTAAAAAAAAACGAAACAACTCTACTTACTCTAAAAATACTACCATTTTTGGTCTTAATACACCCCAGCATTATTTTGTATATATTTTTAATATATACAAACATGTGAGTAGCAGTACTGTAATACTTTATATTTGTTGCACATATATCAAATATATTGTATATAGTATATACATGTATATAGAAGTAGGTGAACACAGCTATATAATAACATTTACAATGTTGTTATATATAATAAGATGTACTATGTACTAAGATCAGAGGTACCCTTTGTGGTTGTTGCATGTAGCACAAGTGTCAGCGTGCACAAACAGAAATAAAACTGAGTGGTCCTTTGGCCCTTTTGACCTATTTGCTCTCTGATCTCACCACCTGGGCAATGGCTGATGGAACGTGGGCAAAGAAAATGTCCACCGCTTTCTCTTTCCTTCTGTGCTCTTTCTGTGCTTTGGGGATTGATCACAAAGGGCCATTTTCAGATGCTGTAAATTCCAGTAAAGTCCAAATACCTAGTGTTTTCCACTAACCAGTGGTATCCTTTAGGTCTTTAGAAATACCTAGGCAGTAGTAAATACTAACTCCAGGCTTCTTGACAAGAACCCTGAAACTGTCAGAACTCGTGATCCACTTTAGAGATGGCGGATCCATCAAAACTTGCTGCAATAGCCCAGGGCTTTCATTACTAGCCAGCAACGCAGCCTTGGCTGCCTGCTCAGTGCCTTTCACAGCTGAGAAAGGAAGCCTGGACCAGTCTCTTCCCACTCCTGTACTTGGCTCTTCTGATGGGGCCTAGAACAATGTTTCTTTATGTTCTTTGCTCTTTTCAGCAAACTATTGCCAGGTGCTCACGGGCAGATGGCCCACTTTAGCCCTTTGAATTGCCTGGGACATCAATATAAAACGTGAAGGTGTTTTGCATAAATCTGGTCTCTTAGAGGCAGGTAGCTGTGATGAGGCTCCTGATGAGTAAAAAGGGATGGTAATAATTTAAAAGAGGAAGTATTCCTGTGTATCAAAGCCTTGGATGTAACATAATATATATCTAACATGGTTTTATGCAGTATAGATAAATAGAACACAAATAGTGTAATCCCATTCTGAACATCAAAGCATGCAGATTTCAGAAAGGGAAAGTGTGATTAGAATGTGATTCAAGATATAAAGCTTTTCCTATCTCTGCAAAATGCGTATATGTGTATATATTTTTATACTTAAATATATATTAATGAGTTCTTTTGCGTAGTACAGTTTGTAAAGCTCAGATCTCTTCTCTTTAGTGTCTTCTAGTATCCTTTCTTTTATGTCTGATTCTCCCCATTAAGAACATAATTCTTTTTTTTTTAGCAGACAAAATCCCCTACTAGCCTTTCTCCTTGATAATCTTTTTACATTTTTCCTTATCTCTTCCTTTGCGTGTATTGTCTGATTGTACCTCTTACACAGGCCTTCACTCAAGGTTAGTGAAATTAAACATTAGCTGGCTTAATAGGTAGCTAGTAACAGTAGTTTATCTACCAAGATAAGCTTCCAGATTTTGGATGTCTCAAATTTCTTGTTTTCCACTTTCATCATTCTAAGACGTTGTTACTTGAGGACTCAGTGACCCATCTCCTTGAATGTTGCTTACAAGCAGTTTCCCTACATGAGACTCTGTGATAATTTCTTGTCTGGTAGGTTGGAGCTGACATAATTTCAATACATCACTTTCTGGTGCAAAAGGCTATACTTTGTTCAAAACATTTTGTACTCTTTAACCTCTAATACCTCATATGTATGGGAGATGTAGGTTTATGCAACTATATATGTATGTTCATCTTATGTGCTGCAAGATATTTGCATTCTAAAATGCATCCTAAGGGATCCAAGCAGGAGGGCAAATGGGGGACGACACCGTTGGCTTTACTCTGCTATCAAGGCAGGGGAGAAAAAAATGCAGATTTGCCATATATCTTTCTGAAGATGGCAAAAGCAGGAGGTTGCCAGGACATTTGGAGCTGAAGCACTGCAAGTGGAGGAATGGACGCGAAGCCTGCTCAGAGGTCTCATGGATTCATGTAATAAAGCTGTACAGACGTCTGTGTTATCCCACTTGTCTGTGTGCTGCATGAAAGGGAACACCAGACCATGGCTGCTTTCTTTCCACGTGGCCCTCTGAAGGGTAAGACACGGGAGTTTTGTAGGATGTAGCCTTCTGGGCTAGTTATTACAAAACAAATTTACATTCCAGGCAAAAGTAGATATTTTGTAATTTTTTTTCCACAAAGAACAGGGCCTCAAAGAGGTGGTGGCTGGACTTGTGCCCTGTGCTTTGTTTGAAATCCTGCTTTTGCAGGATTAGCTCAACCAGAGATTCACCAAGTTGAAAAGCCCGATTAGGAGCTGCCAGTAAGATCCAGGGCTTCCAGATCCTGGCAGTGAAAGAAAAGACATAGATGTGATACCCAAGTGCCTGGGATAAACACAGCCTTCTTCAAAACAGCGGTCTTCTGCTATAATTAGCTTGAGTTTGTTTAAACCCTGTTTAAGTAGATTCAGTCCAGAGCTACTGCTTGGGACAAAGTCTCCTTGTCTGAAACAGTCTTTTTCGCTTGTGCGCAGTCAATAAGACCTGCAGACATCATTAGGACATTAGACATCTCTGATGAGATGTGACTGCTTACATTGTGTGCAGCAGACAGTCATGACGGCCTTTTTCAGAAAGACTTTTCACGGCTCCGGAGTGACCGATCCACCGATGCCAGCAGCTCCCTGCCAGCCTCCTGCAGCACAGCAATCGAATTAAAAAAAAATCTGCCTCCCCATCCTCTGGCTCCGATGGCTCGTAGCCCAACAAAAGGGTGGCTGGGGACTACTAGAGCTGTCACGTCATGGGACATTGCCCTCTGCTACTGACTAATGGTCTCTCCCGTACAGAAGCCGGTGCTCTGCTTTGGCACACTCTGTAATTATTCTCTGTAAACCCGTCCTGTCTATTGCTGCTTCACCACTGCAGATGAATGTAGTGAAAGCTTAGCAATGGTTTTTGGGAGACTTCTTCACCTTCGGGTATTTCCTGGGTTCTAGTCCAGGTGCTGCTAAAAGCTTGTTTGGATACTTGAAGGCTGAGGGGGGATCTGATTGACACCTGCAAGTACTTAAAGGGTGGGTGTCAGAAGGAAGGGACCAGTCTTTTTTCAGTGGTGCCCAGTGCCAGGACAAGAGGAAATGGGCACAGACTTGTACATAAGAAGTTACATCTAAACCTGAGGAGGAACTTTACTTGGAGGGTGTCAGAGCCCTGGAACAGGCTGCCCAGAGAGGTGGTGGGGTCTCCCGCTCTGGAGACATTCAAAACCTGCCTGGACAAATTACTTTTCAACCTGCTCTAGGAGGACCTTCTTTGGCAGGGAGATTGGACTAGCTGATCTCCAGAGGTCCCTTCCAACCCCTTCTCATTCTGTGAATACGGTGGGCTGGGGGCTTTCCATGCTATAGCCTATGGGTTTTTACCACTGAAGCTGCCACCTGTTTTTCCCCACCGACACAGCTGGACCAGTCCCAGGTGATGCTAACTGCTCACCCAATTGGTTTCCTGTGGCTTAATACATGCAATGTCAGAATTAAGCAGCTGAACTCTTCCCCCATTTCAGGTAACCTTTCCCAATATTATTTCACAGGCTGTTGTCAATCAATTCTAATTTAGTACTTTTTTCAGTACTCTTCTCCTCATCTAGGAGAAAATTTTCACGATCCGTCTCCTTTCTCTTCAGTTGCCCTATAATGTACCTCATCAGCTATAATCTTCTTCAATATCTCACCAATTTTGGGGGCTTCCCTAATCATTGTTCCTCATTTTGCTCTGCTCCCGCTAGAGTCCATTTTATGAACCTTTTCTTCCTACCAGCTAACACCTCAGGCCCGAACCACTAACCTTTTTACAGTGACATCTGACGTAGTTTTCTGTTCGATGCGTATTGTTTCTTAAAACCAAACTGTTTCCGCAGCCTGGAAACCCTCTCAGAAAGTCACTACCCTTTATGCCGCCCTGTGACACAATATACCCAACTGAAGCTTCAAAGAGCAGGGAAAAGAAGAATGGGTGAAGATAAAGTGGGCCTTTTGTTAAGCAGAGGGTTTCTGCATCCATCTTATTCCAGGCAAAAACTCTGATAATCCACAATGCTGTAGCTTTCATGTGCTGGGGCACAGTGCCAGTGTTGCAACCGCTGCAGAAGGTAAGAACAAAGAGGGAAGATAAGGAGTTGTGCTGTTATGGGGGAAGGGAGGAGTGGATAGCTGGAGGGGGTGGTGGGGGGGATTAAAATAAATAAATAAATGAAAATATCTTTTGCATTCCTGGAATGATTGTGACACAATCATAATAATTCAGAAATAATTATATTTGTTATCAGTCAACATAATTTCCTGCAGCTCTACGCACAACGTCATTTTCCTTTTCCAGCAGTCAGGCTGAACAAACGGTTCTGTTCTTGTTGTTCTTTTAGGATGAAGCAGAGTAATGTTGGATGAACTAATAGTATAAACACAAGGAGATCACTTAGAAATGCTTGAAGATTGGCATTTAGCCTGTTGTTTCCCAACGTGATGCAACCACGTTTGCTCATTATCGCTTTTCCCCCCCTCCCCGTGTTTTGCTGTAAAATGCCATGGTGCTGCGGTATTGTAAGGACAAACACTGCAATATGGTTAAAGACCAACTCTTTCAGTTTAAGTTATTATCCAGAGCCCATTACTGTAGTATTGGAGTGCATAAGAGAGACCATTTAGTAGATGAAAGAAAAATAATACAAACCCAGTATCACGCTGTTTATTCAAATGCTGTAGGCGAGAGCTCTGTGTATGACACATTTAAAATGAGTGATGGATTTTAACTTACAGTTTAGGAGAGAGGATGCAGACCCACCCGCTGGGGTATGACTTTCTTCCACCAGACAGATCCCTGGCTCCCCAGAGGGACTGGGACGTCCTTGGAGAGGCAGGTCATGTTAGCTGCAGTTTTCCTCAGAGGCTCAGTTGGAGAAGGAGGGCAGCTTTTGCCTGGGCTAATTCGGCTCCCAGGAGTTTTGCCACAGGAGATGGAGCCTGTTCCCTGCCTTGAGCAGGCACCCTTCAAATGAGACTTTTGAGGAGCTGCCAGTTCTCTCTGGCATTATTCTCTATTGCCAGGTGTCTTGCACTTGTATTCCTAGAGGCTCAGACAAACCAAGAGGAAACTCCACACCGTTTATTCTCTTGCTAAAGTCTCTAGGCAGTCTACCGAGCTGAAAGGGAGTCCTGCTGGACAGGCCTACACAGCTCATTAATATCACTTGATTACAATTTTCTCCATTATGCTTACTATAGTTGCCTTACAACCTGCTTTTGTTGTTGTTCAGATATTTCCCATTGTCATATAAAATGATTAATATATAAACATGGGAGGCACAAAGGCTGATTCTAAAGGATCTCCAGTGAGTTTACTGGAAACTGAGTACAGGAAAAGGAGGACTGAAAAAAATGCACATAAATAAGTGCAGACTTATTTGTAACAGCCAGAAAAAGAGGGAAACCAGTTCTCTGTTGTTCCTTTCCTCCTTAATGTAGGTCAGTTAAGGCATTTAGTCATATGTGCCCCCAATTTGGTTTTCCATAGGCACTAGAGAGAAGCACGCAGCATTTTTCTGAAACATTACAAAAGGTAACAGTGTAGGAGGCTACAAGAAGCACGATACAAGGATCTTTGTTGGATATAGACTCATACAACATTTTTATTAGATATGTGGGAGCAGAAAAGTAGCCTGCTGATTGAATTTGCAGGTTTTATTAAATTAGGAGACATGATAAATACGAGTGCAGACAGTTACATAATGGAATTTTGAGAGGCTAAAAAGTGGCAAAATAAGGTCCAACTTGGCAAAAGTCATATGAGGTAAGTTTTATAAAAAGTCTAAGGTAAAACACATTGTACATTTTTAATGTATTTTGGGGCTTAAATGTTTTTAAGGTATGATCTTTAAATTTATGGTATTTTGGACACCTGGCATCTATATGATACCATTCAACTATACTGTTGACTCCTGAACCTGCAGTCTTTAAAAATTCTGCTGTGAAGACTTGGAGTGGTGTACAAGAGAAGTTTCTGTGCCAGCCAGCCTCTTTCCCATTAGTCTCATTTCAGAGTAACAGTGAGGAGAAGAAAGGAAGTTTCTCAAGCAAGAAGAACTGAAAACAAGCTAATGAGAAAGTTTTCTGTTAGCCAAATTGGCTGCTGCTGTACAGGCATGTAGCTGCTTTCATGGAATAGACTCAATAATATGCTAGATATTATTTCTTTAATAATTGTCATTACACAAACAGAGATATATAAATAGGAAATGCGAGAAATATCTAAGGATGTCTAGCTATGCATAGATATGGGTACATTCTAAAAGTTTATATTGTTTGACTGGAGGAACTGTAGCACTTCCTACCATTTATACTCTAATTACAGGCTTTTAATATTTTATCAAGCAATGGACATTCCACTTAGAGGCTGAGTTACAGCACCCCATAGCTCCAATTGAGCACAGTAGGACCTGGAGGTTTCCACAAATCAGAGACTTTCCTCTTGATTTGTAAATTGGCAAACACCAAGTTGAACACCAGTGTCAGGGAACTCGGGTAGAAGAAGAGGAAGCACTTTTATGCGGTGTGTGACCGACAAGTGGTGGAATTGCTGCCATGGAAATTGCTGAAGCAAGCCCTTTGGGAGGATTAAACAGGGATTAGGTGTCCATACCAACAGGAGAAACACTTTAAATTTTTTAACCTTACTGCAAAAGAGTTGCAAGGGTAATGAAGCCTCATGCTTCAGAGCTTAATTTGTTGATCTGTGGGGGTCAGTACAGATTGTCGTCTCCATTATAGTACAATCAACAGTTGAACTAGACCATCATGGGTTTTGTGTTAATATCTTTGCCTCTATAAGAAGCAGATCACCGAAGAGCATGAAGCAATGCTCTCTCCTGCTGTGACAAGATGTGTTTCTGTGAATGCAGAGTTGTTCTCCTTTGTGTGGTGCTCTTGGAAAATATCTTTACCAAGAGGACAGAGAGTGGGATCGTCATATGCAGAGGAAGAAGGCGTGTGATGAACATGGATTTGCTCCTGATCTGTTAGTTTGCTCAATACTACCCTAGATAAAACTGTTACTGAGTAGTTAAGATTCCTATAGCCTAATAACCATCAAAAAAAGATACCCCTGTAGTCATCCCTATATCTTTCTTTGTGATATTTTCCTCTGTGTTTACTTGCCCCTATGTATCCCCATTATTTCCAGCTTGTATCGTTGTGTGCTGCCCTGCACTCAGCTGGTCACCCTGGTACTCACTGAGACTTTTCTCCTGAACATGGAGATGACCCCACATGTGCTAACTTATTTTTCCATGTGCTTGGGTTGGATCAGTCAAGCCCTTCCTCTTCTCAGCTTCACAACCCAACGTGTTTGCCTTTCTGCTGCACCTTGAGGAATATCTTGAGGATCATGCTGAGGTGGCAAGTGGAGGGCAGCAGTTCTTACTGAGGCAAATGGTTGTTCCTCGAGGCACTGAAGGGACCCTCAGGCTTCAGGAGAAGCCCTTTTGCCCCCTCCAAGAAAAGGAGCTTTGATGTACTGGCTTTTTCAGCAGTGGGAAAAGGCAAGATACTGCTTAAAATGGATCTGCAGTAAAAGGGCCTTAGATGGCTCAGAAAAGGCACAGTCCAGGTTCCTTTCAACAATGCTGAAACTCGTCCTGATGGCTGCCGTGTTTGCTGTCATGCCATGCCTATATCAGCCATGTGCAGCAGCAGCAGGACCGCTGGGAGGACGAATCATAGACACGAGACAGACTCCACATGGTGAGATGGCCACGAAACTCTTAGAAAGACCCCATCAGCTACCTTCTTAATTGGACATTTTTGTTTGAATTATACATAGTATAACTAATACGCTGTGCATTTACCTCTGAACTTCCTTGCTTCCAAAGCTGGCTGTGGATTTCAGGTGGAGCAACAAACAACTAGCAACCAAGATAAAAGCCTGGAGAGGTGGAATAATCGCTTGAATGGAGATAGCAAGAGCCTGCAGAGAGATGGGTAGATCTACAGTACTTTAAAGCAGTAATTTAGAACTAAGTTCCCCTTTTAGCTCTGAATCCTTTGCAAGGATGTGATACAGTACACCTGTAGTTTTGAGATAGAAGCAGGAAAATTTAAAACTTGCTAAGTAAGAGGTTACTGGCAGTTTGCAGGAAGAGCAGTAATAGCTAAGCCTCTAGAACCTGAAGGGTTGCCACTGCAATTGAATTTTAGGGGGACAACAAAAAAAGAGGAGGAATTGCGAAGGCAAGGAAGTACACCCTCTTAAATAAGAATCAAGGAGCACCCTCACTAAAGGCTTGTCTTTGATATATGGACACTGTATCCTAACAATTGCTCCCTTTCAGGTCTTGATAATTTAAGATTATTTTTATAATGTACCTTGCTGTAGCATGCAAATGATGTAGTCTTGCATGCAATTTTGTTATACAACAAAGCAAGGAACATCTGAACTAAAATTAATGCACAGTATTAAATCAGGTACTTAATCACTCATTTTAGTTTGATTTACTGAAGCTATTGTGTTCTTGTTCTATATTACTGAAAAAATTTAACAAGACACAACATGTCTCTGAATACCACGATATGTAGGCTCACTTTAGGAAGCAATATAGATCATTCTGATTCTTAAAAACCCAATAGCACCATTAGACTTGCATATTAAAATGCCCCCTTCTCCTCTCAAACTTAAACACACCCATATACTGCCCTATCAAGTGGCAAGTGGTGCATTAGTTTCCCATGTAAAAAGGCTATTAAGAGGACAAGAGAAATTAATTTCAGCTGGCTACAACCGTTTTTAAAGAATACTAAAATACTTTCTACTGGAAGACTTTTAAAAATCGGTCTGTGAAGGGGGCTGATTCATTTTGTGTATGCTACTGCTCTATCTTCGTTTGGAGATAAATTATCGCTTTATACTCTTTGCTCTCCCACTTGCAAATTAAGTTGTCATTCAACAACTCATAAAGAGGCAAGCTGCAACAATCCATAAGAACAAATAATGCAGCTATTCTTTGTTTAAAGAAATATGGGTTTATATATATATGGTTTTGTTTTATTTTTTTTTAATTTTTTTTACTCCTCCCCCTATTCTTTGTACCTGAGTACATATTGGCAAGATGCTTGTAATTTCTCTTCTTACAAGCTGGACACCATTAAAATCCTATCAGTAGTAAATATGATTATTTTTCTAGGAGAAAAAAAATAATCTGTTTTCTAAGAGTTTACTTTAGAAAATGTTTCTTTTCTGACAAGAAACCTTTGAATTGAATTAATTTTCTCAGCAGAATCTGAATTCCAGAAGAAAAAAGAAATAAAAAGAAAATGGCTTTTCCAAATAAGTATATGAAGAGAATATCCGAAGCCTATTGATGTATTTTGTTTTTACATCACCAAACCCTGATATTTCAAGTCAAAACAAAATAAATGTTTTCAAAATAATGATATTATACAATAATTCAAGATAAGTACTTTTAGTGAATTTTTTTTCTATAAAACTTCCAGCTAGGGATCTGCATAAAAAACGTCTAGCGGTCTCTGGGAAACTCTTCTCTGAATGTTTCTACACAAACTGGTGACATTTGGCTGTGACCCTTGAATTGTCACCATTAAGATTTTTTTTCTATGTAAGGCGTTCTTAGGGCCATTCATGTTTTCAATAGCATTTGTTTTTCATCAAGTGAACTTGAAGAAACAAGATCTTTGTGCTGAAGCTTTCTCCAAGGCTTCTGCTCTCTCCTCAAGTTAAATTTTACAAGATAAATTCTATGAACTAGTGGAGTGGTGTTACAGTCCCATATTCCACCTGAATTAAACAAGATTTTGAAATCAATGTAGGTGTAAAGGTATATATCTCGCCCATGATTTCAGGGCTAGATCAAGGCTGCGGTCTTGCTTCCTTGCTGCTTGGCGACTACAGTGTCTGTGGGGCTTGCAGTGCTAACTTTGCATGAAAGAAGAATGAAACATAGGCAAAAGTGACCCAATATTTCTGTTCTCAGCAACTGAGTGTATTTTGGGAACGGTTTAAACCATTTTAAATTCACTGAGTGTGAATGGTAGCATCTCACAATTTCAGTCCAGATCATTTCCAGTCTTGTATTTACAGTGACAGGGAGAAAAGCACTTGGGACTTTGCTAGTCTGCTATTACCCTGCACATCAACTACTAGTGCTGTGCCGTTTCTCCCCTAGCTCAGCAAATACGGAGTCAAACCTGCCTGATCAACTGTCTCTGGAATAGGTGATTTTTTTCTTCCATGAAGACACCAGATGGGACCTGAATTTTGACTTTCTGATTAATATTTCATTTTTTCTGTCTGTTTTTCTGGCTTTCCTGCAGCCTACTGATTTACTGCAGTACCTGTCTCAGAAGGACACACCTCTTCTCTCTCGACTCATGTTTCCCACAGTCAGGCAGTTTTGTAGGTGCTTTTCCAGCTTGGGCTAGACACAAATGCCTGAGGTTGGAAATGCTGACTCCAGCAAAACTGTGGTATATTAAAATAAATAAAAAAAAAGCCATCTGGGAGAAAGATATCAACCTGTTGCCCTGTATTACACAGGGCTAGATGGAGGCTTGTACCGCATGCCCAGTCAAGCACTTTGAAATCACTTTTTCCTCACCTACCTTACCTGGTGGGAAAAGCTGGCTGCTTAGGGCCAATGCTTCCTCTGTGCAGGTTAATGGAGCCATTGAGGAGCTTACAGCTTGTTCTGTTTTCCTTGGCGCTGCTTAGAGGTTTAAAGTCACGATCCATGGTTGCAAAATAACATTTGCAGCTGCATCGTTAATAGTATTGTTCCTAGAGGAACGCAGGGTAAAAGAGCTGTAACCAGTGAACGGATCCTGGTGTCCAGGAGCAGCAGATATTGGATAGATGAACACGTCTCTTTAGAGATCTAGGCCTAGTCCAGAAGAATATTTAGATTTGTGTTTATTAAAAAGGTAGACTACGTGGGTATTTTACGTGTCAACAATAATAACCTCATGCCAATAGGCCAGTAGCTCTTTTACAGGATGAAGTCTAACCACAGGTTATCTGATCACAGCAGCCAGATGACCCATAGACCTCAGTGTCTTCATACAACTGGTCTGGAACTTCATCCCTATCTAACAGATGGGAAAATTGAGAGAGGGGAACAGGATATCTGTAATACAGCTGATAAAGGAACTGAGATGTCAGGCACCCATTTGAGTGTAGTGATCTCTGCATGTGTTCTCTGACCGTACAACTAAATAGTCTAACTTCAAACCAATAAATTAGTCAGAGTCTAGAATATTATCCATAAGGCTAATCCAACTATGCAGCTTTTTCTCCTGCAAAAACCTAGCAAAGATGTCTCCTTTTAAAATCCACAATACACAAAATAAACTGACAGAGAGTGTCTGCTAGTGGACTGCTTTGCAACAGCACTGAGTAAATGCTAAAACCAACAAGTCTGCAGTGTAATATGATAAAGAAATTGTTCCGCAAGGTCTTGACTCTGACCTTACATTACCTGTATCAAAACAGCGCAAAAAAGGAGACAGAAGAAACCAGCCAAGTCCCCTCTAAAATTATCGCTGGCACCAGACCCGTGGAGCGTAGATCATAGTATGTTTCTATGAATAGAACTTGGAGGAGTTGTGGAAGATTTGCAGATCCTGTAATTTTGCAGCTGAAGCTGACGACTGGCAGCTGACCCTGGCTGTGGTAGCTGAGGAGCGAGCGGGTCGACTCTGAGCTTTCCAAGGGAGATCTACAAGCAAGTTGCAAGGTACTTCAGCCCTTGGAAACCGCCTATCTTTCAAAAGCCTTTTTTTTGTGATATCAAAATAAATGTCAGGGAATACAAGCATGGCAGAGCTCTCCAGTTTATCAAGTGAAACCTCTGAAGAATCTCTTGAGCCTCTGTTTGCCAGTTGCACAAATCATCAGCCTGCTCATGGACGTGCTTTCCAGCCTTAGTGGGTATTACTTGTGCTAGAAAGTATCTGAAGGGTCAGGACCCATGAGTTATTATTTCTACTGCAATGCCTGAGGGCACTAAATAGGAATTAGAATACAAGGCGTTGAACAAGGCACTTAAGCATGTAGCAAAGAAGTTCTGGCAATCTGCAGTTTGAAGTAGACTAAACCATGAGCACGTTCCAGAGAAATTGGGAGGAGAGGCATGAAAGGCGCATAAAAGTGGTCAGAGGTTAAATACCAGCACAGTTTGATGAAGAAGTACTTATTAAAAGCAATGATGTATGGACATTATACATATGGATTGAAAGTTTATGCACAAGCCAAGAAGTACATGTGCTGACAATTAGTCTGTGTTTTAGGTGTGGAGGTTGGGTTTCCCTGTGCAGTGACATTACAGATGTCTAGAAATTGTGTCTTCCATCTAAGTTGTTTATAATGTGATTGCAAACAGCGAGTGTATTGTTTCAACATGGTTAATGTTTATGAGCTGCATTTCAGTTTATAGGTGCACACAGATTGCCTGGAAAAGTACCAGGCCATTCTTTTTTTAAGTTAGTGATGAAGAAAGATGAAAGTCTACGTACTCCCTTCCAGTGTAAAATCACACGGGGGGGGAACAAAATGAGTCCAAGAAGCCTACAATTGTTTGAGTCTTAAGTTTCTATAAATTACCTCATGCCCTCCTTATGTCTGTGACTTTATCTGAGATGCCAAATATGGCTATTCCAGGCCAAGAAAGGAAGAAAATAAAGACTGGGAATCCATGAGAAATCAAAACTGCCTCTCAGCATAGATGTTCACAAAGCCTTTTTCCAAAGGCTTTCCTCTGGCCACCACCAGAACCGTCAACAAAGTCCAGCTGGTTGCTGTACTGCTTTTGGCTCCATGACCCATGTGTGCACTCTGGGAAGATGGGGCTCATGCGGTGTAAATGGATTTAATGCTGCTTCAAGCCACATTAACTGTACTCAACATTCACAGCATATGGTTCCCAGCTTTCCCACTGGAAAATATCATTCAGACCTGCTGCTCCTTAGCTCTTTGTTCTTCCTCTACTATGCTTCCTATTTTCCTATGACTTAAAAACCATTTGAAGGTATCAGAGGAGAAGGACATGCAAAGGGGAGAGGTAACATCAAATATTGCTTTCTTGGCTTTCTTTATCCCCTACCTCATTAGAAAAGACATAAAGCAGAAAAAAGGACATGCTAAATGTACAGATATCAGACAATAAATGCCTCATGTTTTATGCTAGAAGATGTAAACTAATGCAATTAAAACTTATTTATAAACAGAATGATGATTTTTCTCCCCCCTTACTTTTACTTGCAGTTTTTCTCCTATCTCTGCAAACTGCCTCTCTGGAAATTGATTCCAGAAACACAAAGGTAAGCAACCCTGCACAGGTAAAAGAGAGATGCACAGCATTATGTGTTTATAGAACAAGAGAACAGTCACTGAATTGACCCTTCACATAAGCCTCCAGATCCCTCCAGCTCCCCCAGCAGCGGTGGGCTGTGTGATGTGCATAACTCTCCCTGAACACCGAGAGCTGCGTTACTTGAGCTGCCAACTTGATTCTATATTTTTACCTGCTCAGTTGTAAGAGTTAAGAGCTCAGCTTGCTAGGGAAGGCATAGAAAGGAGGTGTGCTGGAGAAGGAGCAGGACACCCCTGTTCAAAGCTGCACATCTAATTTCTCATGCAGGGCTGCTTTCGCTCATTTTCCTGTTCTTCAGCACTTAATGATTTTTCTGTCATCAATGGAGTTTTAATTGAGTGGGATTAGGGGTGGATTAAAGGATCTCATCAGAGCTCATACTCCCTGCATCCACTTCCTGTTGAGTCCTCTCAACAGAAGAGCTTTTGACATTAGAAAAGTGAAAAATACTTAAGACAGCGACACAGTGAGGGAGAACTCAATTGAAATGTAGCCAAGGAGTTACAAGTGTAGAGGCAAGCACGTCACACAGTATTGGAGATCAGAGAAGGACGTGGTTTACATCACTTTGCCCGCTCCTGGGTTTCACCTGGCTGTATGCAAGAGGGGCTTAAACTTTAGCAGACACAAAGACGTCGCCTCGACCCCTTCCTCAGCTGCTTATGGATTTTTTAATGAAAGACACTTTCCAGCATATAGCTGAATCAATATTAAAAATGTTGTAAAATTCACAGCACAAAAAGCCAATGGATTTACATTTCATTCTGTATTTACACTGGATTTAGAATCAAAACTACAGTAGGAGCATAAACCCTTCCTTTCTCCTTTTATGCCAGGGAGAAGTAGGATATTGAAATTATGCATTTATTTGGGTTAGAGTTTCTCTTTTTACTTTTTTCTTGGAAATATTTTATCTTATCTAGCCAGGAGAAAAGGGAGAGGGAATAGAGACTCTGAAAATGAATCTATTGAGTATTTAGCTAGACATGGGAGAAAAATCCTGACCCAGCAAAGAAAAGAAACCTCTCTCAGTGATTTCAGTGGGCAGAGCTTCGTATATTGCTTCCCACATAGAGCAAAAGCTTAGTTCTGCTCTTCATGTCCCGCTTTAATCACCAGGACTTACACATGCAAATCCACAGCAGGATTGTAACTAAAACATTTAAGGCTAATTATACAGCTCTGGGAACAATGACCAAATCTCATCACAAACAATTCTTTATCTTTTAGGCACTATGAAATCTTCTTCAGTAACAAAATTTCCTCTCAGATATGCCCAGCAGGTCTCAACTCTGATATGCTATTGACTTTAATGGGATAAATGTATACAGTACATATATGCACATATGCGATTCAAAATTTACCATGAGGTTCTGTGAAGATAACATCAGTGATATTTTCTATTCTACAACTGTTCTTAAAAAAAGGAGTGACATTTTAGTCTCTTGAAGGGTCCTTTTGATACGGTTCTAGATATGACTCAGTTAAGTCCTTCAAAGCTACCCCTATCCAAATGTGCTCTAGGCTAATGCTCTAGGCTAAAAATATTTTTAGGGTGAACACATTCTAGTAAAATGTGTTATCTGTAAGTCTTACATCAAGCATGACTTGGTGAGGCTCTTTCCTTTCCTCCAGGGTGTCCCAGCTCCCCATTAATCAGACTAGCTAAAGGTGATTGAATGTATCAGTACTTTGGGGGAGGTTTTGAAATTTTTCTTTCTTTCTTTATTATTAGTTATTTAATCAGAATTACTACATGAGTGGGACATACCTTCTTCCAGAAGAAAATCTGCAAAATATTTAGTTCTGGGCTCCCCAGTTCAAGAAGGACAGGGAAATGCTGGAGAGGGTACAGCAGAGGGCTACAAAGATGACGAGGGGACTAGAACACCTCTCTTATGAGGAAAGGCTGAGAAATCTGTGACTGTTTAGCCTGGAGAAGAGAAGACTTATGAGGGATCTATCAACTATCATCTATCTATAAATACTTACAGGGTGGGTGTCAGAAGGAAGTGGCCAGTCTTTTTTTCAGTGGTGTCCAGTGAGAGGACAAGAGGCAATGGGCACAAACCTGAACATAAGAAGTTCCATCTTCACTTCACTTCTTCACTTTGAGAGTGACAGAGCCCTGGAACAGGCTGCCCAGAGAGATGCTGGAGTCTCTGTCTCTGGAGACATTCCAAACCCTCCTGGAAATGTTCCTGTGCAACCTGCTGTGGGTGGACCTGCTCTGGCAGGGGAGTTAAACTAGATGATCTCCAGAGGTCCCTTCCAACCCCATATCATTCTGTGATTGTGTGAAGATATTCTTCATTTTTATAGAATTTTTTTTACTAATGATGTAACACATCACGGTGAATTAGTTTGCTATTGAACATACACAGTAACATGAACCTGTCTGTTAAATGCCTGTAACTCCTTACCAGTCAGCACATCTGTAGTGAACATCTGGGATTTGTTGACAGCTAGTAGCCTGACTAGCTCCACTGTGCATGTGTAGTAACATTCAACCTTACAGCCGTACCAGGTGTCTTCAAATTTGCAGGGAGGCTTCTGAGAGACCAACCATATTTGCACTGGACAGCTGTTTTATGCATATGCAATAAAGTAAGTCCAACTAGTTGGCAAAATGTCAGAGTTGCCTTATAACAGCACCAGGCTTCTCTGCACATGTGAAGATGCTTGTCCCCGGGAAATCCCAGACAAAATCTGGTAGACCTGTCCTTAGGAGACCGGATTTCAGATGGATGCTTAGGGTTTGTCAAATAATGGTGTAACCGTTCAAACTCATTGCTAATAGTCCACATGAAAAGACATATGAAAGAAAAAAACAGGATTCTGGGTCCCCATCTATTTGCAGTTAGAACGTTATGGACTCAGTCAAAGGGAGCACTGCTGAAGGACAGGAGCCAACGGGGAAGCAACGAAGCACAGATAGGTTTTAACTTAAAATACCGCTAGGAAAGGAGAACTCAAATTTACAGCCGCTTTTTCAAATTTACACAACTATAAAGAGTGCATACTTGCTCTATATCATTGTTCCCATCATTCAGAAAAATAATATTAATGGAGAATACAGCTGCTAAAAATATAATCTCACGTGTTGCTCTGCTAAACATACTGTATCGCAAGGACTGTAGGGCATTTCTTAGTAATTTATTGGGGCTTTTTTTGAAAATACGTGATTTTAAGCATGTGACTTTGAGCTCACGGTGTTTAAAACCAAATAGCATTGTGTAAATGGTGTTAAACTGTGAAAATGACGATTAGAATAACTCAAGAGTCAAATTCAGACACCTATTATATGCTGCTGAACTTCAGGTATAATTGTGTCTGTCTCATGTTGGTGCTAAAAATAGGAATATTGTAAATGAACTGGAAGAAAAATTATGGCGCAGGATCCCATGAGTTAAAGCCTTCAGAGCATCAGTCTAGTGGTCAGACATAATCTAACATGGCCAATAGATTCCCCTGAAGTGCTCCTTGCCATTACGAGGCAATTACTGAAAACAGGCAGAAGAGAAGATGCTTTCAGCTTCTTCCTCAAAAGCAGACAAATGAGAAAAATGAAACTCATGAGATACTTTGGAGTTCTCTAAAGCAAAAGAGATCAACTCTAAGAGTGATTGAGAACTGTTAGCGTCTGTGCTATCAGTCACTTTTTTTCTTTTGAAAAAGGAGAGCTGTAAGGCTGACCAGTCCCTTAAAATGCTGAGAATGAGCTGTTACTGACTTGAACCAGCTGCTCATAAGAAATTAGTTGAGGAGATCCATGTGTATACACACAGATCTCATCTTCTCCTTCATTCCTTTAACATTTTGAATTTGCTAGTTGTATTGAAGTTTCATAGTTACAAACTCAGTCCTGGGCTTCTCATTAACTACTGCTGACAAATACCGAATTCACATTTATGTTTCAGGCAGTAAGAAGAGATCACAGAAAACAACTCCTTGATTATTGCAACTGCTTTTGGTTACATTTATTTCCTTATCTGCAAGTGCTGTTCCTACTTTCTGGAAACTATTTTTATTAAATTAATAGTAGAATTGACTCCTGTCCTGAGGTAGCTATTTCAAGCATACTGGCCAATTCTAGGTCTTTTACTAGCTCAGTTAAAATGCTTCTAGTTGATTTGACAGTAAGAGTTCAAGTTAAGCATGTAAAACTACCACTGTGAGCAGAAGGAAATTACCTTCCTCTATTTTCCCTATGATATATAGAACTGCATGATTTAAAAGTGGGATAGGACATTTATAGGCGAACCTGACCACTGCAAGAGTAGAATAGCAAGGAGAGAAAGAGCAGCTTTTATATCCTTGGGTAGATGCAATATTTTAATAAAATTTCATAGTTTGCACAACTTGTTGAAATGCTGTAAGAGACTGAGAAGCGCAGTCAGAACTTTGAATAAATTAGATGATATGATTTAGATGTGTGGCAAAAAACATCAGAAATCTGTATACAAAGAGGCTTTGCGGATCAAGGCTTTGAAATAAGCTGGATTTGTAATAACAAGGTTTTATAAAGCATCCAGTCTAGAGGAATGTACAGCTAAAATATTTCAAGGCTGAAATTTTCCATAATAACAGAGAAAGGAAGCATTTCCTCATTGGAATCATATTTAATTCTGCGCCCAAAGACATCACATTGATGAAAACTCTCCATAGATGTAAACAATTTGACATGATGACCTAACTCTCAGACTTCTAATGAAGTTAACTTTTCTCAGAGAAATTACAGGATATATGCCATCTTTGTGGGGCACATTAATGAGTTTTCAGCATGAAGTTAGAGGGATGAGCTGGTTTGCGCTTACCAAATAGAAAGCTTTCTGTATTCAGATCCTACAAGACAATTGGGTCTTGGTATGTAGTTCCATGCTGTTCCTTCATAAGGGGAATACTAGAAAGCAGATCAACCTGCTTAATCTAGTATTATCTTTTGCTTGGGTAACAGGTACAACTTCAGTTGGGGAAATACAACGGGGAAGGAGCAACACATGCTACAAAGTCATAGCCCAAATGCACGTTTTTGCTAACTTTGAAAAGCTCCCAGGGAATTCACTGGAATCTATGTTAATCTAAAGTAGAAAGAGTTACTATAGTTACTAACACAATGGTTACTAAATATAATTCTCACTATATAAAGTGCACATTCCAGGACCCTATAAGTTGAAAAGATAAAAGATCTTTAATTACGTTTGCCACGGTAATAAATGATTGGCTTCCTTTTATATAGTTCCACTGTAGACAGAGTATGTGCATAACACTTTGAATGTTTTCAACGATTCAGCATCAGCTAGGAGTAGCAGAGTTCTAGCTCCCTCTCCTTCTTTTATTTAAAGGTTGGCAGTAATTTTTCATGTCAAGGTCATGATTGATGTGGGTTAACTTTCACTAAAAATCTTTTGAAACATTTTGAGTAATGTTAAAAATTATGGCATGCAATACATCAAAATATTCTTCTAGGCTCCCTGCATAAGTAAATAAACGCTAGGGAAATGCAGAAGGCATTCACAGTATTTTGTAAGCGAGTTTCAAACTGCATGTTGCAGATTTATATGCTTCGTAGCTTTCGCTGCAATGCATGTCGCATTTTATTAAAATACACTGTGGGTGGGGAATAGGTGGTGATCTACCACATTTGTGTCTTTGCCCATGTCAATTTGAAATGGAGATCAATTCACTAAGAAATGTATCCAAGCATGGATTATGTAGCCTGTCCGTCAAGTGTCGGTTTCCTGGGGAAATACTAATAGCAAATCCTCAGTCTTAGGCCAAATGTCAAGGCTGTAAAGTCCAGCACTCTGAGTATGGAACATGGGATTACAGAAACATCTGCCATTGACAGGCAAATGTTAAAGCCACTGATCTTCAGCAGTCAAGATCTGAATAGCACGGAAAATCCCTCCCAGACATAATTCCTCAAGATAAGTAAAGTAAAACAAGATGAGGAACAGGTGAAGCAGCATTGTATTTTCCTAAGAGAAAGAGGGATGTCTACTGTCACTCAATAATGTAGGTTAAAACCAAAAAAGGTAGACAGGTCACTGTCAAATGCACAGAGTGGAGCCCTCCTTTTTTTTTTTTTTTTTTTACAGTCAGCATCTTCTCATTTCCCCTCATTGCCAGACCATTACAAAAACCTTGGGGAACTAAAGACACCTGCCTTTTCTCACCGGGTTTAGATATCTCAGTGAGGTGGTCATGAGAGATGTCTGGCATCCCTGCAGTCAGTCCATCCAGTATAGCTCAGACCACTCACATGAGGAATTGACACATCATGAGCACAGGTCCCTAAGCAAAGCAATGACTTTATAGACTCCTGACTGCAGCCTGTACTGGAATGGCAAAAAAAATAGGCTCTTGCTGTGAATGAAGTGAAATCCTAAGTAAATCATGGCTGAGGAAAAGTTTCAGAGATGATGTGAAGCTATCACAGATCACTATGAGGAAATGTTAGAACATCACAGCAATACATTCTGTACTCCTTCAGATTTTCCTTTCCACTTCAAACCCACGTTATGTACTAGGGACGAGCTATTTTCTGAAAGCATTTATCTTTCTCCTAAGAAACAACTTAGATAACTAGTTTGGGCTAGATATTGTGTAATTTTATACTGTTAAACTTAGGTGACATTAGTCCCGCATCTGATACACATAGATAAATACAAGTAGTTAAAAAACATTTTTGGATCCTTCCAAACAGAAAGTGGGTGGTAGCCATCTTGGGAGGATGAGCTTCAGTATTTCTGTGTATTAAAATTACCTAAGTGAACTACGTCTTGGAAAGCTGGATGCCATTGGGAGGGTGACAGACAATACCTGTGAGTGTTTGAAATGCTGTATTCAATATCATATATCCCATACCCTGCTGAGGTGCACAGTTAAAGAGCTACATAATCAGCTGTCAGCAAGTACTTAATATTCTTTGCAAAAATTGTAGAGTAACATCGACCATAATGGTCTGGTCAAAACTCAAGCCACATCATTGCAGTACATTTTTTACTTTTCCAAGTATTGCTAATGTATTTGCATTGTTGTCTTGAAATTAATCAGACAGTGGATTATTTACCTTTTAAATGCAGAGTAACCTAATTCAAGAAACTTTTCTTTATTTCCGTGGCTTAAGGCAACAGTGGCCACAGAAAAAGATATACCCTTTCAGCCAAGACTTTAATTGTTTCCTAAGCTGAAAGAACACCAATATACTGCTGGCAATTTATGAACCTTTTGTCCTACCATGACACAACTGTGCATAAATCTTGGAAACCTGTATTATTTAGCTTGTTGCATCTCAGTAAAAGGGTATGAATAATACAATATGCACTAACGTTACTTTTCTAGCAATCACATTGTTTTCTCTATTCCTACATTTCTTAGCAATAAAAGAAGGTTTCAAGAGTTTTGTTCTTAGAACCTAGGCTAGAAATAATTTTTATGATCTGCTCCATTTGCATGCTGTGTCACATCTGACAGTCCACTATGAGCAATTGAGAAACTTCTTCTGCATAAATTACTGTAAGCCTTATGGCAATTATTGCTATCTTTACTGATCCATGCAAAACCATTTCTTCTCTCATTCCAGAAAGTGCAAAGCCTCTTCTTTTTAGGGAGTTGTTGACCATATTAAGGTTTTCAGCAATATAGCTGTGCAAGTAGAAGTTAACCAGGCCCCTGAGAGGCCTGGTTAATTAGAAGTTTTGCTACATGGCAGAAGTGATTGAATTGTGGGTAAGATAGTGCATGTAGATTTTTACCCAGAAAGGGCAATTTTACTTTCTATTAATTAGGGAATAAACTGTAAGAGTAAGTTTATCTGTTATACTGGAGTGTAAGAAGGCCAAGTCCCAGAGTTCTTTTGATACTGGACATTTTGTAAGGTATCTGCAAGGTTAGGCCATGGAAATAATAATAAATTGTTTTCATGATGTTAATACAGAAAGGAAGTGAACCAGTAAGATGGGGGACACATGTTCAGGTATGGTTTAGGAAAAAGAAGATGTGAAGTAAATGAATGGGGGAGTATAAAGGCATGTTTAAAAGACAGACTTTTCGGTCTGCTTTCTGATGTTGACATCTTTGGTTCCTGTTGTTTGTATTCTCCTGCCAAGTTGAAGGTTGTGTGATACCAGCCTGTTAAGAGGTTTTGCTTGCATGTTTGTTTGTTTCTGTTGGTTTAAGAATGAAAAAGCGAGACCAGGTCTTGTTTGACTTCTGCTGTGCACTTCTACAAAAAGGGAGGAATAATGTTTTTCTAATAATGTCTTTGGAGGCACAAAATGAATAAAGGAGCAGGTTGCCCTATCTTTATGAGACAGCTAGCAGGTTGCATCTTGATTTGTTGAAGGACTGTTCCCTTGGGATTGCTGTCATGGTTGTAAGCTGGGTACTGGGCTGTAATTCAGTCAATTAAAAACACATAAGTAATGTTTAAATGCTTCTTAAAACCACACTCACTGTCTGCTCTCTACCTGTATGGAGCAGGCCAGCAGACACTAAATACCCATACAGCCAGTGTTCAGCCTGTGATAAATCCATGGGACAAAATCATCTTTAGATACCAAACTGCTGACTGGGCAGGATGCTGGCTGCTCGTCTGGAAAATTGTCTCAAAACTGTCTTCTTTCATTTTGGTAGCAGCTGATAGCATATCTATACAGTTTCTGCAAATAATCTTTTAGTGTCTTCTGGATTTAAAGGTGCTGCATAACTGCTGTTACCTGAGCTCACTTGTAAAGCCTGGACTCTCTCATAAATGCCTTGGCTCCTCAGAGCAGATCACCATCCTGCTGCAGCTAAGATGGCCCACAGTCCAAAACCATAAGCCAGTGACCTGATGAATGACCAGACAGGAGGTGGCTGCAGGCGCTTTTTAGCCTGCTCCCCTGCAGGCAGAACTCTGTTGAAATGGGGAAGAAATTGCAGGAATCGTGAGCACAGTGCAGGGCTTTGTATTCTGGTCATTTAATTCAGAAAGAGAATTGTCATTTTGATGTTATGATTCATATTGTTAAAAAAATCCAGCTTTTTTTCAGACTGAATTATTGCAGTGGAAGTGAGCAACATTTGCAAAGTTTTGATTAATTCACCCAGCCTTTGTGGTATACCTACTACAGCTGAGTGAATTAAGGGATATCTCTTAAAATAAGTAATAAATTATAACCAGGTTGCATAAATTACAGTGGCATGGGTTGCTAGAAGAGAGAGATGGAGGATCACCCTAATTTCTCTTGTTCATCAACTCACCTGGTGAACAACAAAAAAAACTGATGAGACTTTATGCTTATGATTTACCAAGGATTGATAAAGTTGGCCTTGAAAACCTGACCTTTTCTTTCTGAATGCTTGCTTTTGCACTTCTGGGTCATGAATGTTCTGAACGCAGAGGAACAATTGTAATGAGACTTCTGGCCACAGGTTTTGGTCCCTTTCAATTGCTAACACAAGAGAAAAAGCAATACTCACAATTTTGTGAACAAGCAATATTATAATTTTATTCACATGGCAGTAATGTGTGAATTGGTATTGTGTGTACCCAGTGAATATACTGTGTTCCTCTGCAGTCAGGCAGTCTGTGATTTAGTAATTAAGGCTCTGATCTGAAATGTACTTATATTTGATGAATGTGTTTATGTTCTGTTGAAGGCAATGGTTTATAAGCACATGCCTGCCTGATTTTGTATGTGAGAATAAAGCAGATGAATGGAATTGAATTAGAAATTTCTTTTCTTTGACCTGTATTTTTTAATATCCAGCCTGGGAACCATGTGGCATGATTTTCAAAGGTGCTTTAAGTCTAAGTAGAACCTTGAAGTTCTAAGGGGTGCTTTGTTTTACAGCCTTACTTATCAAGTATTATACACCTTTGCCAGGGAGTCATAGAAGGAGTTGATCGTATAATGTTTGTCATAAACTCTGGGATTCACAGGTAAAAGGAATGTCAAAACAATAATGACTTTTTATTAATGGCTACTCTGAATTGAAATTAAGGTCTTCTATCTGCAGACAAGAAACAATTTAAAAAAGAGAATAGAACATACTCAGTGAGTAGCCCATCTGCTTAATACAGAAAATTTAATGAAAGATAAGATATGGGATAGTCTTGAGTGCTTGAGACTTATCTGTTGTTTCTAAAGGATCTTAAAACTATTTTTAAAAGGATTTCTAAAAGATATTTTAGATATATTTTAAAGGACAGAAAAAAAATATTTAGTGAAATGCAATACAATACAACTAAATGTAACAGAGTGAAGCTGTGAAGAGAAAAACTTAACCCAGACAAGCAGAACAAGTGTGTAAATGATAAAATTCACTGCATTGTTAAAAAATTTCTAAAGGAATATAGTAAGAGTCCCATTATTTACTGTGCAGATGGATGCTCTGTAGTAATGTTTTCCTGGCAAAGGCTAACTTAGCTAATACAATGAGGTTTTTGAGTCTCATTTTGTAGTTTTTTGAATGAAGCAAATATTAGTAAAAAACCTCTGATTTGTCTGAGTTACCTCTGCACAAAAATGCAGAAGATGTTAAGAAGTCAACAATGTGAGTACTGTATTTTTCTATACTATTCTATGCTGCTTAGTACAGAGCTTGGGACACTCTGTCTTGGTAAACAGATATTTACCAGATATCCAAATCTTCCAGCGCATTGCTTCAGCACACTGATGGAGATGATTTGTCTTGTAATAGGTCAAATCCATTGGATCACAATGGAAATCAGAGCACTGAAAAGATAAGTCCTAAAATATTTGCAACAATTAGGAATTTGGAAATTCTTTCATCAGGGAAATAACTTAGAATCATAGAATCATTCAGGTTGGAAGAGACCCTTGGGGGTCATCGAGTCCAACCATCAGCCCTACTCTACAAATTCCTCCCCTACACCATATCTCCCAACACCACATCTAAACGACTCTGAAACATATTCAGGGATGGGGACTCAACCCCCTCCCTGGGCAGCCTATTCCAGGCCACTCTTTCTGGCCACTCTTTCTGTGAAGAATTCTTTCCTAATGTTCAGCCTAAATCTACTCTGTTGCAGCTTGAAGCCATTCCCTCTTGTTCTATCACTAATTACCTGTGAGAAGAGGTAACTTGAATACCTAAAGGACAGCTATCAGCCTGACATATGGGCTATCTTCTGTTCCTCCTGCAATTGGACAGCTGTGGGAATCGAAGACCAGGACTAAACTAGGACACATTCAATTTCTATTTAAGGCACTGAATATACTTCAAAACATATTTATTTTGGTTTATGTGTTTGCATTGCTGCAGAATGTGTTACTAGCCAAGGCTTTAAATCTCTCTGGCACAAATTACAAGTTTTAAATTAATAATTGGCAACTAACTCTGCAAGTACCGAGCAAAATTCTACCTCTGCTTGCAAGAGTACAATGAAGAGGGCTGTAAGGTAATTCCTAGCCTATGCAGCTCTTCGTGGGTTGTTTTCCCTCTTTTGATTTTGAAAAGAATGTTGAGCACAGAGGCAGCGCATAGTCAGAAAACACTGAGGCTAAAAGTCCTCGTAGGTCCCCAAAGGACCTGGTAAAGTATTTTCTAGCATCAGTTGTATTATATATCATCATCAGAAACACTTAACTAATCTTGGGAAGAGTATTTTAAAAAGTCAGAAGGTCCAAAGAACGTATACTTTTCAAATATATCAATATCACAAGTATATCAATATTATTCTGGTGACATCAACATTTACTGACAGCTAAATGGACCCAAACCAGTTTGGTTTTTTTTTCACTTGTTGGGGAACTGCTTAGCAACTGTAAAGATATTTCCTGGCCAGAATTTAATTCATCTTCTAAAGTGGATTAAAAAAAATGCACTTAAAAGCTAAAAATAGAATGCAAAGTAAAACTTGTGCTCAATGTAAAAAGAACCCCCCTATTTTCGATAATCCCTGAAATTCCAACAAAATCTAACCAAACTCTTGGGACAGAATCAAGAAAGTAAATGGATTATTTTACCAATAAGAATAAAGAGGTAAAATACAGAGCTCTTCAGCAATATAATAATTATGAGTAGAGTTATATGCAGCGTACAGCTAACAAATGATTAATAGTCAACTTTGGTTTATCTAGAATCTTCTAGAGAAATTTACCCTAAGACTGTATGCAGCTGTGGTAATTTTGTTAAAACGAAAGTATTTGTGTAGCGGGAGTTACATCATTAATTAGCGTGCGAGCTTCCACCTCCAGCTAGCAGCAGAAATGCCAGCGCCATCAGTAGCAGGTGCCTGTATGTGATATATGTGATGCCATCGTAGACTTTGGCAAGCGACACTTAGGAAGCCACATAATGGATTAATATACTTTAGCCTGGGTCTTTAGATACTGTAAACTGACCTTTCTTTCAGTGTGGAGGGTGAGACCCGTCAGAGATTGACAACTGCCAGGGCTGTCGGTGGGGAGACACCTCAAGTCAGCACATCCATCATGCCGTCGACTGGAGCACAGGTGTGGGAGACCCTGGGACCAGCTCAGCGTGACCCCCAAAGGGCAGAGGGGCACCCTGACTCTCCATCAAAGGGTTTATAATTGAGATTTCATTGAGTTAGGGGAGGACCCCTATTGCCTCCTCTCTATCCTTTAAAGGCTACTTGTGCCCTGTCTACAGGGCCGTTTGGGTTCCCTCGGTAGTTGTTGGAGAAAGGCTGTCACATCTGAGGTGGAGTCTGCCCAAGTCCATTTCATTCTGCAGTCCCAGGATCATTGCATGAAAATGTACTTCCTTTATGGAAAGCAGAGGCTGACAGAAAACACGTATCTTTTTATTCACAGTAACAGCTAGTGTGACCTGGACATCTTTCACTGTCAGCAAAAATGAACCTTGCAGCCCACTTACTACCATATTCTCAAAGTACAATCTCAGTGAAAGTATCTAATTACAGTTTATTAATTTACAAAAATGCAGTGTTGAAGACATTTAAACAAATGGGGTTTTTTTGCATTTTGTTGCAGCACCTGGATGTTTATATTTAGTGGTCTCTTACAGGTAGTATTTCGGTTATTTTTTATTTAATGCCAAATGGAATTCTCCCATTTTTGATCTTGTGTGCATACAAGCTTTTCCCCTCTGGTCTGTGAGGTCTGAGGGAAGCCTGCCTGAATCTTTGCAGACAGGAGTACCATTTTTTAACATGAAGTGTAAGATTTGATGCTACTTCCCCATCTTTCCCGTTATCTCTGCACAGTGAAGATGATAACCCACACCAATACATAAAAGCTGAAGCTGTGTAAGAAGCAGAACGTTGTCTCTCACACATCATGTTCATTGTAGTGCAGGAAGTTCAGAATCATCAACCCAAAGTACTCACAAAATTTAAGACAACTCCCAAGCATAATGAAATAGATGAAAAATAAGGTACTTATGTGTGTAATCAGAAATGCATATACCTAAATTTCAAATTACATAAACATATATATTTACAAACATATTTAATTTTTAATACATATTTATTGATAATAATATTTTGTTTATACTTATAAATATATGTATAAGAGCATATAAGATCCTTGATATTTGTCTTTCAGTTTTTCAAACTTTAGGCTGCAGTTACACAGCACTATTTACTACACTATCTAAAACTCGTGGCCCTAAAAATATACTGAAGGCAACGATCAATAAAGAGTTCACCATTTGTCAATGCTCTGCTGTTCAATAGCTACAGAACTATGGAGGAAAGAGTCTTCTATCTGGAAGCAACTAGATGTCTATAGATTTTCAAGCTCCGGAGAGTTTAAGGTGTTTTTTTCACCTATGTGCAAAAGAAAAAAAAAAAAAAGACAGAAAAAATCAGAAAACAAAAGCAAAACTCAAAAAATACCTACTTTGTTACTGGTTTTTGTCCACCTCTGTCTGGTACTGTATTTGTTTGAAAAAATGTTCCTTTCCTAGAGAGAAAACCCATTCGTATTCATGAAATGTTTAGATACTGTGTTGAGAAGGATCCTGTTAGTACTTAGACAGATGTATCTGCAACATCTGGCAGTAGATTTCACAGCCCAGTCAGAGGTCTGGTCTTGATGACTCTGTTTAATTATCTCTTGGCTAAGGAATGTATGTCTTTGCCTCTTATCTCTCATAAGCCTACAGAGATTCCGTCTGGGAAAAATATTGGGTAAGTGAAAACTTAGCCCAGGGAGTTGATGAGATGAGGTAAATCTCAAGCTGCCATATTCATGAATGCTCAAAGTTTTAGCACATTTTTACAACCTTTGGCAGACGGACATCATTAATGTTTCAGAAGTTCTCCTGATCTCTCTTTATTGCTCATTGGACAGTGTCCCTGTAGTTTTCCAGTGTAGTTTTTTTTTTTATATATATTACTGGAAGGAAGACAATACCTCTTGCTGGTAGGACACTTTTATTCTTCTTTAATGAGTTGCAAAATAAAGCAGAATATGACTGTGTAGGTAGCATTAAACTTGGACGTCAAAGTAGTACAACAATCAATCCTAGCAGTCATTCAGCTCTCTTGAGCATCAACTTCATCGTATTTCTAAATGTTCTGCTTTACTAATAGAGCATTTGTTACTATTAACTGTAGGTAGAATATTGGACCTTAGCTAAATCCATCAAGGAGTAACATTTAGGTTCTGACACATGAGAGTCCTGAAGAAAGTTAATTACCATGACTCATTTCTTCCTAATTTCTACTGGTTTGGTAATTCTCTCTACAATGTTATTTTTTACAATCGAGAAAATATCTCTCAAGAAACTCTCACCTAATCTAACTAATGAATTTGATCCCACTGAGAAGCATCCAAACTATAGAAAGATATAATACAAAACACCATTGTCTTATACAGAATGTATTTTTCAACCAAAAAGGATGTAAAATTTGGTACTTAAGGAACATACTTGTTGTAAGCAATGCTTTATATAAAGAGTTTTCTAACATGGGCCTTTTTTCCTCAGTTATCCTCCCTGTGATTTCTTGTATTTCTCTTGGAGCACCTGGTATTTGTCTCTAGCCATACAAAATGTTCAAGGCAAAATGTTCTGCTGAGTTTTTGTTTAAAAATGTGAACACTGAAATCGAACATTAGTTTTGGGAAATGGCACCTTCCATTTTCATGGCAAATAATCTGATCCAACGTGACTGGCTTGACCTTTGTTCCAAGGACATTGCTTTGATTAATTTTTTTCTAATACATTATGGATAATGCAAAAATAACAATCCTCACTTAAATGTATTGTTTGTGTGCGGCAATTAAGTGCAGAAATTTGACAAGTTAGAGAAAGTCCTGTTGTAAAATCTATTGTCTTTTTAAAAAGTCACCTAAAATTGCACAGATGGAGAAAGGAAAACGTGCTTTTGGCTAAATGAACCAAGATGGAATCAATGCTGATCAGAGCACTATTCCCAAAACACAGTGGATACCTCTAAAGGCAAATAAAGTCAGGTCTAGTCCTCTGTGAAAATTTGACCACTCCTTTGCTACTGAGGACTAAATGTCTTAAATACTAAGTTGCAAAAAATTAATCGTATAATTATTGAGATCTTGACCTGATTGTATCTGAATTCTGGAGATGTTTGAGACTAGTCACAGTACCCTTACCATTTAGAGTTCTTTCCTTGTTTTCCGTGGGTCATTAGGAAGAAGATGTGCCCACAAGTGAACCTTAGTGAGAGTTCCATAAGGAATGAAGGGCTATGTTCTTTTCTGGTATGACTCAAAACTCATTCATTTTACACCTGCCAGCACTTTTTATATGTGCAGTGTCATCAGAAGCTGGTGAATGTATAATTCAGGAGATAAAAACAGGATCCTATTTAGACAGAAAAGGCCTCATTTTAACTTGATATGAACTGCTGCCTATGGTTTCCTGACATACATATTGCACGTGAAGAATTGTCCGTGTCAAAGGGCTTCCCCTTGTGCAGAGCACCAGCAGTCAGAACACTAGAAAAATTCAAGCCCTTAAAGCCTAAACCCTACAGAATGAAAAACCTCGTAATGATCTGCTAGATCAGTGACTGAAGAAACGACATAATGGCTCTTTTGCTATACGGATTCAGTGAAGGCACAGGAGATCATATACCATAGTAAATCAAATCTAGAAATACTTAAATACTGTTTAGTTCATAGATCAGTGATCTGGTAAACTGTAATGGAACTTTCTGAGCCATTATGATCTGATGGAAAAAATGCAAGTTAAGTTCTGTTCATCTATTAGGAAGCAAGAACCACACTGAAGCTGTAATGGTCTACTGTATCAAAGCCTGTGTGGAGAGATTTTTAATTAACTATTCATCTGCTCATTAGTCAGGATTAATGCAGAAGGATCTATTAAGATCTACTGTCTCCAAGAGTATGTCATGCCAGAAGTCTGTAAAGCCTGAAGATATATTACCCAGTCACAGTACCACATTATAGACTGACAGAAAAATTGCGTCCTTAAAAAATAAAGCTGGCTCTGAGTAATGCTTGTGCAAGCAAATATCTTAAATCTTTTTTAAACTGCTATTTTTCCCAGTTCTGTAATTAATCAGAAGAGCATAATCTAAGAGTTTTTTCCCAAGTCTCCTAACACAATCATGTTTATCAGTTTCTGTAACATCATTTAAGAAATCCCAGTTACGCCACCCTGAAATAATACTTTATCATATTTTGTCCTCATAACCCTGAAGAGTTCTAAAGTCAAATTATTCAGGGAGCTGAGTTTTTTGATTCAAACGCTGGGAACTTGGTCCATTCAGCCTTAAGAAGAGAAGGTTAAGGGGAGACCTTATTGCTGTCTCCCTATGGTAGGTGTAGAGAAGACGGAGCCAGACTCTTCTTCCAGTTGTGATATGGCACAAGAGGCAAGAGATGCAAGCTTCAACAAGGTAAATTGCAATTAAATACAATGATTTGTTTTAAATGCAGGTCATCAGCTACTGAAGCAATGTGCCCTGAGAGGTCAAGGATGTTGAAGGCTCAATCAGACATGGGCATGAGCAACTAGATCTAGCTGGAGCTGCTGTGAGCAGGTGTTGGGGTCACAGGGCCTCCTGAGGCCCCTTGAAACCTCCGTTCTTCTGTGATTCCATAATGAGAAATCCAGACACTCTCTGCCTTGAAGTTTTCAAATTTCATATTAATATAAAAAAGTCTAACATCTTCAACAGACAAAGTGTAAATATTTGGAAGCATTTGTAAGAGGGCATTTCTAACAATTCACAAGCTCTTTGCTGAGCAAC
Source organism: Nycticryphes semicollaris (assembly GCA_013400055.1). Lineage (NCBI taxonomy): Eukaryota > Metazoa > Chordata > Aves > Charadriiformes > Rostratulidae > Nycticryphes > Nycticryphes semicollaris. The sequence goes on along the minus strand of VXBJ01003889.1, from coordinate 142,008 downwards.
TGCCTTCCATTTCTTAATTTTTTTTTTTTTTTTTTAATGTTTAACCATTGCAGATGAATGTATCTAAGTACTTCTAGGAGTGTATTTCCTCCCCATGCAACTCTAGTGGCCTTGAAACTATGCTACTTCATTTTATGGTCTCAGATATTTCATAAAATGTAACACATGAAAATTTTCTTAAGAGGATACATGTGTTCTGTTTAATGATCTTCTTTCTAGAAAAAGATTTTGTGACGTACTAAAAATAGATTGGAGAGCTCTGTAACATTCTGTGATTGTACCTGAAACACAGGCTGAGAAGAAGCTGAATATCATAGAATCACAGGATACTACATTGGAAATGGCCTCAATGTGTTATTCCATATTTTCCTCACTTGTACTTTGGGAGAAACTTTGAGTAGATTTGCTACTCAAAAAGGTAAGTCAACAAGGTCTGAGTGTACATTAGTGTGGCAAAAAGCCATGGCTGAGATTTTATTGCTTTTGCCAAAGGCAGAAAATGTGTTGATGTATTACAGGAGAGGAGAGGGATAGAGAAGAGCCATATTCCTATTGAATTTCACTGCCTATAGTGGGTTTTTTTGGTCAAATCATGATCACCTAACTTTGGAGAACTTGATCCAAAACTTCAGTCATCTTTTGATGATCTCAGAAGATTATGGATCAAGTAATTCTTAACAGACAATATCCAGGAGGCATTTAAGCTTATTTATGCACTCTTTCCAAAGAAAGAATAAAAAATTAGACACCGGATATGAAGATAGTAAGGAGAGAAAATTATCTCATTTCAGCATGTCACCTGTCCAGATTTACCAACTGTCACTGATAGAGCTGCAGACTTTGAATACTCTACTCAATATTCTGCTGAATCATGCAGAAGAATACCTATTGCAATAACGATATGTTATTACATATTTACAAATGTCCTGGCTTTAATTGGAAATGATATCTGGGTAAGTAGCACTGTAAAGCACGTGATGAATTGAAGATTTGATAAGTTATCTCTCACCTTTGAACATAATAAAACATGTTCTACTTTTCTCACATTGTTGAATGGCCTTAAATGCCATATTAGGAAGCAGAAAGTGCTTCAGTTTTCTTTTTTTGTTTTTCTCAGAAGGACACATATCAGCTTTCTCTTTCAGATCTGACTTTATAATCCTTCTTAAATTGAACATTTTCTCACATTTAAATAAAACCCCCTAAATCTGATATCTGATACTAGTTCAAAGTGAAGCAGTCAGCTAAGAATAACTGAAAATAATTACTCAAAGAGCAAGAAAAAAATCAATAACATAACAAATCAGATTGAAATTTCTTTTGAAAAGAGAAACTGATCAAGCCTTGCAATCAATATTTTGATTTTTCTCCCCCTCGCTGCAGAGATTTTTGTAAAGCTTGTACCACGGTTATGACACATCTGCGGCCTCACTTGCACACCTCTGAGTACATATTTATTCACTTCTTTATTAATGAAAAGCTAATGAAATCCTGTGCAAAAATTGTGCCTAAATTTTGTTATTTGTGTTGTCCAGTGAGGTTCATGACAAAAAGGAGGCCTTCACTCATTCACATTGTTGAGAGATGGTGCAACTCCAAACCTGGCAAGGTGTTCCCACTGAAATGAGTCATGTTTTTTTCCTACTGAGATCAGTAGCTACTGAGGTAGGCAGCACATAGCTGTACTCAGCATTTCAGAGGAAGCACACCTGCATTTTCAAAGCAATTAAGCACGGTGGCCAACACTTAACAGCCCAAAGATCTTGTTATTAGCTAAACCATTAGCGTCAGGTAATTCAAAGTAACTAAAGTATAATATAATTCTTGTACAGATCAGGTGAACTCTGCTTTTAACATATTTTAGCCAAATATGACAAGCTCTAGCAATTGTAACACGGCAAGATGGTTATCAAACACATCCTTGAGCTTTTACTCTTTTTTCTCAGACATCTCACTCACCTTTGGTAAGTTTGCTCATTGCACAGAGCCTTCCTTCTCCACTTTCAAACATGAATGCTGGTAGAGAGTTTCTCCTATTTGGTATCTGCTTCGTTTTGTTTTAAATCATACTCAGGCAGACAGGAACTGTCTTGTGCCACTTTTTTGTGTGGCAGTAAGTTTGACGGTGTGGCTGGGACTTTTTAAAATATTAATAAGACATAAATTCCAGAGCCTGGGCTACAGTTTAAGACTAAATGACAGTGTGGAGACTAAACTGACTCAGACATCAAAACACTTCCATGACACGTACAGGCAATCAATAACTTAGGTCACTTCTCTGTTCCCTGCAAGAACCGTAGAAGTATAGAATAGCTCTTTCAAGGCTGGATAAACTGGTGCACACTTTTGTGGGAAAGGAACCCATGATGATCTTATTTAGGACCTGTCCAATTACATCTTGAAACCAATAGGAACTCTGTGGAGGTTGTTCCAGTGGATGATTGCTATTACTGTTAAAAATGTCTTTCTTATGTTGAGATGGAACCTCTTCTGGTGCAATTTGTACCTGGTGCCTGGTGCCCCTGATCTTCTCCATGTGGCTCCTTGTGAAAAGAGAGCCTTTGGTCTCTTTTTGGCTGGTCTTAAAGTGCTTGAATACTGTGATGAGATCCCTCCTGACCCTTTGCTTCTATAGTGAGAAGGACCTAACTCCAGTCTTTCCTCATAGGGCAGGTTCTCTAGCCTTTTGAGCATCTTCATGGCACTTGATGTTGTCTGGGAGGAAAGCCATGGGGGCAGCGTGGCAGCTGGGGCCATGTGGTGGGTGCTCCCAGGGCCAAGCTGGGGGATCTCCAGGCTCTCTGCCTGATGAAAGACCATGTTGAAAACACCCTGGTTTTGGTTGGCTGTGTTCAAATTGCTGCCATACCTTATGGCTGGCTGCCACTGTTGCTTTTGGTCACCACTTACTGCTCTTGAGGGTCCTGTCACCAAGTTCACAGTGTTTGGCGGGTTGTTTATGCTTAAGATACACTGCTGTACTTGTAACTGCACTGTGGCCTTATCCTGTAAGGCTAGCTGAAGCTTATATGCCAACACCATGGTCAACTGGGCTTAGTTTGCGGTAACTGCAAGGTCCTGCTTCAGGATGACCTCCATAACATCACAGCACCCTTTATGCTCAACCGTTTCCCGAACTTGACCTTCTTACCTCTTGCCTACCACAACACGGGGTAGGTTTGGCTGCCTCAGAGAGCAGTGTCAACACAAAAGCCTGAGGAAACAGCCAAGGGGAAAACCAGAGAGCTCTGTGGTCAGGGGCAAAGCTGACACCCCGACACCAGAGCCAAGGACAGAAGGAGTGTAAATTTTGTTTTCTCTAATGCAAGGCTCTAAAGTACTTACACAGCTCTGAGCTCAGCAAAGAGGGAAAGATAGTCCAAAAGACAGGCAGAATGTTTCACATTAAACCGTCTCACTACTAAGGAAGTGAGAGGCGAGAGAAAATTTTTTGAAAGGAGAGGAAAAAGCTAGATGTTTATTCTGTTCATCAAAGGGAAGGAAGAAGCAAATGAATCAGAAATCAAAGATTGAATATCATTGGTCTTGCTGACAAAGCAATCAGCAATCCCCTCACAGCAAGTACCGGGGTTTGTTGAACAAAGCGAAGGAATTTAAAAGTCTTGAACAAAATAGGGTCTTTCCATTTATAAAGCTAGACATAATTTTAGAACAGCGTTTTGATTTAGAAGCTCTAAAGAATTTCTGCATTAAAAATATATAAATCCCAATTTTGTGATCTACAATTAATAATGACTTTGTCCAAACCCTCTCCAGCCTCCTTTGTAATTCTCTTAAGAAAGCATTAAATGAGGGCATTTTCACTTTAGTTGAAAATCAATGACACTTCAATGAAGCATGCATTTCCAAAATATTATGCAACTGAGAGGCGTGCAATTCTGCAGCTTAGTCAAGAGGCCAGGACTTCCTAAGTAATGATGCTGATTTAGTAGCAGAAATCTTGAAAAAAATTAAATCACAATCAACAGCTTCAAAATTTATAGGCACCATTGTTAGTCCCCTGGAAGCCTCAGGGTAAACCCCTGGGGTTCCTCACTTCAAACTGAATAATGCAATGTTCAATCAATACAAAGCAATGCAGGATGATATTTAAGGTGTCTTCTTCTGGGTTAGTTTGTGAAAACAGGAGTGCTTTTTTCCGGATTTTTGCGTGTGTGTGTGTGTTTGTATGGGTGAGAGAAAAGAAAGCATGAGGGCAATAATGCAGAGAAGAAGCAAGAATCCAGAACTCTGTACCTGTCCATGCCTCTGGGTGACCACAGAAGCACAGTCTGGCACTTCCCCCTAGCAAAAACATTCTGTTTAGTCTTTCTGTTTAGTCTGTACAGACTGTAATTTCTCTGTGTCTTCAGCGTCTGTTTCTACTGCTGTTAGGGATGGCTGAAATTGCCTTCAGCTAGTGTGTTAGAAATAATGAATAGGGGTGTACCTGGACTGGATGAAATGAGATCCAAAAGGGGAAACAAAGGTAATATAAATATCAGAGTTAGCAACTGCTGAATACCTCACTTTCATCATAAGCAGGAAAGAACCAGAAACAGCAAAAATAGAAAGCCAAAAAATTGTGTTCCATGACATCACAAAGTGGATGTTCAAATCAATTACCACCAGTCCTTTCCTCTTCCAGTTCTTCATCCCTGCCCACCAGCTCTGTTCTATGGCAGCATATGGACTAATTTACTTCTACTACTGCTCTTCAAATTTTGGCTGAAGTTGTCAGCTGAGACTGCTTCCATGAAGTGGCAAATTATCTGGTGGCTAAAGCCAAGTTTCTGTTAAACATCTCATGTTTTCTTAGGTACAAGTTATATAATCCCTTATCAGCAAAACTTTTTGTATGTGTGTGTGTGCATATGTGTGTTTAATAAGAAGAAACTGACATTAAAAAGGCCAAAAAGGAATTTCTAATGAGAAAGGATGTACCTCCTTTTGGAGAAATTAACTGCTCTGGTGAATTGCAAAGATAAAGCGGAAGAAATTATCCAATAATTTGTCTGTTGTAATTAGAGATGGGCCTGAGCTGCTAAATTCTTCGCCAGATTGAAATTATGGGGGCATCTGGAACTGGGGTTATAGTTTTGGCTCATAGACTTTCAGTGAGGCTAATGTGAAGAGCAGATAAAAGCTAGGGACCTGGTCCCCTGCCATAGCATACAAACCACTGCCATGGACTTTAAAGGCAGTTACTCAAATCCTATGGCAGAAGATTAGGAGCCAATTACTGTAAGTTAGTGCATCCTATTCAAGATATTTTCCCTTTGGTCATAACACTGAAAACTATCCCATGACATTAAGACAACGGTAATTAATTACTTGCCTCCTGTGATGGGAAAGCTGAGACTCACAGGTTTTCAAAACTAAATTTTAACATGGACATCTGAAAAGCTCTCTTTTTTTGTTCTTTTTCTTTTTTTTCAGTAAAATTAAACTTTCACTCCCAAACTTTATATTTTAAACCTTTTTTTTACCTACCACAAGTCAGTGGTGATGTTCAGAGGAAGGGAGAGAAGAGGTAGTGCAACCCCGGGTGGTACTCAAAGCTTTTCATGAATCCTCCTAACCCATTGGCCACACATTTAGCAGCCAAAGAGCAGGACTATGGGAAATTACTGAAAACCGAAGTATGTCATGTAAGTGTGTGGACACTTTGCATGATGGAGACTGAACAATTTCAGATCTAGAAGAAGTCAGTCTGAATCTAAATTTGAGGGCCACGTACTGACCCTGCAGGACAGGAGGTATATGGGAGCACACCACACTTTGCCTCCTGGCTCATGTGGCCTGTTTCAGAGGAAAGATGAAATTCGCACCCAGATCTCTTAGCAATGTGCTGTGATGATGTAGACAAAGTAAACCGCAGTGCAGGCGCGGTTGTTTATGACTGAGCCTGAATTTCCACCTAACAGACCGTAAAAATTTATCAGTAGGTTCTGCTCAGTCACACCGGCGACAAGAGCTGACCAGACACAGCAGCGCAAGTAATCCTCTCCTGGTGTTTGTCATTATTACTAAGGCAATAACTGGAAGGCACAAGGAAACAAGAAAATACTGCATGCGGATAACCTGTTAGGCAACCAAAATATAGCAGCAGTGGAGGCAATGGCTGAGATGAGGAGGAGCCCAGGAAGCAGAAATCCTCACCTGTGTTCAGGCAGTGATTTGATGGAAGGTCTCAGGGGAACAGGAATGTTCGAGTGAGAGGTTCCCCCTCACTCTAGCAGCAAACAGAAGCAATGCTGAGAAAGATGCTTTGCAAGGTGGAAAGTTATCAACAGGTGAGAAATACCATTCCAGCAGGGCCAGCAAATTGATACTGACCTTCCAGAAAAGCTGCTGCCACCATCAAAGCATCTGGCCTGAGCCAGTCCCACACAAACAACAGAAGGTATAATTGCATCGCTGATTCTGGTTGCCACAAGTTCAAAAAGAGTGAATAAAGCACACTATAAACATGAACATATTCCTGCTAATTAAGTAAAAACTAAAACAAAAACCAAAACAATTATCAAGCAAATGAAGGAAGCTAAAATCAGCCCAAACCCTATAAAATCTGCAGAAAAAAGCAGCTAAAAACATGACTAAAGCAGACCTCAAAGCACAGCAGCCATCTGTGCCAGCTAGGATCTAGTAATAATGAAACTCCTAATAGCAACATGAATAATAAAAGTAAAACTCTCATGAGCTGCTACAGTTTTTTGCAACAACAATAATAGATTTTTCTCTGTGGTCTCTGCTTGTTATGTACGAATCGTTATAACTGTGCTTAACGTTTGCAAGGAGGATCCTCCTTTTCAGATGTAACTGGAGGGCATATTTGCATTCAGTGGGTTAAACCCAGCTCTGGGAGAACAATGCTGTGCTCCAAGGATTTCCAGGAAGCATTCCTCCCCCTGTAGCCGTGGAGCCCAAACTCCCACTGCTGTACCTTCTCTGTCAGAGATTCAGATCACAGCTGTTTCTAAGGAGATATTAAGCTAAGAGATGGTGTGGGTGTACACGGCTTCTTCACTCCATCAAAGGAAGAGTATCTCTCCTTCCTTTTCTTTGCATTCCTGAATGCTCCAGACATCCTCTTGCTCTTTGGCGAACTGAAAAGTTCAAGAAACAAGCAATTTGCAGTGGAAGCAGCAGGACAGCTACTGCTTGACAGCAGAGTTTCAGTGGCTTCTGGCCTTATTGATAGTAGTTGGAGCAAGAGCAGCAAAACGGAAAGGCTGTCTCAGCTGGAGTCCTCTGAGAAGTTTGGGTTTTCAGAAGGATGATAAAAATTGAGTGAGGATTCAGAAGGAGTGGTACAGAAAATTCTTCAGGATGTGAAAAATGCTTCCCACTTAGAGAGTATTACAGTACTCATTTTATTCATCTTAGCGAGAAGGAAGCCAAAGGACTAACAAAGTTGGTTAGCAACACCTACAGATGATATATGATACAGGACAACCTTTTAAATGTAAAGGTAGAGATTAAGAAAAACAATCTCAGGAGGTAGAAGCTGTCAGTAGTCAAGACTTCTCTGTGTTGTCTCTGTGTTATCAGTCTCATAGAAGTTTGTGAAATGGGAAAGATGAGATCTTGTGGAAGGGCTTTGATAACAGTAAAGGCTGACCAAGTCCAGTGGAGCCTAAATAACACTTTAAAATACCCCAGCCATGATGATAATATGATCAGAGCTTTGTAAAACATCTGTGACATTTATTCCAGGTCTTAATGAAGGAAGTGCTGCAAGAAATTGACTACTTAACCAGAAAGGTCTCTTGTATGATTTTCCTTTCCATTCTGCCACAGTAATCCATCATAACACTGGTTTTCTCACCTCTCTGTGAGAAGAAGGGAAGAGATGACAGAATATGCCTATTTCCAGGAAAGGAGAGATGGGAACATTCAGCAAGAACATATGGCAGAAAAGGGAAACTGAAATTTCTAGTAAGGATCACAACTGACCAGGAGAAAACGATTCTGAAGTTTGGTTGGGGTTTTTTTTGTTTTATTTTGTTGGTTTTTTTTTTTTTTTTGAAACAATGTCCTGTGCTCTCTTTGTTTCTGCAGACAGAAACTCCATTAAACAAGTCTCACATTTGACATCTCTAATATATTTTAACTTGTGTGTCTTTTGAGAATGCAGATGTCTGGGCCTGCTTGGTGCAAAAGAGAGCTGCTCTTCTGAGTGCACTTTCTACCTAGACCCCCTCAGTGGGAGAAGTACTGTTAATTTGAGGCAACAGCTTCCCAGCAGAGATTGCCCAAAAATGAATTCCTTGTGTCCCCATTATGTCTGTTCCCAGCTGGAGAGTCTTTCAGCAGATAGACTGTGCCTTCACAATACTCTGCTAGGTGAATTTTCTGCCACCATGCTAAGCATTGTGCAATGTCCCCTGTGTAACATTGACTGAAATGTAGAAAACGATCAAGTCATCTGAAAGGATATGGGGAGGTTTTAATTTCCTGAAATAGACCTGCTGTTCAGGCAGTATTGCCTTCTCTATAATAGGAAGTTCAGGAATATCAATTTCTAAATTTGTCTATTCAAATTAACCCATTACCATTAATGCCAACTCCATTGAAAAACCATGAGTCAGGCCCCCCCAAAACCATGAGAATTTAATGGTGTAGAAACATTGTCCCTTTTTCTTTGTCATCTGATTTTTTAAGCCATTTGGAGACAGGTTTTCAAGTTCTTCTTCACAAAGGCAAGATTAGAAATTTACTTTTTTTCTCTCTCCCTGAGAAGAAAGCTTTTCTTGTCATTGTATGAGTTCAGGAGCTGAGCCAATGTAAAACTGCAGGAGCTGACAACACCGCCTGATGTTTGTTTCAGGTGCTTCTGTCACTACGAGATGCTGCACACCATCATAACCAAGTTAATTGGTTAGACCTGTCCAAGTGCCTGTGCACAGACGCTTAAGTGCACAGTCATCAGCTCATATAAAAATAGAGCTGGAAAGAGCTTCCTCTGGTCCACCTCTTTGGTTACGGGTGAGATCTGTGAAATCTGTGCCTTTCTTGCTCAGTCTGTTCTTAAAGATCCCTGACAGTGGAAGCTCAATCATCTCCTCACTAACTTATATTTAGAAAATCATTCCTAAATTGTAACTTGAGTCTACAGTGTTGTAATTTAAGATCATCTCTTCTTAGCCTGTGAGATATCATGGAGAATTTATTGCTCCATTCCACTGTGCAACAGCCTTGTCAGATCTCCTGACAGTTTTTCTTAAGTTTAATAACTCAGTCTTTCAATCTTTTCTGTTAGATTGTCTTTTCCAGGGCTCTGCTCACTCTGGTTGCTCTGCTTTGGAAGTCTCTCCAAGTGGTTGACTTCTTGCTGAAGCACAGCACCCAAACCTGGACATGTTATTTTAGCTAAGCCTAACTAGGACTAAGTAGGCAGGAAGGACCATTCCACATCTCTTACTGTTAAATTTCTGGTTATGCATCCTAACATGGTATTGACCTTTTTCATATCATCTTCGTACTGCTGCTCATGTTAGCGTGTAGCTCCCTTGAATAGTTCCTGAACTGATCAGCTGCTCTAATTCTTGCATTATGCAGCTGCTCATTCCTACCTATCATTAACACTTCACACTTACTAAATAGCACCACACATTGTTTTCAGACTATTTCTTCAATTTGTGAAAACCATCTTGATTTCTAATTCTGCCCCTGGACGTGTGTGCAATCTCTCTCAGCTGTGCATTTAATAAGCTTATTCTCTACTCCACTGTCTGAGTTGTTAGTGAATGAATAGAGCAAAATCCAGAACAGACTGTTGCAGATCCTCATCTGATAACTACTTTCTGGATAAAGTTCCCTAACGCAAGCTTTTTACCCATGACATCACAGTTTCATTTAGACTGTGTCTCTTTAGCAAAGCAAAAACAAAAGCCTTTCTAAATCAAAACCTAACACTCCTATTTTTCCATATGTACCAGAAAAAGCACTTTTCAAGATTAGTGAACTAATCCTGTTTTAAGAATGTAGGTCACTACCATATTCATTTTCAAAGTTTAATAAATATTTATGGCCATCTGTAATTGCCTTCAAAAGAATCCTGTGTATTTCCACAGAAAATGCCTTTTCTGCATCCCAAATACATGTGCCTAGTTATTCCTGCTTCTCTTCTCTTCTCTTCTCTTCTCTTNCCTTTCTCCTTTCTCCTTTCTCCTTTCTCCTTTCTCTCTTCTCTTCTCTTCTCTTCTCTTCTCTTCTCTTCTCTTCTCTTCTCTTCTCTTCTCTTCTCTTCTCTTTCCCCTAAGTCTAAGAGAACCCCAGAAAATAATTTCAACTATTTGAGCCTTTTCTCTCTTTCTGGCTCCTACTAGGTTCTCTGCAGTCAGCTCACATAGGCTCACTTCAGCATTTCAAACCCATTTGAAGGAGTTAAGAAAGTCTAACCATGGAACATAACATTGCACAACTGTTTAGAGTAGTCACAGATGATCAACATGTTCAGAAGAACAAGCTAACATTTGAACATGATCCTCAAACAATGCTGTCAAATAATTAAAAGCAATGAATATATTTAAGAGGCTCTTGTTCCTTTAGAGCATACCCTTGCTAAATTATTCTTCTTGAAGGTTTTTTTGAGCTTCACTTGTACAATATCTTACAGAGATTCTCACACTTCTTGAGGGTTTATACATGTACAGAGCTGATCCATGATTTCATGTGTAGCCTCCATACCCTGCAGCAGCCTTTGTGCAGGAGTTGGTGAAGTCATGAGGCTCCAAGCAAGTACAAAGTCCTGGCTGCCCATTTCAGAGTAGGTTCAGGGATTTCGTTTATAACCCCCCAAGTAATTTACTTGTGGATCTGATGTGGGGCATGATCTATAGTCTATCACTTGAGTAGACTGTTCATTTTGTGGGAACCACATTGAGGCAGTCCAACAGAAAATTATGTTAAAGACATTCTGTAGTGAGAACTTGTAATTTGTACACAAGTCTGGGGAAGAGCACTGAATCAAGAAAACTTAATTTTGACAGTCCTGATATATAGTCTATTTTGGTTAACCAAAAGGAACACATACATTTTCTACATTAGAGAAATTTCCATTATTTTTCTCTCAGCCATGAAAATCGATTTTGATGTGATTACTCTCAGAGGCTGCTTGATGTGCTTCTGACAGTACAAAATGGATAGAAACGGTGGGTGGTGTTGAATTGAGGATCCTGTGGTTAGCTGAACTCTGTCACAAACTGAAAATGGTAAGATTAAAGCACACACCATTAATGTATTGAGCCTTAGGAAAAATGGTGATTACGATATTTTGATGTTGAAGATTGCAACAGATTCAAACTGCTTTCATCATCTTCTGTTTGCTGTAATCACTGACATTTGTTGGACTGGAAGGAGGTTACCAAAACTCCTTAGATGAAAGCAGCCCTTAACAGTAAGCAATATGGCTATGCCTAAATGGTGGTGGATATATGGAAAAAGAGAAGTCACGGTATTTGGAACTGTACAGAGCAACAAAGGTTTCATTCCATTCACATCGATTACATCAGGCTCATGAATGGCCTCATGGACACTGATTCAAACTCAGAATTTGACCCTATATTTCCATATTCCAGACAAAGTGTCTTTTTTTATGAAATGCTTATTGCTAGCCTACTATTTAGGAAGATCCTCTGTTGCCTTGAGAATTCTCATTGCTTAAACCCCTCTTGCTCAGACCAAATAGCAAGAAAAGAAATGAGTAATAGGTAAAGATCATAAAGCCAGAGGTTTCAAACCCAGATGTGTGGATCCTCTTCTGAAAATATATAGACTTGGCAAGACTGGAACTTGCTACCCGGCTATTGAGGCACAGTGGTGTGAGCAGTTCTGACCTTGTTTTCCCCTATCATGACCAAGGGACTGCTGTTACACTCTTTGCTGGATACTTTGCTTATAGACAGGTAAAATCAGAAGAAATAAACATAATATGTTTTCAACAAGGTTACAAAAACAGGTTGTTATCCCAGATGCATAGGAAACTTGGATTTCTTAGCAGTTTCTATGTTATGTCTTGGGAGCAGAGGATTTGGAAAAGGGCATTTATCAAGCTTCCCTGACTTTTTGCTGTGTCATAAATATCACGATGGCGGGTTGTCTTCTGTTACTCTTTCTGTCCAGGGTGACAAGAGGTAACTCCGGTTCTTTTAAAAAGTGTATTTTTATGCCTTTACCTCACATTTTACAAGTGTAAAAATATATTCTATTTTGCTGTGGATTTTAAAAGTAGGGATAAACTGGTTCTGAATTCATTCATTCTCAATACTGTTCTAATGGAGTTAAATAAAGATGCAATCAATAGGGTTATATACATAATAAATCAGGTCCTATGGAAATGCTATAAAATGCACACAATTAAATAGCAATTTATATCCATCTTAGTTACTAGCTACTTTGAAGAATTGAGAAGAGAATTATGGTCTGGATTGAGCAAAGCTCCAAGCATGCGTTAAGCTCACAGTTCCCATTGACAGTAAAGTCTAGCCCACTAATGAATGCTTTTCTGACCGAAGTCTTTAATCTCTCTGAACCTCAGTTTTCACCATACAAATAATAGTTCTTTATCTCACAATACTGCTGTGCAGACATACCTGTTAATTTTGCAAAATCATTCACACGTAACAATTATGGAAGTGATTATAAGCACATGTAAGTATTTTCTCTGCCAGTAGCAATCATCCTTCCTTTCCACTTCTCTCTGTACTTAAACAGTTGTGTTTGGCCTTCTACCTTTCATCACCTGACTGCTCCAGTTCATAGCAGGAATTTCACAAGTATTCATGAAAGATGTATTTGAAATACATATGTTGGGTCCTACTATGTGTAGCTTTCTCTGTCTTCAAAGGGAGGTGATCAGTCCTCATGGGTCAGGGTAGAAGAACTAGAGTGTACTCTTTCTGTAGAATAATAATCACGTATATCTGGTCACTAGCATTGATGAAACTCTGTGCTAACATTTTTCTTTCAACATAAACCAATGAAGTTAGGACCTGGTTTTCTTTCCTGAACATGTCCCAGTGTGCTTGCTCATTTAATAGTTTCCTAAACAGTAGGGATTACATAATCTGAAATAACTAAATGGTTTAAGAGAACCAATCTCCCATATAAATGTACCTATAAGGTTGAAATCGTTGGTAGCATGGAGATTTTGAAAACAACACTGTGAGCTGTAGATCATCTAATTTCATTTCAGCTGTGTCAAGGTTTGAGCCTGGTCTATGATTGTCATCTGTGTGACTTCAGTGTTAATGAAGAGACATTCATAAGCATCGTCAGAGGGACACAATCCACCTACTCTGGTCTCTCTTACACTGGATGAACTGTTTGTTGCAGGTATTCATCACACTTCACTGACTGCAGAGGAAATCTAGACAGCTAGTTAAGGCTAGATTAAATGCCAAGATTAAACTGTCCTTTGAAGAGCTAAAATCAGGAGATGAATATGGCTTCAACACTCTTAAAAACAAACCCAGCTTTGAATGTCTTGGTTGTTTCTGAAAATGGAATTTCATTACTTTTGAAATTGTTATTCTCTCTATGCTCTTACAGTGTGAATGATGGAAAAGTATTAGACAGTAGTTATATCTTAATAAAAAGTGCTTAACAAGCAAGAAGTATTTATATAGTATCCTATTAATCTAAATTAAACTCAGTTAAGTCCTTCTGGGATACTTACATGGTATATTCCATCCTTAATGTGTTCACGTTTCTCCCTTTACTGTTAGACTGAAGTATGTGTATGTACCAAGAGAAAATTACTTCCATGGGCTTTCGTTTTAAAATCGAACATGCAAATCATATCATTAGGTCAAATTTTGAAGTCCTTACCAAGTATTTTCTCAGTCATCACTCCATCAAGATTTCCACAGGCCACTTTTTACTTTTAATGATTTGATCTGTGGTATCTATAAGCTTCGCATCTAATTTTCCTGGTATGCAAATGTATCTCTTAATATAAAGTTTTATTTGCAATGCAATCTAGACTGCTTAGGGGTATTTTATTTTTATTTTGTTTTGTTTGCTCTCAATGGTTCTGTAGATATAAATATACTTCTTTACTGTGCAAATTTTCCCTCTGGCTGTGTAATAACTATAATCCAGTGGCTTCTTTTTTTTTTTTTTTTTTTTTTTGGAAAACTTCCTCAATCAGTAAAGATGCGCTGAACTAATTTGTGAATTGTAGGCAATTCTTTAGCTTGGGAATTGAACAAGGAGATCTTGTATTATAATATCTTTAACATTCCTTCTACTGATAGGTCCCTTGTACCCATATCAGGTTGTGCACGTTGCCAGACCTGAGAAGGTAAGGGTGAGTTTAATGCAGGTATGGTTCTTTTCAAAGATCCCCTTCTGGTTACCTTCTGCTTTAGTACGGTTTGCAATATGGAATAAGAGAAGAGAGAACACTATTCACCAATTTCTTATTCCCAGACACAGCCTCCAGTTCACTGGAGCTTTGCCCTGGGTACTGTTTTGCAAAGGGAGCAGTAAGGATGGGGAGGTTGTGAGGCCCCTTCTCAAACCTTTCCTCTTTTCATATATACTCTCCCTCCTTGTCTCACAGCACTGGCTTTTGTTCTTTCTTATTATAATGGAGCTGACAGAGTAAATCTGGAATTAATGTGAGCCTTTCTCTCTTTCCTCCACCATCTTCCTAGTGACCCTAATAGCTGAGATGATGTGGAAAAAGGTTTTGTGTGAAAACTGGGGAGTTCAGCTCAATCTCTGCTATGTTTACATTTCTGGCGCTATATTCAAGAACAGTTTATCAGAAAGGCACTCTCCTGAGTGTTTTTTTTAACTAAAGGGCCAGCCAAGTCTACCTTTTCTTCCACTTCCAAATGCTGTATTTTGTCATATGCCACCTTTCTGCTCACTGTCTTTGCTCCTGGCATGACTGCAATGCAAACTTGTAAATAAAGAAATTCAGGCTATTGACCTGAACATGCAAAGTCCCTGATAATCTTGCCTTATCCCACATCTCCATTTTTACTTTCCATGCATCTTTTCCTCCCTATCATTCACTCAATATTTTCACTTTAATGCTCCTTTTGTCTCCTTTGCCTCTCTGATTGCCTCTGTCATGTTTTATTCATTTGCTCTTTTGGTGTTTCTTCCAATCGTCTCTCAAAATACACTTCTCTGAACAGTCCTTCCTGTCTTTTCCCACGCAGTTACTAATTCCCATAACAGTGATCTGGTATCCCTGACACAGCAGGATTTGATGTGGTGAAAAGCCAACAGAGGAGCCACTAGCCTTCTCCTTGCCTCACTTAGTGAGCCTGTGACATGTCCTTCAGTGTCACAGTGTGAGGAGAACAACTATTACTTCTTTGATTTAGATTAGCCCATTGGCTATTCTCATTCATGCTATGGACAGACACAGGTAAAGAAAGATTGAAGTTTACACTGAGATTATAAAGACAGTTTGGTGCTCAGCATCCATCCAGCTTCCCTGCAGCCTCACTGGAGAACACACATGACCCAAACAGAAGCAGGACAGAGAAAACTCATGCTATGAAATAGAAAACCCGGTCTGTGTGTTAGCTGCTGTGGAGATGGTACTTTGTACAAGATGTATTTTAGTGAATGTTTAAATCATAGAATGGTTAAAGTTGGAAGGAACCTTAAAAATCACTGAGTTCCAACCCCCCCTGCAGGGACACCTCCCACTAGACCAGGTTCTTCAAATCACCATCCAGCCTGTCCTTGAACACCTTCAAGGATGGGGCAGCCACAGCTTCTCTGGGCAACCTCTTCCAGTGCCTCATCACCCTCACAGGAAAGAATTTCTTTCTGGTATCTAATAAACTCTCCCCTTTTCCAATTTAAAACTATTGCCCCTTGTCCTGTCAGGGGAACTAAAAACTAAAACACTGCATATATTTGCAGTTCTAAAATGCATTTGAGAATGCATTTTCACAGTGGATTTTCATTCATTTTTCTAGAACTATTATTTTGGACCAAATTCCAGAGTCTTGACTTGAAGTCAACGAGAGGTTAATTTGAGTACAGACCAAATAAAAATTGAGAAGGTGTTTATCTTTTGGCACAGTGATAGTACCTTGCCTGGAATTCTGACCTTGCAATGTCTAAGATATACAGCCCTGAAATAGAATCCAAGAGCAGTTTTGGTCAGGGCATAGCTGAAAGCAGATGGCATATATAACAGAAATCATTGAAAACTAAAAGCCCTGCTGAGAGCGATGTACAGTATTCTGAAGGAAATCTGCCTTTGACACATTGTACTATCATTTAAAAAAAATTAAGATCTCATTGATAAAATGGAAAAAAAAAAACATGCTCCAAGTCCTGCTGGTCTCTGCTCTACATTTGCATTGCAGAGCAACACAGGAGCTACGCTGATAGTTCATGTAGATAACAAACACGCCTCCTCATTCCATTTCGGTTGCAGGAAGGGGGAAGAGCAGTTCCTGTCCCCTTCCTAAGATGGGAGACTGCTGTTTGGAAAAGAGAGTCCACCAAGAAAAGACAGATGAAGAAGAAGGACGTGGTGTCCAAGGGGTGCATTTGTGTCTCCTTCCCTTGCTCATACAGGTTAGACCAACTGCTGGGCCTGATATCGTCTAGCTAACCGGACACTCTCTGCCTTTTTTCCTCCATAGGTAGAATATTTTCCCTTCCCCAGTGGTGCAAACACTAAATATCACTCAGCCTTGACTAGTCGTAGGAACTGGATACAGGAATGAGAAACCTGGCCTTGTCTTCGACAAGCCTAAACAAAGTCACTCAACTGCTTTGTTTTTGCCTGTTCATACAGTAATGCAAAATGGTGTTTTAATCTTGCTTTGATAATTATGTCTGAAACCTATGTAAACTAACCTATTTAAGTGATGTACAGTATGCTGTGATGTCTTTTGAAAGACAAATCATATTTAGGAGTGCAGTTCTGTAAGCAGAAGAAATTCAAAGAGCGTTTGTAAAATGTTAGTCACTCAGATGTAAATGTTAAGCTATGATATCTGTGCAAAGCTAATCAACCCAAGCCTTCTGTCAAAGCCCACATGACAGGCTCGCTCATCCCTGACAGCCTAATTGACACTATTAATCTCACGAGGAGAGTAACTTTCACAATAATGCACAGTACATACAAATGCAAAGAGTTTATACACACCACCTACCTTTCACTGAGATGTTTCAGAAATAACGTTTAGCCTGCGTAACGATGTTTTTCATAATGTTATGTTTTATGGACAACCAGCAGTAGCCCTGTGGAAAAAGAGAGAGTGGAAACTCATTAAAACTTCTTAGTGTAATGCATTTACCCAAGAGAGTTGAGTTGAAGTTGCAACCTTACCTGTGGCATTTGGTAACTTTGAAAGATCTGACTTTGCAACCTTAGTAATGCTCTTGCCCCATCAGTTTGGGTAACATCCGTATGCGGTGGTGCTCAAGGGATCATTTGTAGAGCAAATACACAAAAAATCTCTGCAGCCCATTTTTAAGTGTACTTTAAAACAGTAAAAGATGAAAGTGTCACTCTAAAGTTTGGGTTTTTTTTTAAGGTCCAGCACTGCCTTGTCCATGTTGTGATGCATTTGTCCTCACAGGACAGGGACAGAGCACAAGATCTGTATGAGCTGTAAGAGAGCAGAACTGGATAAAGTACAACTTTGATCTCTCCTGAAGGTGACCTCTCAATGGTGAGAAGGTTTGTGTTTTTATATAATTGGTCATGTAATTTTAAGGCTAGCTACATTTATGGTCTTTTGCGTTAGTTTGTAACAGAAATTAACATATTTTTTTTCCCTTCCCAATTGGAAACTGTACATGTGACTGTAACTAATGTGAATTTTGGGAAAAGTCTGCAGAGGGAGAAGATAATGCTTACTTAAATAGTGTTCATAACACATTTTTCTATTTATGTGGAGTCCCCTAAGACTATTAAAAACAGACTACATATTATAATCTCTAATAATATTATGGGCTACTTACAGAATGCCTACATCTTAGGTATGCTTCTATAGTACTAGAGTATTGCATCTCCATGTAAAATACGAATTCCTTGAGCAGGAACTGTTACTGTATGCTTCTGTGCAAGAAAGCACAAATATGTCCATATTACTTAATACTAGCAGAAACGATAATGGCAAGAGTGTGATTTAACCCCAGTTCCCTTATCTCTTTATATTAGAATCTCCCATTTTAACCAAAGCATCTGGAAAAAAAAAAAAGGTATAAAGAACTAAGATGTATCTAGATTATTTTGTGGATTTTTTTTTTCCATTATGTTGCTTGTGAAAGAAATAGAAGTTATGATACTGGCTTGGAAAAAGAGAATCCTGGCAACCATTGAAAAATACCCAGCTGGGGCGTACTTGCGTGGCAGCAATGCCGGGGGTTGCAGTCCTGTGAGCAAAAGCCATGAAAGCTTGCCTCCAACCTCCTTTTCCCACCTGTACTGGCATCAGCATTCATCTGAGACCACAGTGAGCTGGGTCAGAGAGTGATGCTGGCAGAAAACTAACCTGGCAATAAAAAGTTTCTGCTGGTTCAGCTCCCTGAGCCAGCTCCGCAAGGGATCAGGCTGGCGTCAGGGCCAGTGCAAAGGACCAGGAGACCCTCAGCTGAGGATGAGGGAAAACTGAAGAAGCATCAGCTTAGTTTTGGTGAATGTTGTTGTGATACTGCACTTTGACTGGCAAAGAAAAATGGAGATCAGGTCTCTGTTCCCAGCAGCAAAGGGCTTTCTGGGTTCCCAGGAGAAGCACCCAACCAGAGTCTTTTTCCTTTATGGACAGGAGCAAAATGTCAAGTTTAGGTGTGATCGGGGAACAAGGGGAGAGATTATCTATTGTTCTAAATATGTTTTTCTAGCTGGAGTATATGTGCTGGCAAACAAATAACCCTTCGTTTTGAGGAGGACCACTGCATCAATGCTCACCAGAACTTTCAGTGTGTGGAAAGGCTGCCCATAGGGCTGCCAGCTATCACGGGCGTTTGGAACCAACCAGTTCCAGGAGCTTTGGCTCCACCTAAAAGCTGACTGTCTCTCCCCAGCCAGAAAGAGAAGTGAAGACTCAGCCCAGTCAATTACAAGGGAACTACTGGAAGACTACAGAAGAACTCAAAAAGTTATAAACTTGGGTTTTCTAATTAAAAGATTTTACACCATTTACAGAACTGCAAGCAAATATGGCACACGATGAAACCATTCTTCTGAGAGGGAATGTTGGAGGTCCATTATCTTTCACTCACTCCTCTCTCACATTTGAAACATTTCTATTTCTACTTTGATTTACTCTCTCCCATTTCTCCTGCCATCTCTCAAAAATACAAAATAAGCATCCAATCTTTAATGGTGACTTAGAGCAGTCAATTAGACTATACAAAGTTAGGAAAATATAACCTTCTATGACATTAATTTTAATTATTGGCCACAGAAATATTTGTTTTCACCAAAGTGCTTTGACTTATGAAAAATATATGAAGAAATTTTTAATTGCAAACAGAAATGCGTCTACATTGGGCTGGTTTCAATGTTAGCTATCACTACTATATTTATTTAATAGTACATTTTCATTGTTAACTTCTGTTTCCTGTACTTCTGAGGTGCTTGTAAATTTAGCTGTTACTGTGTATATAGAGGGTAGAAAGTTATATCTATGTTGATTTCAGCTGGGTCTTTTTTTTTTCCATTCACATGCTTATACAAGGTGCAGAGCAATGGGTATTTTTTTTTCATTACCAAACAGCTGCATTTGCGTTCATTTGGTTGCAAAGCTGTTGACTTTTGAAATTACTTTATTAATTGAAAAACTTGTAAATATTAGTAATGTCTCCTCCTACTGTAATTGCTACCACATTTTTACCCACATCCCCTTTACATTGGTTGCATATCAAGCCTGTTAGAGGGAATAATATATGATAAAGGGGGAATAAGATGATAAAACAGTATTAGTTAGCCTCATCTAATCCTTGGATCTCAGGTGCTGATAGAAATATTAATGAACTGAGACCCTGATGATGTTTTCAGATAGGACTGCTTTACTCACATGGGGACACTCAGATCTAGAATAGTTGCACCATGATTCTGGTTTAAACAGGCTTCACCTGACAAACCCGATCTGGATCCTATCACTGTGACAGAGCTAAAATAACACACAATGCACTTTTTTCCTAACCATGTTCTTTAATTCATTAATCTGTAGACTGCTTTTTCCACCAACCCTGAATTTGAAACTGTTTTTTTTGTTTTTGTTTTTGTTTTTGTTTTTTCTTTTTGGAAAATGAGAGATAGTCCTGATGCATAAAGCACTTTCTCATATTTATTTAGTAGAAGAAACACATCTGAAATCCTGAATAAAGCACAGACCCCATTCTGCAAGCCCTCAGTTCTTACTGGGAGCTCTGCTTGGAGGGCCTGCATGATCAGTTCAGAGAATATGTGAGGAAGATAAGACGGAAAAAATAGGAGAGAAAGAGAGAGAGATTGAAAGGGATTTTGTGGAGACAGAGATATATTAAACCAGACTATGCCTTCTATTTTCAGAAGTCTAAGGAAAGTTCAGCTCTGATTTCAGAAAAAGGATTCAAAAGAAAACATGCAGCTGGGATTAGTGTTTGCTAGCATGCTTCACTATTAAATTCAGTTAATGCGCCATTCAGAAGTCAGCTCAGGGAGAACTTTCTGGAAGAAAGAAAGAACACGCCTTGTTTCTTCCTCTCTCCCTCTCTGTCATCATTCAAGCAAATGTACACTGGCACGTTCCCAGGGCCCAACGGATTTCAGAGTGGGTAGATGAGGTACGTTAACCACGCAACCTTTTGGTCAACCGGATGGGTCTGTTTTCTCTTAAGCATAAGTAAGCTGACTAGCAACCTTTTAAAACCCAAACTTCTTTGTAAAGCAGAAAAAGAAACAAAACAAACAGTCTTTATAAATAAATTAAAATTCTAACTAAAAAGCTAATTATAAGGGTATTTGTTTTGTTTGAGGTAAGGCACATCTATTATCATAAAGATAATTAACTCAGTCTGACAGATCTAATAAAAGGACAAGTTTAGCATTGGCTTAGCCAGAAGCCCAAGGCAAGCAATTTTTATAATTACTAGTTATTGTAACTGGGCTCAGAGAAAATGGTCTGTGATATTTAAACAGTAATGTTAATTTGCATTTAGACCCATTTTTTTCCTCTTTCCCGGGCAAGATCTATTTAGCTGGAATGAGTAAAAGAAACTTGAATAACTTAAAAAAAATAGGAATGGCTCTCTCTTTGCAGAAAAACTTGGTCTCTTTATGCCTGGATAATTAATATCCTCACAAGGTAAGTGCTCTAGTAATCACAAAACAATTAAACAGCTCAACACAGCTTTAACACACGGAAAGCATTGAGTTTTCGGCCTGAAATGATGTCTGTAGACTGCATTTATTTGGGACAACTGTGTCTATTAATGCAGAGATCTGCTATGTGTACCTCCACTGCCCATGCCCTCCACATGCCCCTGCTGTTGAGCAGGTGAAGAAAGGGCTGGAGAAAGAGGGAGGAAAGTGCTCGGCTGCTGTATGGGAAGTGGTTCCCATTCACAAAGAGAAAGGGAACAAAATAATGTTCAGGAATATATGCATAAGAAGTAAATTGCTCCTGCTGGCATGGTGTAGTAGCCCTTTAACTAATGCTTACCTCAACATTTCGCAGCACATTTTCTGTGAGAAAAACAAATCAACATTTTAAAAGGGGAAAGTTATTTTTTAACTGCTTCTGTAATGAAGGTTTTAGAAATAAGTAATAACCAGAGTGAGAAAATACATTGGTGATATACTACGAAAAAGCACTTAAAGTACTTGCCATTCAAGTATGAATTCCATTATGTCCTACAGGCAGATAATACTATCCCAGTGCATTTTGCCGATGTAGGACCAGATCTGGGGAGCCCTTTAAGTTCATATAGGCCTAAGCTCCCCAGTTTTCAAAGTGCAGACACAGAGATGCTGCAAACTGCCCTACATCCTTTGAAGACAGATTGAGTCCCATAGCGCTGCCTGAGCTTCCCATGACAAAGAAAGAAAAGGGAGCATGGGGTCTTTGCAACGTGGTAGAAAAGACAAATTTGAGACAGTTGGGGAGCAAAGACACCAGACTGATGCCTGTTGGAGCACAGACCACGTTTTCTGCCTCTTTTGCTGCTCTCCCTCAGTCTCAGTAAAACCTATAGCCCAGAGGCATACTCAGGCTGCAGAACTGGTGTGCACTTCCCCACCCATCACCTCACAGCATTTTTCATAGTAGGGTGGTTTTTTAAGGCAGTTCTCCAGTTTTGGGTCCCAAGAATTTGCGTTATTATTTTGCCATTCAATATCATAGGAATGATTTCATTTTGTCATCAGTCCTGCTAAGGTTGGGGTATTTTTTTTTTATTATTTTTTTTTTCCTGCTGCTGTTAAATCTGGTGGAATAGGCAATTGACTGTTCCTACCGCATGCTGTACCTCAGAGGAGTGGAGAACCTCTCCTGTGAGGACAGGCTGAGAGAGCTGGCATTGTTCAGCCTGGAGAAGAGAAGGCTCTGGAAAGACCTTAGAACCTCTTCCAGTACTTAAGGGGGGCTACAGGAGAGATGGGGAAGGACACTTGATCAGGTAGTGGAGTTCAAGGATAAGTGGTAATGGTCTTAAATTGAAACAGGGGAGGTTTGACTAACTATTAGGAAAAACATCTTTCCTGTGAGGGTGGTGAGACACTGGAACAGGTTGCCCAGAGAAGCTGTGGCTTCCCCATCCCTGGAGCTGTCCAAGGCCAGGCTGGATGGGACTTTGAGCAACCTGGTCTGGTGGGACGTGTCCCTGCCCATGGCAGGGGGGCTGGAACTCAATTATCTTTAAGGTCCCTTCCAACCCGAACCGTTCCTTGATTCTATGGTAGAGGAGAAGTATTGCTTGCTAGCCCTTTTGCTGCCTGGTTTTCTGAGACTGAAGGCACTGCCCTAGCATTTTGTGCTTCACTATTAATGGGTTTGATGTGTTTTTAAACAGCTTGGCCAAGACATTTTTTTTTAATGGGAGGCTAAATTTAGGATCATAAATGCCTATTTGAACTCTGAAATTAGCATATACTCTATCTTATGTTTGGCTATTGGCTGTATATTAATAATTCAGGTTTTGTCTTCAATAAAATGTACTTTTTCACCAGATAAGAAAAATGAGATTTTTATCTGTTTTGACTGAAGATTTTGATGATATTTTAAAAATTTATTTTTTCAGCCTCCTTGTGCTTTGAGGATTTATGCATTTATTTATTCAGAGAGTCCCCTGCAAACTAAAATCCCAATGTGACTTTGTGTTTCTGAGTAGTCCTACCAACATCATCAGGATTACTTACCATCTGAGCAGCTGTGTGTGTGCTTTGCTGGAGGAGAGCTCAAGGGCACGATCACTGAAGGTAACAAGCACCGTCTGGGCTACTGACTAAACACCGCTTGCAAGGATTTGGCCCTTTTCAGAGTCATGGGCCAAGAAGACCAGCAATTATTCATGTCCAGCTAATGAGGAGGAGGGAAGGCTCTAGGCTGAGAATTGATTCTACTAACTGTAACCTAAAATGTGATCTCTGAGCTCCTGAGTGCTTGTAGACATCAACCTTATCTCATCAGTTCCAGAAAAATGTTACCAGAAATGGACAGATAAAAATTCACTTTATGGTCTGTATTTATGGCCCTTGAAGCCAGAACACAGGCAGAACCTGGCTCAGGATTTTGAAACTTGGGTGGGGAAAAAAAATCATTCCTCTTCTGAATTGTTGTATGCATAAAAAAACAGCAGCAGGATACTTTGCAGTTCCCATCGACCCTGAGTTTTGGAAATTTTTAAGATGGTTCCTCTAGAGCCCAAGAATTTTATTTGGAGTTCTGTACTGCTAAACTATTACCTCCATCACTGGGTGCTCCGAACATTAATATTCAGTTTTCTTGGTGGAATAAATTGTTGGTGGCAAGTCTACGGCTTTTGATGGCTTCTATAAACTAAAAAAAAAAAAAAGCAAACCAGAAAAAGGGGGAATTGTCATAATATTTTAGGAATTTAAAGTGGGTCAGCTTCTGGCCTAAATGGATTGATGGAGCCCTTTAAATTGGCTCTTGCAATAGCATGTTATTAATCACTGCAGTGGACAAAAAAAATACATTGTTTCCTTGCTGAGAATAGCATGTTTTCCTTTGCTTATGAATTGATCCCCAAAAGGTTCCTCCCGGGAATATGTTTGTTCTTTCTTTCTTTCATTCTTTCTTTCCTTCTAAGGCGAAACGGCTTTAAACTACAGATGTGCTAATCTGTAGGAGACTCCAGAACTCATTGATCTGTGGGCAGCGTAGGTATTAATCTACCTGGGCTGGGAGACTAAAAGAATGAACGATTAATTAAATAGCCTTGAGGTTATTTTTCAAAACAGCATTGTAAGCAACGATGGGCAAACCTCAAAAGGTTTTTATACTAGGTTCAGTTCAGATCAACTCCCTAAATTTCATAGACTGATCTGATCACTGGAAGCATACATAAGAAGGAAAAATACTTTGAGGCAGTATTTTAAGTTAGACCAATCAACCCAGTGGGGAAAAATGAGGAAATGTTTAGGAAATGCATTTTAATCTTGGGCCCAAGAGTCAATACGCATCCTAAATACATTGAAACAAATCTATAAGAGAAAGCACGGGGGTTTAGACAGTTTTCAAAATATTGTTCAGGAGAAACTGCAGAATTTATTATCACATTATATTGTTTCCAAAACGACTTAGCATTTTGTAAAATTAGTAGCAACAATTTCAACACAATACCGTTTATTCTTTTCATGGCTTTTATTTCTTGTTGCTCCCATGGAATGAAAAGACCTTCCTAAAGTGACACGCAAGAAAATACATGTTCATGTTGTTACCGCCAAATCCCCCAGGATCATTTCTTCTGTGACACCAACGAAATGAAAGCATGGAGAGATGTCCAGGTATAGATTTTGTACATCAGCCCCCATGACACTGCATAAATTGACCCGTAAACTGCATAAATTCAGGTATCTCCCTCTCCCTGCTCCTTGTTCTTTGCTTATTGCACATTCTGTCAATGCAGTAAACTGCTGGATGGTGCAAACTTACTCTACCAGGATTTAAGCTGAGCAAGAGCAGCGTAAAACCATCCTACAATGCCAAGCCCCATTTAATTTATGTTACCTCTCACCAAGGCTTGGCATTTCTGTTAACAGCGGCTGTCTGTCTATTCCATCACTTTTCATCATCTCAAAGGGCAGGGAGGACCATGAGGATGCACAAAATGTTGTCTTTTCCAGCCTATCACGGAGACATAAAGCCGTTTGGGGCTGTATATCATCGTGCCATCAAACAGTGGAGCTCCTTTCAGGATGGTGCCTCTCCGTGTGGCGGCACCAGGAATAACGTCACATCACTGGAGTAAATGGGTGGATAGAACAATTGCCACGATTTCTTATCAGGGTTATATAG
This sequence comes from Nycticryphes semicollaris, assembly GCA_013400055.1. Lineage (NCBI taxonomy): Eukaryota > Metazoa > Chordata > Aves > Charadriiformes > Rostratulidae > Nycticryphes > Nycticryphes semicollaris. The sequence continues at coordinate 116,539 of VXBJ01003889.1, read as the reverse complement.
AGGGCCTGCATGCACTTCTGCCCTGCAGTTTCTGCTGCAGCTTGGCAATGCTGTAGCTCTAACGTTAATAGATCCTTCTTAGATCTAACAGCCAGATGGTCAGCAGTTGTGAACTACTTACTGAACCGCTCTTGAAGTTATGCCAAGATATCTGTATACGGATATTCTTGCCGCGAGCCAGTGCTGTAAGGTCACAGGAAGAACAAGGTCAGAAGTGACTCGTCTCATGTTTTTTGGGGCTGTGTGTTGGCCTGACCGGCCGCTCACAGTTGCTGAGCTGCAAACAGAAGAGGCGGAGATAATAATTCATAACAAGCCAGTAATTCATTGAATTTTTGAATCTTCTTATGTTTGCAAATTGTCCATAAACAGACCCTGATTTTCCTGAATGCATTTGTTACCCAGAGTTATTTGCTGACACAGGAAAGAGAAACCACAGAAATGCTGGCTGGAGCTTACCCTTCTTTCTTGAAGGCTGAGCGGAATAGCCATCAACCAGGCACTTACCATGGGGGCCAGTGAAAGAAAAATGGAGCGTAAAGTCAAAACATGGGAGGCTGAGAGACAGAGATAACCATCATAAAAGGGTTTGCAGCCTCTTGACCTCAGCACTATTACCAGCTACATGCCATAACTTGATCTTTGGCATTAAACACTCTGCTGAGTAGGTGTTTGCTTTGTTACCCTCTTCCTTGCTGTTTTTATCCAGCTGCCTTAACCCTTGGGCTGCTGCCACTTTCCTCCTGCCTCTCTTATTCATCTCATCCTCTTAACACATCCTCACAACACTTATGGTAAGTTTTGGTTACAACCCCCCTCCTGAAACAATGCTCAGAGCTACTTCCCAGACATTTTATGGGTAATTTGGAGGTAAAAATAGACACATAATTGTATTTGCTCAACCATTTTGATCAACTCTTTTCACCCACACTATAATTTTTTGCCTGCTTCTGCCGCTTTTATCTGGAAATGTGCATGTGTATGGTCTTGCCTGAAGCACTCACAGTCTGAAGACAGAAGAGGACATAAGACAATAGGAAACAAAATTTCTGTCCTTCTTTTCTGGCATGCCTGCAGCTCACCCTAGAACTTCAAGCCTTTGCCTTAAACCCGGAACATCCTGGATGGCTTTGGATGCCTTTTGAGGCCGGTTTGCTGAATAACTGCAACGATGTCCCTGTCTCAGCGGAATGCATAAAACAGTGCTGTGCTCTGGCAGCCTCTGACCATTAGAGACTTGTCATTGTCATAGTTTCAAATTCAAAACTCACTACCAATTTTTATTTCTCACTCTTTTGTTTTTTCCATAGCTGAGAACACAGTCAAAATTTCCAGACCCCTGCTTTTTCTTTTAATTCTTTTTTTTTCCTTTATTTTATTTTTTTTAATGTTGAACTGGAAATCATTTTGAGCAGCTCTGTTTTCAGCACATATTCCTGGCCTAGCGTAAAACTAATGAATAGCCCATTTATGAGAAGAGTAGGCAGAAGGAATGTGATTGCAGGCAAATTTGACCAGGAATTGAAATAAACACTTGCAGAGTATTTTGTGGTGTTTGGTCACACTGGCTAGCCCTTAAATGATGGGCCTAAGTGTCTCTAGTTAAATGCAATATCTGGGTATCTAAGCTGTACAATACGCATTGCAGTTTTGCACTTATCATATTGCTTCTGCGTGCATGCAGAGGGGCTGTGTGGAAACAGCTTCATAGGGTGTCCTAACAGAAGAAAAGAGATTCTGAAATCTCTTCCCCCTCTTCTTCTCCCTATCTCCAGCACAAATCTTCAGACAGAAGGGAAACTGTTTGTTTGCCTTTTCAGAAATTATTTAGGAGTTATAATGGATGACAAGAATAATACAAGTCAATGTTGTTGTACTATGTAAATGAAAGAACATCATACCAAGATATCATCACAGGATGGCTGAATTTTCCTCTCAGAAAAGGTCTTTTCAGTAGGGCTGGTTCTTAGGTTGGGGCTTGCACAGCAAAAGCATGATCCCACTTAAATCACAGCCAGACTGCCTTAAAGCAATTGCTGCCTCCTGGTCGCTGGCCACCTGGTTGGTGGAAGTGAGCAGAGAAAGCCAGGAAGACCAAACTGGTATTTATCCCTCCTCTTGCATACCTTTAGGACTTCCCCAGTTTTCAGTATGGGGTCTGTGATTCCATCACTGGTATGTTGCTATTTGAGGCTTGATACTAATGAAGACAAAGGTGTTTTTACCTTTTTTACCTTTTTTTTTTTTTCTCCTGACAATGAGTCTACCATGATGAAGAAATCTGAAGAGGCCACCGAAGCAAAAGGAATGAGTTCCTGTGCTTGGGGGAGTGTGTGGTAGCAACTTTTGTTTCTTTTATGCTTCTGAAACAGAACTAGACTCACCCTCATGGCAGCTACTAATGTTTTCTGAAGGCAGAGCTAGTGGAGTGAGACCTGCTGCTCCCGTGCCTCAAGTTATCAGCTTCCACTCCTGATCCCTGGGATGCAAGGGAATTTCTAGCATAAACCTTAAGCACTCCCACAAGACACCGAGTCAGCTTAAACGCAGAAATTATTAAGCTCCTTAATTTAGACACTTTATTTCTTAAGCCTGAATCTCTCTCCAGAAAGTGTGGGAGAAAAAGTCAAACATTTATTAGAATAGTCACTTATCTGACTGAGCTCAGCTCCACTGTAAATAACTTTTCTCCTTTCTCATGAAAGTTTGTCCACTCTCTGGTGTCTTCATCTTTAGCAAAACTTTTCCGGAATTTGAAACGTTAGCAAAGACAAAAGAATGTGTGCAAACGAATAAAGTCTAGCTTTCTGGTAAAATGCATCTCTTTCCTGAACACAGGCAGGATGATCCCACAGTTGATTTGATTGATATCTGAGATCTCAAGGTGCTGGAGCAGGTGCAGAGGAGGGCAATGAAGCTGGTGAAGGACCTGGAGAATAAATTTTCTGAAAAGCGATTGAAGGAGCTGGGACTGTTTAGTTTGAGGAAGAGGAGGCTGAGGGGAGACCTCATCCCTCTCTACAACTACTTGAAAGGATGTTGTAGATCTCACAGGTAATTAGCAATAGAACAAGAGAGAATGGCTTCAATCTGCACCAGGGTAGGTTTAGGCTGAACATTAGGAAAGAATTTTTCTTAGAAAGAGTGGTCAGAGACTGGAATAGGCTGCCCAGGGAGGGGGTTGAGTCCCCATCCCTAAATGTGTTTCAGAGTCATTTAGATGTGGTGTTGGGAGATTTGGTGTAGGGCAGAACTTTGTCGAGTGGGGCTGATGGTTGGACTTGGTGATCCCAAGGGTCTTTTCCAACCTGAATGATTCTATGATTCTATGATTTACCTTGCAGGACTACCATGCCCTCACCTTGTCTCAGGAAGTGTGACATTAGGCTACTCTACACCACCTCAGCTGGTTGAACAAAACCCAATCTATTCCATACTTGGAGTAGTGTCAGGGGATATGGTGTTTCTGGTCTGAAACTGGTGCAGATGGCATCAGAGTATCATTACTGTGAACATCAAAAAAAAATAAACACATTAAATTTGTCACAATAAAAATATCACTATCACCTTCTGGGATCCTTTCCTTGAGTTTATGCTCACTTACACAGTATTCTATATTAAATTTTCAGCAGCTCTATGCACATGTTTTGCTGCTTAGGCCTAATACAGTGTTTTGTTTGCCTTGTTCTTTCACCTTATCTTTTACTGTTTCTTTCTTTCTTATTTGTTGCACTTATTGTTCTTCATTTAATCCTTACCTGCTTAGATAGTCATCTGACCTAGTTTTATGATATGGATTAAAGTAAATCCTATAATGTAAGTATTCTTGCTTTTCTGTATTCTGCCCTGTCATCTGTGTTTTGCTGGGATTTTGGTTACTGGGGCTGGCTTTGGTTAAGGGAGCTTCTGGGTCTCTGAGGCTTACCCCCTAAGTGACTGGGATCATGCTGTAAGCAGCTTTGTTCTCCGAGTTCTCGGGTACCCATTATCTCATTGCTTCAAAAGCAGATTTAATTCTTCAACCTCTGAAGATAACTTTGTCTTTAATTATTCAGTCAGAAACTCCCACTGAGATGAATGGGAGGGGAGGAGGAGGAAAGGTCCCTGTATATTTTAAATCAAAAATGCCTGTTTGTTAGATAGTTTGCTGCTTTTGCAGTGTTAACACACTCTGGGTAAATACATACTTTGGATGGGGAAAAAGAAATCTCTTAACATTCTTGGGTTAAAAAGCCAGCAGAGATTTGTTCTGGTGCTGTAAATCCCTCTGCCAGTTTAGCAAGACTGGCAATGGGTAAGAACATTAATAAATAAAAGCAAACATGAACATCAAGGAAGAGAATTGATTCTTCCTTCTCTTCTCCACTCTGTGCTGATTCCTCCAAATTAGAGCTTAAGGAAATCAACAAAGAGTTATGTTAATGTCCCAGCCCTAGAAAAGGTGTTAGATTGTAGGGTGCCTGGGATCAGCCTTTTATCTGTGCTTTTCTTTGTTTATGAAGCTCACGGCTTACTTTTGCTTAACAGCTGATAATCAAATACCATGATGTTGACTGTTCAGTGCTGTGACTGTTTTTCATGCCCTGTCTTGCCCCAAGACTTGCTCACTGATCCATACTTTCCTATGTAGGAATGCACCTGGATTTCATCTCTCATTTTCACACTTGCATAGTTTTTCCTTTTGGATGATAATGGCTGTTATAATTGCAATGTGACATACAGTCAGAGAGGTCCCTCCCAATGTGAAAGTTCACACACATCATATTTTCGGGTATGAATTTCTATTTCTGCCATGCAAAGGCATTGTAGTGGGCTGTAACTACTCTTAATGTAGGATTTAAACAAAACTTGGTAGAAGCCAGTAAGTAGGAGTTCTTCATTAATGAAAGAGAGTAAAACTCCATCTTTATGGAAACAGTTAGCTGAAACTATGCCCATGAGGACAGGCTGAAAGAGTTGGGGTTGTTCAACTGGGAGAAGAGAAGGCTCTGGGGAGACCTTATAGAAGCCTTCCAGTACCTGAAGGGGGCTACAAGAGAGATGGGGAAGGAGTCTTCATCACTTAGTGGAGTGATAGGATGAAGGGGAATGGTTTTAAACCAAAAGAAGGGAGATTTAGATTAGATATTAGAAAGAAATTCTTTACTGTGAGGGTGCTGAGACACTGGAAGAGGTTGCCCAGAGAAGCTGTAGCTGCCCCATCCTTGGAGGAGTCAAGGCCAGGCTGGATGGGGCTTTGAGCAACCTTGTCTGGTGGGACGTGTCCCTGCCCATGGCAGAGGGGTTGGAACTCGATGATCTTTAAGGTCCCTTCCAACCTGAACCGTTTCTTGATTCTATGGAACTGTAGGAACCTTTGCCCAACGCATGACTATGACCAATGGAGCAAAAGAGGGTTTTTTTTCATATCTCTAATTAATAATAGAAAACACTGGGGAAATGAGAACAGTAACTGTATTTATTTGTTCTAAGCAAAGGAAACAGCAAAATCAAGGACGACTTACATATAACTGCTAGACCCAACGGCAGTTTGAAACAGGCAATGGCTAAAAAGAAAGAGCTGCTCCATAAAGTTAAGGCTGAAAGTAGAGCCACAGTGAAATAAATTACCCATGATTACTGAAAATCTACTGTGTTCAGAGTTCTCTGCACCTAGGATCATACAAAAAAAGACCAGCCAGCATCTTGTTCCTTCATCTATTTCTTCTCTACTGGAAATTATCTGCTGCTAAATGTAAAAAATTTATATTTGCCCAGGTCATTGTTATGCATCACTGTCAGTATTCACAAAAAGATTATGAGACTTCAAGATTTAGTGCCTTTTTTTAAAGTCACAGACCTTGGAAAACACAGAAAGCTTTACCTATAAAATTCAGTACCATTCTAACCTTAGCAGTTCTAGAGGTAATCCTGGAAAGCAATTATATGAGTATAGTTCAAAAATCTGGAATTCAGAAACTATAGGAAAGAAAGTACCCATCTTTTTTCTGAACCACAGAATCACTTTATAACTTCAGTCATTACATGCTACTTCTTTAATTTGGAATTCAACACCTGTCTATGGATAGTTCAATTGCTGTGTGGTTTTGACTGTTGGGGGGACATTTGCAGCACGAGATGCAGGGATGGGGCTTTCTGAATCCTACCAAAACTAATGGAGGTTGTATGTTTACCATATGTTGCACTGAAAATATGCCCCTAAATGTTCTGTGTGAACATTTTTGTTTCTCTGGGACTCCCAAAATCTCATCTTGTGTGCCTGCCTGAACCATGATCCCCCTGAGCATCTCTCTGCAGCTTTGTGCTGCTGTGGCACTGGCTGCTCCCCTTTGCCATCCAGAAACAGTTTTACCACTGGGCCGGTGCATTTAATTGTCAGTCTCCTGGTGCTTGTGAATGGAGTGTATGTACAGAGGCACTGTCACAGTCAATGCAGTTCTACCAAACAAAGTGTGCCATTGTAATACAGGACGGGTGGTGAGTACAAAACCCTATGAATGCAAGATTTCTCCTCTGTAAGCATTCACACACAGAAGAAGAGGGCGACTGGGCAGTACCTTTCCCACAGACAAGCCTGTGAAGATAAAAAACCCTAATTTCTATTCAGGGCTAATTTTAATATTTTTTTTTAACTGAATCACAGAATTGCAGAATGGTAGGGGTTAGAAGGGACCTTTGGAGATCATATAGTCCAACCCCCCTGCTAAAGCAGGGTCACTCAGAGAATACACCAGATTAAAATAAACAGCATGTGTCTAAAATAATCAGCTCTAGTGTAAATGGCACAAATGGACAGCATATATGTCTTTGAAGAAGAAGTGTACAACTACCATTCCAGATCTCCCGAGTTTTTTTTTTTTTTTTTTAATCTGAACCCTAAAGCTGAATTGCTCTGGGACTGTAAGCAAACCACCGGGGGGATGGATTCAGCCTGCTCTCTTGCAAGGAGTTATCGTCTGGGTGTGAGTGTGGGTAGCTGAGGATGGAGTCAGGCAGGCAAGTCCATCTTTCATCACAAGGTGAGGGTACTCTGCTGCTTGCAGATCAGAGTCCCAAGGGCTTCCAGTCTTTATAGAACTAATAAAGGACTGGTGTAGCAGCCTTATTGCTTGCATGCTTTTTATTTCTAGATATATATTTCTGATGCTTTGAATTAAAATTAATCCTATGAATAATATACACATGGTACTTTAAAATAGCTGCATGACCTAGCCTGCATCTGTGTTGTCCTACTATCTAAGGCTATCAAGACTCTTTTATTATTAAAAAAAATTAGTTTCAGAGGATATCAGGAAATCTTAGTTTTGTGGTTAAAGAAGAAAGCTTTTCCACGGGAAAGCCTGGTTTCCCTCATAGACGGCTTGAGTTTTCAGTGTTTTAAAGTTACAATATACCTGCCTGAATGCTTACTATTTCAAAAACAATTTTCCTTGAATTAATATGCATGCTGGTCCCAATATTACTGTAATCAGCTTTTTTAATTTCAGAAAGGATATTTTCATTTATGTTTAAAGAAATTTATTGATACCTAAACAGTTCTACTGATGCTAGAAGAGTCCCCAACCTAAAATGCATGCCTAAATACTCATACAATTTTTGCTTAAGCAAATATTTTTTTCACAGTCAGGCAACACTTAATCTAACCAACATTTACTCGGATCAATATATTTTAATTGAAACTAATGGCAGATAGCTTAAACCAACAGATTTTTCACTGAACTAAGTACATTAAATCAATAGGTTGCTAAAAATTGCTATATCTTGTATAAAAGGTATTTTTATTCTTAGCTAAATGCATTTTATTGAAACATACGCACATTAACAGTAATCATAATACTGATATTTAGACACTGCTGATGGCATCAGTACATTGAGAAGGCTCTAGGCAAACTTACAGAAAGAAGCCGTACAACACAAAGAGGTAATTTGAAGAAAGTGAAGAAAAAGAGGGGTGTGGGTTGATTTCTTCTCTCTGCTACAAACTATTAATCTGATCTTGGATAAAGTGCTTAAAGGACTAATTTGAGAGTTGAGACTTGGGGTTGTTCAGCCTCTAGAAGAGAAGGTTCAGGGGAGACCTTACAATGGCCTTCAAGTACCTAAAGAGGGCTACAAGAGAGATGGGGTGGGAGTCTTCATCAGATAGTGGAGTGATAGGATGAAGGGGGATGGTTTTAAACCAAAAGAAGGGAGATTTAGATTAGATACTAGAAGAAATTCTTTACTGTGAGGTTGTTGAGACACTGAAATAGTTTGCCCAGAGAAGTTGTGGCTCCCCATCCCTGGAGGTGTTCAAGGCCAGGCTGGATGGGGCTTTGAGCAACTTGGTCTGGTGGGAAGTGTCCCTGCCCATGGCAGGGTGTTGGAACTCGAGGATCTTTAAGATAACTCAAATTCTATCATCATTCTATAATTCTATACCTCTAATTTAGCCCAGGATGCTTCCCAGGCGACATCAGGAGGACAAGCAAGGCACCTCTCTCCTTAGTCGTGCTTCCTGTGCAATTGCTGGTGGGGGTGACTCTGTACACCCATTATGCAGGGAGCTTATAGATAGCATGGCCATTTCAACCAAGTTTCTCAAGTTTGATGAAAGCTGTCATTAGTGGCTGCTATTACAAAATCTATCAATGTAAGAGAGAATTAAGCACCTCAATACCTGTGGAAATCAGCATACTTCTTACCTATCCATAGCTCAGGTTCTTGTGGGTGGAACAAGGACAACAGTAGTTCTCCAAATCTTATCTTCTCTGCCTGTAAGCTTTTGGACTGGGAACTGTCTTTGACTATCTGCTGAGATAACACATCACAACAGGGCCTCAGTCACAGCTATTACAACATCAAGCTGATTGTAAATATAGAATTGGAAGAACTGATGGCTTAAGTGATAAAACAATGGCATTTACCCATCTGGTACTTTCATATTTTCAGCAGGAGCTACACCAGAGCAGAGACACCACTGTGCGTAGGAGCTACAGCCCAAAGACAACTGAGTGGGGTGGAGGCTGGCATATGGTCATCTGTTTTGGTATTCAGTTACAATTACAGCATAATTAGCCTACTAATTGCATGCCCAAGTTTAGTTGATGAATTTGTATGTGTAATTATGGCTTATTGAAAAGCACTGTGTTTGCAATGCTTGCCTCTGTTTCCATGTGACGGAGATATTTCCTTTTTCCACCCTCCTTGTGTTGGTTGCACATGCAGAAACGTAAAAGAGGACCACAACCCATACAGACAAGAACATCAGACCTTTGCAAAAACAGCAGCCACACTGCAACCAGATATCAGGGAGTTCCTGGCCCCCGGTGCAGCTCTGATGGCTTCAGTGAAATCTGTGCAGTTCCAAGGGCTCCCCTTGCTTACACAATCACATTATGGGATACTGACCTCCTGCTAACTTATCACCAGTTGGAAATAGCCATTCAAAAAGCAGCCTCCACCTTCCCCAAAAGCATTTTCCAGTTCCAGATGAAGAAACTCAGTGCCAAAAACTTTGAAAACCTGTACCCTGATCTTTTTTTCACAAAGAGAGTGAGCAGAAACCACTAAAGCAAAGCCATTTCTTAAGCAGCAGAAATGTATTTCTTAAAGTCTGCAGAGAAAGTGTTTCTTCCTTTTCTTCCTCTTAGTTTCCCAGTATCCAGCTGAGAAGTGTGAGGTAAGTACTCAGGAAAGTATTTATTCTTTAAGAAGAATCTCAGATAATGCTTTAAACAACGTAAAGCTTTGGTTTTATTTGATAAACCTTCTTATAAAAGCCACTCTTTCAAGTTCAGAAGTGGTTGCCAGGACTTTCTGTCCCATGAGAAGGTAAGGTGGCAGCCACATGACATATGGGCTGGATTTTATGAATCCTGCAAGAGGTTAGAGAGTCTGTCTCACTTTCAGAGATGCCACTGTATTTATAAGATGGTCTGTACCAAGGGAGAACCAAACTGAAACAAGTAGCTTTTACTTTCTGTAATAGTTTGCTTTAATTAAAATTGGGCCTGTTCCTAAGCAGAGCTCCACATCTGAATATATTCTTTTCAAACTTTGGGAAAACCAGATAATGCAGTGTTTTGGGGTTTGGTTTTTTTGTTTGTTTGCTTTTGTTTTTTTGATCTAGCTTCCTTTAAAAATAAAAAATTGATTGGACAAAAGCTTGGAGCTGACAACTGGAGAGCTATAGACTCAAAGTTCCTTGGAAACTCAGTAGATGGACTATACTATTTCATTTTCTATGTATCTGTTCCTCATGATTTATGATTCCCACAGACCAAGATCTGAAAATTCAGGCCAAAATGCTGAAATGAAGAGCAGAGGAAGTAAACAACATTGACATTTCAGAGCAAAATCCTTTCAAGCTCAGTTATCCTTGCTGTTAAGGAAGCCACTGATGTAAGGAAAAGTTTTGGTTTGAAAGAACAAACAAAAGTGTACCTTTTTGGAGGAACATGAAGCCGCTGATTCTTTTGAGAAATATATTTGGTATCTTAGCTCTGTTCTTGGTTCAGCAGAGATCTAAAAGGTTATTAACTGGAGAAAGAAAATAACCCCCCAAAATGCACCCCAGAACCACACAAACAAATCTCAAACCAAAGCCAACCCTTCCCAGATTTCCAGATTTCACAGAATGTCACAGCTGCAGATTTTCGTCTAAATATGGTTGGCTCCTTCGCCACATTTCTGTGGTCAGCTGTGCTTCAAATCTGAGAAAACCTGTTTTCTCTTTCAAATACTGCGAAATAGGTGAAAGTATCTGAACCAGGAGAAAGGGCAATGTAGGAGCCCATCCTGTTATTCCATCTAGATTTCTGCACACTTTGGAGTCCTCATTATTTAGCCAGACCTTAAATAAGTAACCTTTAAATAAGTAGCAATATCTATTTAACAAACAGGTTCTTGCACAACTTAACAGTCCAATGCCATTAACTATTTAACAAGTAAGTTAATTGAGATGTTGCACACAGCACAGTCTGCTTCTATGTCCAATTAATTCCTCACAACCGGCCCAGACTTGCTGCCCTTCAAATACCTGCATAGAGATTTAGAAAAGGTAGTATTTCTAGCAAAATGATGAAAGGGAGGGATAGATGACTAGTCTCTTCTTACCTAGACTTGGTAAAATGCTTATGATACTGGACAATTTTATACATTACATTGTATAGGGTACACCATCAATCTGAGCATGTGGGTATCTCATTCACACGCATGTAATCTGCAATTGTGTCAGTTGTAGTAGTTAATTACAGCAGTACCATGAGGATATTTGTACAAGGCCTTGAGATATAAAATATAATTGCAGGGTATATTAATTATTACTAATAGATTAGGAGTGCTCTGGTTCATTTGATTTTGTGGGGTTTCAAGGTATCTATTATTTTTAAGGCAGTCTGGAAGATACAAACTCCCAACCCTGCATATAATGTATTCTATCTTGTTGGTTGGTCCTAAACAAGGGTTGAAAAGAGAAAAGTCTTGCTAGCACAGAGCATCAGCACTTTTTAATTACACTGTGTTGTGGTACAAGGTGGGCCGGTGAGATGACCTACAGGAGGAAGTCAGCACTTTTTGAGTGAGTACCAGCATATTTTTACATTTGCTTCCTTCAGCCTTCTATTCTCTTTCAAATGGATCAAGTTCCCTTTCTTTGGATCTTTAGCTTTGTCCATTAGTACCTCCCCAAAGAGTATTTTGTCATACAAAGCAAAACACTTTGAAGACGATTTGAAGTTCTTTTGAGAGTTATAGCCAATGCTTTCTTTATGTATAGTGATTATTTACTGAGTTAGCACTCCCAAAAGGCAAATCTGGGTAGATACCAGAAAAATGCTTTAGATAATTGCTACTTGGTTTGATCTCCTGGTATTTTGTGGTATTTTATGCTGTCTTAATGGCATCACCTGAGATTCTTTGGGCACAAAAATGTTTTAAACTGTGGTCCATAATAAATTGTAAGGGAGTGATTTTAAAATTCCCATAGTAAGAAGCTCTGCTGAAAATGTTCTCATGTCCAAGTTGTTGTTCTTGACGATGTAATAAAAATTGGTTATACAGACCTTACAGCCATAAGAAAGACCAAGGAAAGAGATTGTGATTATTGTATGCCTCAATCCTGCAATGAACAAGTGTTTCCATTTAATCTTTCCCACTTACTATATTTTGAAAATTAGAAGATTTTTTTTTTTTTTGCCACGAGATGCTTGGAAATATTTTTGTTTATGTTGTCAGACATTCACTAAGAATGGCCTCTCTCTCAAAGAACCTTTAAGAACCCTGAAAAGAACTCTTGGTTAATCTTCTTTGGTGCCTCTATTTAAAGTATACCTTTTATAAGGTATTGGTAAAACTTTTTTTTTTTTTTTTTGCCTTGGATTTATAAGGTGTTGATGAGGATAAAACCACGCTGAAAAGCTTGAATGTCCAATAGCAACTAACTCAATTGCATTATGAGCAGATGAACATCAACCAAGAAAATGTCAACAACGACAGCTTCAATAATTAAAAATTATTTTTATGTGTTCACCACATGAAAACACTGTCAGCACCTGAAAGAGTCAAGAAAGCTGCAGGATATTTTGCGATCTGGTGGTCAAGGAAGGCTAACTTCTCTTCTGAGATATTTTAATAAGAACAATGCTGGGGTAGACTATTTAGATGGTATGAATGATTTTTCATTACTCCACACTCTACACGCCTCTTTTGGAACCAGTGCTGACCACACAGCTTGGTATAATTGAGAGGCTGAGCTCTATTTCCATTTGATATTTTCCCTGCTGTTTCGATGGTAATATTCACATACAATAGACTGAGATAATAATACAAAACCTATATTCCTCTCGAAAACATCTTTTGCTGTCTAAATCTGTTGTGCTGCTTGGGAGCTACTTAGTTAATTATTAAAACAATATCTAAAAATAATCAACTTCCAGAAAAACTGGCAAGCCAAATTCTGCTCTCATTCATCCCCAGGCAGCACCACAATGTATTGTAGTGTATACGAGTGGATTATAGAAAACGGTGTCATATTATTGCTTTTCAACAGTGGATAATTGGTGTATGGGTTGTATGAAATTGCCTAACTGCTTTGCAGACAGCCATTCCACCCCTTACCCTCTCTTTATCTCCTCCTTTACCTGACAGCTTCAAGCACAGCCGTTGCTGTGGGAAGACCTAGCTATCCTTGCAGGATCTCTTTCACCTCTCATTGCAGATAGGATCTGGCAAAGAGGGAGCACCACATTATTTTAACACAAAGACAACTGTCACATTATTTCCCCAGTGGCCAATCACCCTGCAGGGGACAACTTCATCTATATTGTACCTGCTTAACATACTTCATTAACTCTGTCAATTACCAGCTACCTCAGCACCTTTTCTGTTGGCATTACACAATTTATTCTTCCCGTGTCCCAAACAGTACCATCTAAGGAGCCCCCTTCATAATGCAAGTAAGGAGATATTAATCTTAAAAATGTATATTAGGAACAATTAAAATAGATTTTCAAGATGGTTTATGGCTTGTTTTTCAATGGTGTTCAGCACCCACTACTATCATTGAATCTTGAATATATGGGAGAGCTCCCTCGAAAAAGCAGACATATGTCTATTAGAGGTGACTATATTTTTCTTTGACAGAGACTTTGCAGAGAAGTTCTTACTGCCATGTATAGCAGCTAACTTTTCTAGTTTAACATACTTTTTAAAGCTAAACTTTAAAGCTAAATAAACAGGGACATTAGTCACTTCATGGAGGCTTGCTAGGCTAGAAGCTAAGGAGGATATTCACCCTGGACTCCCCCTACAGGTGATGGAGAAAGAATTGTCCTTTCAAATGGAAATTCACCCTACCTGAGGCAACCAACAATTGTGTGAGACTCTCGTCCTTGCCAGAGGGCCACTTAATTAAGTAGTTTTTCATTGAATGCAGTGCTAAGAATACTGCTGTGAGAAGCAGGACTTCTGGTTTTATGGAGGGGGTCAAGAAAGGGGGTTTTAAGGTGGCTGGAATGGCCAGCAGAAAGGTGGGGCTGGATGGAGAGCTGAAATTTGAGGGTGGAAGTAAGGTGACATTAAGGTTGGATCTCTAAACTCGTGAACAGGGTGTAGTATAAGGGAAAGAGGACTTGAGAATCCCGGGGCAGCAAAGGTTCGAGGAGGCTCCAGAGAGCTGAGCTGTAAAACCAGGAAGAGCATTTGGTTGAGCTAGCACTTGTCAGTGTTCGTAATTGTCTACTTGAATATTAAGCTCTGCTTCTGCTAATTGGCTTCAGTGACTGAGCCCAGATCACAGCAGAAAGGAACTTGGTGGGGGTGGGCAACGGTAGGCACAAAGGGCCCCACGCAACTGTGCACAATTCCCTACCACTGCTCTGGGGAAAGAACAGATTCATTGCTCTCCACTTCCCTCCCTCATACTTTTCTCTCTCTCTTTTTTCCCCTTTTCTTTTTGTTTCCTGTCTGGAATATGACAGGTTTCTTCAAAGGACACTTTTGAAACTATGAAAACCTGTATTTTCACAGAAAAAAAAATCAAACAGTAAATGACCTAATGCCTGTTACAAAGACACCTGATTAAAGCAAATTCAGCATACAGTTTAGAACAGACTAGCATCAAACGTCCTGAAAGGGAACAGATGAACCAAGAAAATTGAAAGTCAATGGAAACCTCCTCATTACGTGGAGTTTTCCCAGTCACTTTTCAAAAGGAGCAAGGATCATCTGGTCCCTCTGCCCCTGCTCCAATGAGGTTGAAAGGCAAATCCTCCAAAAAAGGGAGGCATGGCTCGAGGTTCCCCATTGCAGTTGTAGAGTCTGTTGTGGAGTTGCAGGTCTCTGCATGATTCGGCTTTCCAAATGAATGTTTCTTCCAACTGACTGTTTTGCCACTTCTCCTTTTCTTTCCATGAGTGTTTTCTTTTTTTTCCTACCTCAATCTAGATGTTTCTTCCACCTGTAGCTGCTGCATGCTTCTGCAGGTATTGATCAGGGCTCTCTCTCTGATCAGTTGGAGAGCAAATGACATTACCTGTAGTCTCTTCTCATGCTAGGGCACTGCAAAATATGAGCTTTCAGTACATCAATTAGCTTTAAAATACTGTAACTGTCTATTAAGAAACAGCAGATACCTACTGCCATATGCTACATTTGTACCTTCACTATCCTTCAGGACACCCCTGGGGGCATTAGAGTATTCCAAGTACAGTTGGAATGTGAGTATAGCCTAAATAGATAAGGAAGAAGGGTCTCCATAGTGACGATCATCTCTGCCATATATGAACATTTTTTTGAACACTTCCTTACTTAATGCTGCTGTCTGGGATAAGATTCCTTTTACTATTAGTAGGACAGTCATTTAAAGTGAAGTCTCTAATTGCAGTAAAAATAAAAGCTTGTGATTCTCTGATGTGCCCATAACTTGAATTTTTGAATTAATCCAGAGGGCGTCTAGGGAGCTGCAATACACCAAACTACTTCCACTTATGTAAAAGCTGTTTGCTCATAGCCAGGTGTAGTATGACTTTCTGTTTTGTTTTGTTTTCTTTTCTTTTCTTTGTTTTTTTTTCCTTTTTTTTTTCACCACTCCCCTTAAATAAAATGAACACTGTGCAAACACCGGCTGACTCCTTTTTAATCTGTCAGCACATTCTTTACATCTGTGCATAAATGTTATTATCACAAACTCAGAGTGTTACTGCAAAAATTATCAGAGTCCTCAAAAGCCACCCTCTGCAGCTTCCATTGGAACACAACTTTAATGCGTTAATGTCAAAACAAGCAAGCTTTAGCGGGAAAGAAAATAGGCCTTTCATTTTCACAGAGGGTTACCCAGGGTTTCCTTCACTATCACGTGTATGCACA
Source organism: Nycticryphes semicollaris (assembly GCA_013400055.1). NCBI lineage: Eukaryota > Metazoa > Chordata > Aves > Charadriiformes > Rostratulidae > Nycticryphes > Nycticryphes semicollaris. The sequence goes on along the minus strand of VXBJ01003889.1, from coordinate 100,693 downwards.
GGGTAAATTTTTTGGATTTAGTACAGTATTGTCTTCTGACATGAAGTTGGCCTTGGTAATGTTTCCTGTTGTGTTCACTGAAAAGATTAACCATTGATGAAAAGACACAACCTGAGGGAGAAGGACAGGGGGCGCGGTATTTTTTCTGAGATTTTTAAAGATTACCTTTCGAGAACGGAACCTCTTACTGAGTATCTGTCTGTCTGTTTGTAGGGAAAAAACACAGCTATCTTTTTCATGTTTATAGGGATGACCTTCTATGTTATAGTACAATGCTCTGAAGCACAGTTATTTTTAATTGCTTTATATGCCTATTGAGACCATTATGCATGTCACTTTGTTATATACAGCACCGAGTCACATATGTTTGGTGAATGAATCTTTTGCTGCCTTGATATTTATGCTAAAGTCTGAGCAGGAGTTGTGGAAACATTGCGTTCTGGGGTTTGCTGTTGGTGTTTGGGGTTTTTTTTTTACTGTCACTCTAGCTATATACCTAATGAGGTGACAGGAAGAATTAAAAATGACAGATAGTTTTGGCTGCAGTGGGGCTGTCTGAGCTATATTTTCCTATAATACAGCTCAATAAACCCAGCTTGTGGAAAGCCCTCTGCACGTGATTCACTGCTGCAGCGAGGGTCCTGCTGGAGGGATGGGAAGGCAGGGAGAGGGGGCTGCTTGTCAGCTGGCTGTGGGCAACCAGCCCTGCTCCGGGGACGCACAGGGCTGGCCCAGCCACGTAGCCCCGCTCCTGAAAACATCTCATTTAGAAGCGTTGCGCCGGTTGGCGAACGCACCCGTATTTCTCTCCAAACACCTTGTAAAACGGTAGCGTCTGGTCCATAATGCTTGGGGAAGTGTGGAAGCACCTTCTGCGGATGGTCCCTCCGAGCCCGGAGGCGGTGGAGATGCAGTGGCGTAAAACAGCCGTTGAGGGGGTTCGAGGTAACCTCCGCCTCCGCAGTCATAAACGTCTCAGCAGCCACATGTCGGTTTGCTGCCGTGGAACAATAAAATATATCGAAGAGATTCCTTGGGACAGAATGGTTAACTACAGGTGTTAGACTGATAGCCGGTATAATTAAGAAAAAAGATCTGTCATTTCACAGACTGTGGAGAATAAATTCCAGATATCCGTGCGTAATCTTTCAAAGTGCCTTTATCTCCAGAGCCAGCCAGGGTGACCACAGAATACCCTGAACCCAATTATGTACTTTCTGATTATCATATTTTTATTTCTCAAGACACGGGGCTAATAAGAAAGATCAAAAAATGTTTGAACCAGAGTAATTTCAAATGTCAAGAACCAGTTATTCTTACAACAAGCTCCCAGGTCTTCACAATGTAAGCTGGTCTCTGTTTGGTTTGATTCCTCTTGGGGAGTGGAAACCAGGGACTGGGGGATTTATAGTGACTTTGTACTGCGGAATCAACACATGCTTTTGAGACCTACATTTGACACTGGCTTTGAGGTGCTTTGTTTCTTCTCCTTTTTTTTTATTATTTTTGGAGTATGGTGTTTTTTTTGTGCTTGTGTTTGTTTTGATTTTTTTTTTCCAAAGAAGAAGCTGCATAGGAATTGCAGCTTGTCACCACCACAGAGTTTCTATTCAGTTCTTTTTATCAGAAGAACTCAATCAGGTAAGTCTTTGCACGAAAGAAAAGTCCAAAAGACAAAATCTGCATCAGAAATTTACTTTAGAAGGAAAAGTGATTTTGCCAACAATCTGAGCAATAAAAAGGGGAGGGCAAAGAGGTGGATTCCTCTGCAGTAGGAAATAAAAACAAAGGTTTGCTTTCCAAATGATTATTTGAAAGAGGATTCGGAGGGTAACTGTTTTTACTTTCTTACACTTGCTTGTGTTCACAGAGCAGCACACATATGGATGTTAAGGAAAACCATGTGGTTTCCCACAGATAGTGCTCTGCACGTAAAATTACCTACAGGGGCGGAAACACCTTGAGCCTGAAGGTCTCTAGTTTTTGACTACAAGGCAGAAAACCTGCTGTTGTGGTCTTCTTTCTTGAGATGCTGAGCAGCCACACAAATACAGATGAAGGTGGGGGAGACATACATACTAATGTTATATTTTCAGAGAGGGAGGTGGTTTAGCTCCTCATTCTCCTACTGGTTCACCTAGAGAAGAGCCGGAAAGGTGCCCAGTGCTCCACTCTCCCAACAAGGGGCAAAGTACTGCCCGTGTCAGTAAGAAGGAGGAGCTAATTAGAAGTAAAACCTCTGTAATGAGAAAGGTAGCCTTGCTCCCATTAGGACCTCTAGTGAAAAAGAGAAAGCGAGAACAATTTCATTTGGATCTTATCCCTTGGCTGGCATTTGCACTTGCTTGTTATTTGGGTTTTGGATAAACTCACCAATGGTAAACTGTGAAAACAAAGATGGAATAATACTGCAAGTAATCATGCAAAGTACAATTCTGAGGGTAGCTTCAAGAGAGAAAACAGAACTGTTTTCACGGAGATCAATCATGTTAGTTTTCTGTTGTTGGTTTTTGGTTTCTTTTTTTAGTCCTAATTATCAGTGCCAAGCAGGAACCACAGATTAGACACTATTGAAGCTATTTTTAAGTTTAGCTTATTGAAACCTGTTCTTTTCAATGAAGCTGTTCAGAACAAACTTAGCTTTTAGATTCTCCTGTATATTGCTCATAGTATCCTGAAAGGAGCAGATGCGGATAATTCCTCGAGGGACCGAGATCATTGCAAGGAGTTCAGAGACTCACATGCACACATTAAATTAGTCAAGCATTTGAAGGTGGGGTAGAGGGGATCTGCTTCTTGATTATGCAAAAAAATTGCTGCTCAGGGGTTTTTCTCAAAACTCTTTGGATTTGGGAGTCCTTTTCTCAGTGTGAGGGAATGACAGGCTAAAGGCTCCTTCTGCTCTAGTGTTATTTGAAACTGGGCACGGTTTTAGGGCTTTATATCCCTGGGCATTTAGACTAAAGTTTCATCAAGAACAGCAAATGTTGCATCAGGTTGAGGAGGGAATTTGATTCCGTGCCTCCTGGCAAGGTGGCATCCCAGGTAAAATTTTTCATGACAGCTGACCTGTCTGTCAGGCAGATTTTGGGGAGGGGGAAGTAGAAGGATCAGAAAAAGAGGGACATATTATTTGAAGGTTGTTTGTTTTAATCTCAATTTAGCCCATTCTAGGTTTAACATAAAGGACCCAGGAAAGAAAAGATGCTAGAAGGGGAGACGATAAAGATAGGCAGACAGAAAAATGTGCTAAGACATGTTGGGGAAGAGAGGAAAATATGAGGATGGCAACAAAGCCCAAAACAAAATTAAAGGTAGCATAGCATGTTGTGAAGTGGTACAAAATTGGACACAAGGAAGATAAATAAGAAAAAGTCTGAACTAGCAGTACATTCTTCTGTGCACACCTCTGTGTGTGTTTATGTTTAATCTCTTCATCAATTATGATGGCCAAATAAAAGTGGACCTGCAAAGAAATAAAAGTGGACCTGCAAAGTGGACCAGTGTGTAATAAAGACCTATGGACAGCATTAAATGCATTTCAGGTGGTTCTGTTCATGGCAAGTTGTAGTCCAGCCCTGTGGGCTCAATAGCCATTCCCAGCTGGAGCACATGAATGTGATTACAGGGTATATCTTCCTCCCCAGCTTGTTATGAAGCAAGTTGGTCTGAGTGACTCAGGTGTGTTGGCTATTGCAGTAAGGCACAGTATGTGAGAATGACAGGAAGGCTCAAATGCTAATGTAGACTGTCTGCAAGAAGTTAAATAAACATTCTGTATCCCTTCCACGGTACAGCTTGTATGGATGTCAGTAAACCCCAAATCCAATGGTTTTGTACAAACCTATTTTATGTCATCCTGAAACTTATTCAAGATCTACATTATGCTTGTATCTCAAAGACTCCAAAAGGTTTGTGCATTATTAATGAGATAGTGGAAGTGCTCTAGAATGGCTTTCATCTAAATAAAGGTGATGATGTTTATCTGTACCCTTTGTATTCATTGTTGTCTTGAGTGCACAGTGCTTCCTGTTGGTATGTATGTTATTGATTTGCTGACTAATCTCTTTATCTGATCAGTATTGATTGTAACTCTCAGTCTATAACCTTTAGACATAGTGATATTGTGGATAAATAAAACACAGATGCAAAATAATTAACAAGTTCCGATAATGGTATTTCCTTTCTGGTAAATAGCTTAAGCAAGTCTTATATTTGACAACTAGAAGCAGTATTTTTAGAGAAAAGTGTAAATAGAAGATGAATATACAATCTTTAGTTCCATAATATAAATTACTCAAGTAGAAATAGTAAGTTACCTTGGGGAAATCAACAACTTCTTCTATTGGATTGCTTCTGTCACTGCATGGACACAGTCTTGTTTGATGTCCTCCTACCATTTGTCTTGTATGGAGTCTTTTATCTAAATCCAAAGCAATGCAGTCATCACTGCTGCAATTCAATAATGGCTCCACAGGAGCTGTCATCCACAGTTTGCTATTCATCTTGTAAAGCCTTTGAGTTTTCAAAGTATCCACTAAGGTTGGTATTTCAATGCTGTGGACAGATCACTTAAGGTTCTTTTGTATTTTGAAAACAGGTCTAAATTGAGGATGAGCAGATATTGAAATGCCCGACTTATTGTGCCCAGGTGCCAAAGGAGATGATGGAAGTGTCAAAAGGTAATTAGATAATCAGACCCACCTCCCAGCTGAAAATGTGTGACTTTGTGGGCTTGAATGACACTTTGACTCAATACTGGCTCTGCCTGTGGGGAATGAGCCCCTTGAAACAAAGGAAAAAAAAGAAAAAGCAATGGAAAAAATTAGAATTAGCCACTAGCAGCCCCAGGAAGTGAAAAATTATTATGTGATAACAACATGAAGTATAAGGCACGGAGAGAACTCATATAATTTTTACTGAAGTATAAGATGCCCTTTATTCCATTTGATGTAGACTCAGAAAGCAGGGGTCAGTTTGGACTTGAAGGTTAGTGGCAATCCTGAAGGAACTCACATTTATCATGAGTTAAGAGCCTGGATGCAGGCAGCCGTTTAACAAGCTGCTGAGATATAGAAAAAACTGTTGAGATTTGGGTGGGGTTTTGCGGAGGTTGGTCTTGGTTTTAATATTTTTTTTCAGATGTTATTTTACCTGGCCCAATCTGAACATGTGTTTCAGCCGTTAGCCTTTTGTTTGTTTGTTTTAAGCAAAAGTGTAGCCATTTTGGGGCACTAATCTGGGATAATTTGGTACAGAACAGCTGTATTTGAGAGCTATCTTGGGCAAGGTAATATTCTTACCTAAGCTCAGCCTTGGCCAGGATGCTAAATTTATATATAGCCTTTTCTTACAAGAAATACTATGGTTTGCTTAGTTTACACAGATTGGAGTTTTACCTGAAGGAAAGAGTCTGTGTGGGAACATTTCACCTTGAAAGTATTGATGGAAGAAAGCTTCCTCTGTCACAACCAGTGCCACTTCCATCACCACCAAATCCATCTTTATTAAAAAGCAAAGAAAAATATTTCACTTTTAAAAATTCCCTAAATCTCACCCTATTAATTTATGAGATTACCTTAAATGTGGGATTCTTTGGCACAACTGCTATTGATGCCTTCTCCTGTTGCCTTTTTGGGGACAAGTAACATAAGTCTCTTACCATGTGGCTTCTCAGAGTATGTACTAGTGTTAAGTTGTCTTCATGGGGATGGGAACAGGGTAATACAGAAAAAATTACCTTATCCCTACCCTATCATAGAATTATAGAATCACTCAGGTTGGAAAAGATTCTTGGGATCATTGAGTCCAACCATCAACCCCGCTCTACAAAGTTCTGCCCTACACCATATCCCCCAACACCACATCTAAACGACTCTGAAACACATTGAGGGATGGGGACTCAACCCTCTCCCTGGGCAGCCTATTCCAGCGTCTGACCACTCTTTCTGGGAAAAATTCTTTCCTAATGTTCAGCCTAAACCTACCCTGTTGCAGCTTGAAGCCATTCTCTCTCGTTCTATCGTTAATTACCTGTGAGAAGAGACCAGCACCAACCTCTCTACAACGTCCTTTCAAGTAGTTGTAGAGAGTGATGAGGTCTCCCCTCAGCCTCCTCTTCCTCGAACTAAACAGTCCCACCTCCTTCAATTGCTCTTCAGAAGATTCACTCAATTCATTGAATAAATCTGAATGATTATTATGATTATTCATAAGATTTATTCTGTGGTACAGAAGAGGCGCGGATGGATGACTTGGAGGCAGCGTCCTGAGCTACTACTGCCCAGTTCTGCCCTTGACAGTCCTAGTCCTGCCACAGGAACCCATACGCTGGTGCCTGTATTGATCTGCAGAGGTCCTGGGAGGCTCTGTAGATGCAGCTCTGAGTGGGGAGGAATTCACAATCAAAATACAGCCCTGCTCTGCCTCTCTATTTTGCTGTCTCCCATCCCTGAGCTAAATCGTACCAATTTCCCTGCCCAGAGCTGGTCACAGTGGCAGCGCTATGACTCACCTGGTAGTTTCTGAGACAGCCAGGCATTCCCCTCTAAATCTCTTCCTCCCCTTCAGCCTATTTTTAAATGCTTGGCCTCTGTTCTTAAGTGCTAGTATTGAACAAAATGTAAATATAGTGCAACCTCTGGTTTTAACCTTGGCCTTGATCCTCCTCTTATTCTAGTTAAATGTAATAAAAAAGAAAGGTAACATAAAGATGTATATTCTTTTTTTAAAAGATGTTTATAATTCTTTAAAATACATGAGTCAGCTAAGCATTTAAAAGTAAAATATAGATATAAAATTATTCAGACGGCGTGATATAATATAGAATTTAAATTGAGCATATTTTAGCAGCACTGGGAAACCTTACCCCAGAGCTAATAATGTAATAGATCTATCTCACCAACAACTTGGAACTTGCAACAGAGTTTTATCCACAAAGGAGAGTTCTCTGGCCTACTTTATTAAATACCTTAGAGGACTTTGCCTGTAAAATTACATTTGAACAATGCAATTTATTAAAATCTCTGCTCTTATTTTTCCTACTGAAATTTTAGACATTTTCTGTGAAAAAACGTATAAACAAATCCAACAGGTTAAATAAACAGAATTCAACAAATGTTTTGTCAAACAGGTATATAGGGAAAACTTCCTATAGTTTATTTTTCACCATCACTTACACTCTTATTGATGTGTCTGCCACTTTTGTTACAGTGTGTCATTCCTTATTAAAAGTATTTTTTCAAATCTGAAGCAGAGCTGGGAATATAATTGAAAAATTACCCATTAGAGACAGTCCTAAGAAATAAATATTAAAAAAAAAAGAAGCAAGTTGAAATACTGTTGTTATTTCTTATAAACGGAAATAATTTCATTTTTTTTTAACAAATCTCAATGTACTGAGTGAGATTAGGGATCATTATTGCAAAAGGATACAGACAAAGGCTGAGGCTCCAGCATCTTATAATTCACTTGGGATGGATATGCATATTTTGGTCGCTGTTATTTAGCCGCAGTTTGCATTAACATACCACTGTTGGAGGTATAAGTATTTAAATATATTCACTAAATAGGATTTTGCATGAAGTAAAAGTAACAGAACTCAATATAGAGATGTTAATTAATAGGTATATCTTAGATTCTGCTTAGATTTGGTTATATATTCTGGCGTTTACCTTAGAGTTTTTATGTAATTCTGTTTGATCTGAGATTTTAAGTTCATTCCATTTAGTGGGAGAGGTTAGATATTCAACAATAATAATCACTATTTTTTAAATTAGGCCATTTACGTAAGTAGTAGGGTGCAGAGCTGGCAAATAACTCCAGGCAGCCATTTTAGCAAAGGGATGCAAAAGATATCACAAAATCACTTTATTTCTGGACACTTGCCATTCTCAGGTGCTGCCTACCTACCTGGCAAGTTCAAGAGAAGTAAATTGACACATGAGAAAAATGTAGAAGTCTAATCCATGAGAACGGAAGGAGGAAATTCGTACCACTTATTAGGCAATGCCAAAATCTAGATGCAGATAAGTAAACTGTCACAACAAAAACATCTAGTTAACCTGTAATTCATTCCCTGTATATTGAGAGGTGCTAATGCAATAAAGGACTGTACCATGAAGAAGAAATGAAACAGATGAAATTTCCACAAGCCTATTGTCATGCGCAATCCAATTTAGAAAGAGAGAGGAAGGTATTTGATCCGACATTAATAATATTCATTTACCATTAGCTGATTGGAAAAAAAAAACCCCACTAACCACCACCACCACCACCAACAACAACAACAAAAACAAGCCAAAGCAAAACAAACCATCTGGGAAGTCAAGACATGAAGAAATGATTGAAGGTAAGGGAGTGTGTTTGTGTGTGGGCAATGGGCCAGAGACATGGGATTAATTATGAAGTGCGAAGGCAGAGAGTGAAAAAGTGGGCGTAGCTTATAACCCCACATAAATGGCTATCCCAAAGGAAGCCACAGAAGAATATAAAGCTTGGAAGTAATTAAAAAACGCTGGATTCCTTGGATGTATTAGATAGCAAAGAGAACTTTTAAGGATATAAGATTACAAAAGTATATAGTAAAATATCATCAAACGAGAAACTGTAAGGGAGGTAGAGAATTAAAGACACAATTAAAGGACTTTCTACTTGACTGGGAAACTCTTCCCAGTCTGGCCAGCACTAGACAGGTTAAAAGAACAGGTCAACAGGGACAGACTGGAGCGTGCATAGTTGTTTCAGAGGTGTTCAACTAAAACCTTGAAGAAGGCTGTTGATGTGACCCCTCCCCGTGACCAAGGGCTGTTGGGATGCACCTGCAGAAGGAACCTGCCCTCCGGGGTGGAAAGGAACTGCCAAGGAAATGTTACTGGCAGCTGCTTCAGCTGAGGAAAGAATGAAACTACAGTCTGGGGGCTTTGGAAAGAAAAATGTGAAATTCCTGAGAGGTAACACAGAATATTTCACAAGCGTAACTTCAAAACGAAAGGAAGGTATTTATGAAATAGAAAATAATTTGGACACCTTACCCGATGTTTGGAATACGTTTTTTTTTTTTTTTTTATTTATTACACACTTTTACAGAGAATGCAATTTTAGCATGGGGGGAAATGATGAAGATCTAAAGCAGCTTGTATAAAAACCCAAACCAAACCAAAGCAGTAACAAGCCCTCCCACTCTGCAGCTAGGTTACAATATTTTAATCTTTGGTAAAGCTTAAATACAAAACAAATATCCAAAACAATAGGTTTGGTGGGGATTTTTGTGACTTTGTAATGCACTTGTACATTACAAGGTTTGAAATGGGTCCTCTGTTTTATCACAAGCTGCTTTGCACTGGAATAATCCCTGTTTAGGTGTAGTACTGGTTTATAGGACTGTTCCCATACTAATAATTTTTGGGACCTTGTTGGGGGTCTGTCAAAGAAACACACACACACCAGCTGAGAGTGTGCAGAGCTGAAGCAGGAGGCAACAAACTGTGATGGCAGCTCTGAGGCCAGACATGGTGTCCCATAGGTCTTCTCCTTTGCATGAGAACAGAAACCCCATACACCAAGAGGAGAGAAAGAACAGAGTAACAGCAACCCCCTCAACAACACTGTATTTGCAGATCTTGAGTTAGACAACTAAATATGTTGCTTTCTTACATTTATGCCTTCTACAGTTAATGCCTTCCTTGTTTGTATTTGGTTGGTAGAGTTACACAGATTAAAATTGGAGCAAGGCTGTGCTTTAAAATAATATCCCAGCGTAATGGAATAGGATGGTTTAATAGACTACAGTTTAACATGGAAGCTTAAGTCTAACACATATTCACACATGTACAAAATCAATGTACATGCAATCATAATTTCAATCATAATTATTTTGTAACTGTGTTTTACTCTTCCTCTCTCCTCTCTATATTTTCAGTGCCACATTGTCCAAATCAGGGACATCCTTGCCTCTTTCAGAAATGAATCTCAGGTTTTGCATCCTCCTAAGTTCCAAAGCTAGAATGTGTTTTTACCTTTTGGAGCTTCCTCTGTGCACAGGGTCCTGCTGAAATAACCAGGACTCCTGAAGTCAACAGCAGCATCAGGCCCTGGGGTGAACCATTCAGTGGCTCCTTTCTCTGTATCTTTGTACCTGCCAGAAAGCTCTGGCACTGCACAACAATACAACTGTCCCTCTTGCTCTCAGTGCCACATGCAAGAGGTCAAACACACTTAACATATTTAGGTCTTCGGGCAGGAAGATCCTGTCCTTGGACTGTACCCAGGAAGAGTTTCTCTTAACTGGGATGCAGGCTGAAAACAGTCCCTTTACACAGTATCCTTCCTGTTACAGCGTTTTTTCTGCCTGACTTCTTGTGCCTGAACCATAGAATCATAGATTTTTTTAAGGCTGGAAGGGACCTTTAAGATCATTAAGTCCAACCGTTGCCAAAACCATCACTAAACCATGTCCCCGAGCACCACATCTACCTGACTTTTAAATACCTCCAGGGATGGTGATTTCACCACTTCCCTGGGCAGCCTGTTCTGATGTTTGATAACCCTTTCAGTGAAGAAAGTTTTCTTAATATCCAATGTAAACTTCCCCTGGGGTAACTTGAGGCTGTTTCCTCTCGTTCTATCACTTTTCCTCTGGGAGAAGAGACTGACACCCCACCCCCAGTTACACCCTCCTTTCAGGGAGTTGTAGAGAGCGAGAAGGTCTCCCTTCACCCTTCTTTTCTCCAGGCTGAACACCCCCAGCTCCCTCAGCCCCTCCTCATAACACTCGTTCTCCAGACCCCTCACCAGCTTCGTAGCCCTTCTCTGGACCCGCTCCAGCACCTCAATGTCTTTCTTGTAGCGAGGGGCCAAAACGGAACACAGACCTTTTTCCCCTACAGCCTAGGACTGTCTGCAGGAAGGGTCTATCTGGAAAGCAGGTTGCAAGGTTTTGCCATTGCTTTCTGAAACTGTACAAAACCCAAGCAAAATATTCACAAAATATTAATGAATTGTATTGTTTGGATATATGGTACTCATCTTACTGTCTGGCACTGACCATTATCAGAGGCTGGAAAAAAGACATGAAATAAAGACAGCTTGATTAGGGCGGTTAATCTGCTGATGGTACCATCTCCAAATGCTGATAAGACATGGGAGTGCAAAAATCCCTCTTTTGAGAAACAGCACTCAATTCACACAAATTAAGTATAATCTAGAGGTTCTGCGACACACAATGCCACAGAAGGAGAAAAGCCTCAAGAGTTACAAATTTTCTAATGCAGGCCACAAAGATGTGATTTCAGTTCACCTGCCTCACGCCCCTAAATGCCCGTGACATCACTGGTGACACCAGCAGTTTCCCACTGCCCTCGTGCAAGGCTTCCATTGCGTGTACAGCTGCGCAGATCCTGCCGGATCCTGCCAGACGCTCCGGCTTTATCATTGCGTACAACACACACACGCACGTTCGCTCTGGGCCCCAGCTGTAATATTTACACAACAGATTGGATTAGAACATTTGCAGGGAGCCCGTTATGAATACCTCCTCAGATACATTTTTTTGGTGGAAAAACTTTTGTTCGCCCATTAGCCTTCAGTTTAGGATTTTCGGGTGAGGTTATACGAATGTGGTGGAATATTCCTTCTACTTTCCCAGGTGCGGAGGCAGGAGCCAGCTCCAGGGCAGGAGCTACATAACCGTGCTTGCACAGAGCTCAGCTTGAGACAAAAGGTCCTGCTAAGGATGTTGTAAGGTAATGAGTGCAGACCTTATCCTTCTGGATTTAAGACATAACTTTTTAAATAATACAAGCCAGAGTAGAAAGTGAAAATGACAGACCTGCCCTTCAATCGTGTTGTAAATTTTATACATGACTGAACTTGGTACTTCCTTCTATTGTACACCTCTAGATTCTGTTGTACACCTCAAGTACCGCGTTCTGTTTTGGGCCCCTTACCACAAAAAAAGGCATTGAGGTGCTGGAGAGGGTCCAGAGAAGGGCAATGGAGCTGGTGAGGCGTCTGCAGAACGAGCCTTATGAGGAGAGGCTGAGGGAGCTGGGGGTGTTCAGCCTGGAGAAAAGGAGGCTGAGGGGAGACCTTCTTGCTCTCTACAACTCCCTGAAAGGAGGGTGTAACCAGGGGAGGTTGGTCTTTTCTCCTAAGTCACAGGCGATGGGACAAGAGGAAATGGCCTCAAGTTGCACCAGGGGAGGTTCAGATTGGATATCAGGAAAAATTTTTACAGGGAAAGGCTTGTAATGTAAATTTTTACAGGAAAAGCCTTGGAATGGGATGCCCAGGGAAGTGGTCGAGGCACCACCCCTGGAGGTATTCAAAAGATGGGTTGACATGGTGCTGAATGACATGGTTTAGTGATGGTTTTTGTCAGAGTTAGGCTGATGGTTGGACTAGATGATCTTAAAGGTCCCTTCCAACCTAGACAATTCTATTATTCTGTTGCTTGTCAGTGTTGTTTCTTACATCTTAAAGGTCTGCTCCTACTCTCAGGTCTCATATTTAATTGTTTGTAATTATAATTAGAATGTTAGATCTCATCTTCCTGTGTGTTCATGAAGCCAGGAACACCTCCGATCAGAGCAAACTCCTACAAAAGGATAATTATGTTTTTAAGGAAATGGATAAAGGAAAAAAACTGACTCCCAAGACGAAACCTTGTGCAGTCTTGAGTAAAAGATAAATTGGGGGTTAATATCAGGGGAAATAATGTCAGATTTTAACAAGATTGATGAAGCATAAACAGTTTAATCCAAGAAGTCTACAAGTAAAAAAATAAATAAAAAATTAAAAATGCCTGGGTTTGAGGAAAGGGTCCTTTTACCCCTGTGCAGAGGGTTCCTGCCCAAAGCCTCTAAAAATCCCTTCCTTCAAAAACTTACACAAGATCCAAGCAGTGCCCAGCCTTTATGTTTCCTTATGCACATCCCTTTGAGAAAACTATGGAGGCTTACAATTGGCTTCAGTGACAGCAGAACAGTGACATTTTTTTTAAGCTGCCTTTTTTTTTTTTTTCCTTTTTTCTTTCTTTTTTTTCCCCCCTGCAATCTCTCTCTGTGGAATGTAGCAACTGGTTCAAATCATCTTCCTTTTTCTGTCCTCATACAGATTGTGCAGGGGAACCATACTGAGAATCGTGTTACCAGCACACAGAAAATTAAAAAATACTTGAGGTGCTTTCTGGGAATTTATTTTAGTTATCAGACAGCTTTAGGTTATTTGATCAACGGCACCTGAATCTTGTCTTGATGTGAAAATTTAAACAAATATTTTTGTCAGCAGAGAAGAATGCCTCCAGTAACAAAAGGCATGTTTGATGCATGCTTCTGACTCTTTTCCTCTGTGCTCCAATTTTTTGTGTCAGATCCACACAGCCAGAAGATCTGGGTATCCTTTCTTCAGATTTTCTGCTAGCTGCAGTGTATAAAATAATGCTGTGCCAAGATTATCTGTACTGAAGATAACGGCATGATGAAAGCTGGTTCTGTAAAAAGATTTCTTACGGAATGGTGCTCTGCAAACTTTAACAAATCTCTGGGACAGCACAGTGCTGGGTTTTTGTCCCCCCTCCCATAATGTGGCTCATGTTAACTGCCTAAGTGTTAATTTTAGTTTCTTTTCCTCTCTTTCATCAACTGAATGTCATGATGATGTCTATATTTCATGCCCATAAAGCAAATGGGGAAACTTTCTCTGTGGATACCTTTTCTGCTTTTTAATAAATTCTTTCTTTTGCCTGAAGAGAATTAGAAGGTGGCTTTTGACCTCCATTAATTTTTTTAATTTAATAGTTCTCTGCATGCATTAATAAATATTATTAACCATACTTTGTGCTGCAGCATTTCCATTTCCTCTTCCTCCAATGCTTTCTCCCTTGCTGCAGCAGGTGCCAAGTTAAGAACAGACTAGGGAAAGCAGAGGGAATAAATCTGGGCCCACATCCCGTCTCTTCCCCGAATACAGACAGGGAGTCTTGCCATGTCTCTGTCGACCGGTCTGCTTTAGAACTGACTGCTTCTCAAAGCAAAGCTATAATTATTTGGGGTTATTTGATAGCTTTCTGAAGGTAAATAACACCACTTAAAATCCTGCAAGTTAAAAGCAAGCAGAAGTGCTTTCCAACTGCGGTATCCTGAGTAGCTATTGCGTGTGCAGATTGCCATCCAGACCGTGCTCACTTCATTCACCTTGATTTCTGCAGGGCTGCTCTAGAGCATGGTGAATCCCCTTTAGAGTAGCGTCCTCCAAACCCTGCCTTCGACAGGACAGCTCTTTCAGCAGAACTTCCAATTTACCAAAATAATAAGTAATTCAGCTCCAAAGGAAGAGAGTCTAAGCTCGTAGCACATCCTGAAGCCAAGCTGTAGTCGCCGCCTCCGAATGGCAGCCCAAGCCATGAGATTTAGAACCTTCCTTTGTACAAGAAGCAGTGCATGCAGGTCCAGTGGCTTCTTGCTGGCTTCCGACTAAGGCAGAAAATTTTTTGTTTGTTTGTTAGAGAGAGGAAAACAGTGGCACCGACCCAGTAACGTTAAGAGTGTCTCCACTTACCCGTCCTCCTGCTAAGCGTTTATCACGCAGGAACAACTGACCCCTCTAGTGGAACCAACAACGTACTGCAATTGCGTGTTGGTGGTTACTTGCAATTAGCAATGCAAATTAAGCCACAGGTGGTTTTTGCAAGACCCATACCACGGCGACTCGCTTGCACAGTGCCACAACGTGAAGCGATCTTTTCTAAGATGCCCTATTGTAAAACCTTCAAAATGAAAACCTCTTTTTTTTTCTTTTTTTTTTTTCCTAATGATGTCCAGAAAAGATAAAAGAAGGGGGGGTGGGGCGGGGGAAAGTCAAACCTCAAGTCAACCCTCCTGCTTATAACTTCCTTTGTGCTTCTCAAGGCACAGTGTCTGTTTTGCAACTGTCTCCTTTCAATGCATGTTCTTTTCTCAAGAGGCTCTATGAATATTGTACAATGCCAAGTATGGCTATTGGCACTTCCCAAAGAACCTGGAATAATAAGTAAAAAGGATATGCCCCTAACCATGCAAAATGTCTAATGTTTCTCCTGGTCTCATTTACATCAAAGATTTTCATCTTGTTTCTCCTGCACACAGGCCCTTAAGTATTTTCCAAGTGGAGGATGCTGTATGACAAAATTGACTCCTTACCTTTTTTAGTTACCTTTTCTGAGCCCCTTTAGAAGCAACCTGTGAGTTGAAAATCCCTTATTTACATTTACCTCATAGATTGTTTGGATTGTTAATGACTGGGGAATGATTACAAAGTATTAAATGGAATTCAAAATAATAAAGGATAATTTTGCATGAAAGTTTTTTACAAAGGTTATTGTCTGAGGCAAGCAGTTTGGAGTACTTTTCCATGGAAGAAATGGGAAATATAGAAATGAATAGAATGAAGTAAGGAAGTGAAAATCATGTGCAGAGTGCACACACACCCTTGTCTATTTTTCAAAAAGCTCTTTCATTCGGTTCCTTCCTGGAACTCCTCCTTTGTTTACTTGTCACAACTGGCTTTGCCCACATCCTTCAGTGTTTTAATTGCTGCATCACGCTTTTCATTTTATCTTCTTGCAACATCTTCTTTGACATTTGGTAAAGCTAGAGACACTAACAGCACTAGCTAAAAAGGTAAAAAGGTAATGAAAAAAGAGGCGATAGCTTTGCTCATGCCAGAGAAACTTGCATTGACCCAAGCACACTTGGGTCCCACATTGATGCTTCTCCCAAATGAAAGCCTTCTTGTTTTAACTAACCACTAAAATAGTCCACAGGTTTCCAAGCCAGTTTTCCTGGGCACATCTTGATTGGGTGTTCAGGCTTTTTTGGTCCGATTGTTCCTCCTTAAGCTGTAGCATTTTTTAAGGAATATGAGATATGTCAAAAATGGGCAGTGAAACTACTCTTATGACAAAGCTTAGGAGAAACAAATTATTCCCTAAGAGTTGGTACTAAAGCCAATTTAGTAGTCCAGAAAACACAAAATGAAGTCAGTCAATACTCATTAAAGTGTCTGTCTCAAGTCTTGTAACATGCAGCTTGTGAACAAAAGTTTGTGCTTCCCTCCGCTGAACTCAGAGTAGGACACAGTGAAGCTGGAGGCAATAGAGGCCCACAGAATTCTTAATTTTTATGGAATTCTATAAACACTAAATGGTCAAATAAATCATTATTTACCCCCAAATGCCTACAATGTTGTTAGGATGCATGCTACTGGGGAGCCTTCAGGAGCAACAGGACATGCCACATCTGGCTCTATATACAGGAGATTTCACAGTGGGTAAAAGGTGGAAAAAAGGAATACTAAAGACAGTTACTTGTCAAATTACCCTGAGAAAACTTTTGGTTGCAGTACAGTGAATGTGAAATAAGAATAAGGGGAATTTCCAAATTACTTGAATGCAGAAAGGGGTATGGTTTGATGAACAGCTGAGTAAACACCTTGACACCTTGACAAGGGAATGGCACAAGTTCTGTGATCCAACAGATCTGGTGCAACCCAGACTTCAGTGATCCATTTTGCTGTGTCTATCCCAGATGTGTGACAATACACACACCCACAGACCTGAATGAGTCCTTAAATAAGAACTGTGTTATAAAAAAATTCAAATCTGAATGCAGGTTTATATCTTCATCCACTTAAACATTTATATTTCCCTGTCTTATTTTGTCCTTAAGGTTTGTTTATGCCAGAGAATATACACACGAAAGATCTGTGATTTTCCCATTGACACTAAGGTCATTCTGATCTCCATAGAAATGTCTGTCACACACTATTTTTCTACAAATCACAACATGATAGACTGTAATGATGCCTTTTAAGATGTCATCGTATGTGATGTTAACAAGTATTTTGGGAAATCTAAATGGCAGTGTCATTGGCAGAATGCTCCACAAAGGCAATGATATACTGTCAGAGGATCATATCTTTANTCCCTTCCCTTCCCTTCCCTTCCCCTCCTTATTTACTAAATCATAAACATTAAGACTGCAATTATCCCATATAACTTTTGTCTCTGCAGTAACATCTGCCAAAACAGAGCATTAATACTCACAGAAAATTTCAGTGCAAGGTGACTTCCCAGTACAGGTGCAGGTCTCTGATAGGGAACCCTTTGAAAAAGATCTGTAAATCTGGGACAAATCATATTATTTGAAAGCAAAGTAGCAATAAATAGAAAAGGGAGGGTTTAAAATATATTTGTCTCATACTGGCTACATTGTGGATTCCAGCCAGATGATTCATTGTCTCCATTTTTACTTCTTTAATTCTCAAAACTGCATCAAATGCCCAAACACCACTGCATTCTCTTTTGTATGGGATTGCCTCTCTAAGGAATACTTTTTGTTTCAAGAAATCACACTAAAGCTTAATATCATTAGTTACTGAAACATTCCTGAGTCCAGTCAAATCAGAGCTAAGAATTCAATGTCTTATCTATAAGAGATAGCTCTGAACTGTAACGACTGTACATGTATTCTGCAGCTGTGGAGAAAAGATCTGACATCAGTCCAAGATCAAATTAGTGATAACATCAAATCTGTAACAGGAAATAAAAGAAATACAAATCCTTGAAGGGCAGGTATAAATTGGATAAACCCAAATCCTGTAAGACTATGAGAATGCAAAAGGTATCCAAAAGCCAAAATGTAGGGTTCTATATACCAGAAAAGTATTATGCATGTCATAGCCACATGTGAGACAACATTAGCCAGAAAGATTTGACTTCAGTGTGTAGTCATCAGAGCTGATGTATTTAAAAACAGAAGCAAGAAGAAATTCAAGCATAACACTAAATCAAACTTACAATACTAGGAATATAGAAATTATAGATAGGGCAAGATACTATTGTAAATCATGTATGTGAAAATGAAACAAGGAAATCCATCTGTTGTGGACAAATCAAAGCCAATGTTTGACATCACATGTAGCTGTAAATTTTAGGCATATGTGTCTACAACAGTGTTGCTTGTATATTTAGAAGCAGCAAATTCATCTATAAATTGGAACAGTAAGCTCGAGAAGCCAGTAAGATAGAAGCCTGAAACTCAGAATAAAAATAAATCAGTTTTGTTAGCCTCTAACAGATTGAAATCCTGGCAGGGTAGAAGAAATGCAAGGGCCCTGCTGTGAGACTGAGGCAGGCTCCATAGATATCTGATGAAGGTAAATGCTAGTATACTAATGAACCGTTTGTGCCTGAAGGACCGATTTGGAAAAGTTAAAGTTGTTTACTATGTTTAGCAGAACTCTACAAAGCCTGAAAGGATTCTGCTGGCACAAGAAGAGGAATTCAGCATCTTTACTCCATTCATGTATTCATAAATCCACAGATGAAACTAAAATAAATTGCATACCTGAAAAAGACTTCATGAGCCTACTTCGCCACAGTGTGGGAGGATCAGTGGTATCTATCTGTTGTTCTGGGCACACGTTATTCTAATCTGTTCATGAAATTTTCAGTGGTGACAGCTCCAACACCCCAATTTTATGAAACTTGATTTCCTAAAAGTTTCAAATTTATCTACAACATTTTGTTATTGCAACAATTTGTTTTAGAAACATTTATTTTACAACTCCTCTCCTCTTCTCTTCTCTTCTCTTCTCTTCTCTTCTCTTCTCTTCTCTTCTCTTCTCTTCTCTTCTCTTCTCTTCTCTTCTCTTCTCTTCTCTTCTCTTCTCTTCTCTTCTTCTCCTCTCTTCTCTTCTCTCTTCTCCATTCTAAACAGGTCATCCCCATCTTGGAAGTTATTCCCCACTTGGTATTACATAAATATAATTTTTCTAGACATCCAGTCCCTAGTGATAGAAATATTGACACATACTGGACTAAGGACAAGCCCTTGTGGAAATGTAACATAAATATGGCAATTAAGCTACTGAGACTTCCTCAAAATATTCATTTTATCTGTATTCTCTGAGCATCTTTATTACTGGAAATATCTAGAAGAGCCACCTAAAAAAGCTAAAAACTGGTAAATCTACTGTCTTCTCAGCACCTCTAATAAGTATGTTTTCTATTATGCTCAATGGGAGACTAATTTTTTCCTGGTATGCCTTTGAATACTCAACTTCTTAAGGAATTCTATCTTACACCTCATGCTCCTTACTAAGTGCATTTTAATTTTTTAACATGCTCTTGTCATTTTTGGCTCTAAGCTTGTGCTGAACTTTTATACGTATGCTTAGTTTCTAACCTAAATTATCTTTATGTAGATTAGGTTTGAAATCTCATGTTCAAATTTATGTTTCAGTCAAATTGGTGATGTAGTGTGCTTGCTAGATTGCCTCTGATTTTGTTTGGTAATATAATATTTGAAGCATATGCTGGTTGTCTTTGAGCTGTCGATGATGAGTGAATGAGTCCAGCATCACTAGACACCATACCACAGGTTTTTTTGAAACCTATTTGTTGTATTTGTGCTATCCTACCCCAAGCATTTTAAAGCCTACCATTCTGTGATAATGATTGTTTCTTAATTCTCTGTCGGTTAAAGACATTTTCAGAAAACTCATCCATCCCATTATTTTCCTGTTCTTCCATGTAAAAAACAATGTCTCACCAATGCATTCATGGACTTGCTGGACAGTTTGTTTTCTGACATGCTATTTTGCTACCGATACTTGGGTTGTTAAATCATCAACAGCTTGCATGTTACAGTTAATAATGAATAATTAATAAAACAGAACTCTTCTGTCTATGGGCCTGTATGAGAATCAGGTAGCATATACAGTCATTCAAAAGAAAAATAAGGGAAATTATTTTTGATTGATGCTAGTAGAGAAATCAGTAAGTGTTTGCCTTTAACAGTAAATACAGTCCGGTAGCATCCATGTCCAATTTGGCTTGAATCTCTTAATCTTGTAACACTGTTTTAAAAATGATCATTCTGTGTCTTCTGTGTTCTTGGATAGTGATTAAGCTTGCAAGCAAAAGGAACCTAAATTCTAACAACGTTTGCCATTTATTAAAAGCCAGGAATATTACCAAAGTCCTGACATTTGTGATCCTTCAGTCCCTAAATTGCTAAAAATCACTCTAATAAGATTCATGACTTACACCAGTATTATAATTATTGGCGCTAATTTTCTTCAGACCTGCTATTGACAAAGTATATGGACCAAATTAACCTCTGCAATCAGTTAAATTCTCTCACACTGTTTCTCTAAAGATGGATGTGAACCTCTGTGTAATGTAACTCATAAAAAGGCAGTCGTTTAAGGTAGAGCTAACAATTTAGGCACCCGATGACAGTTTTAGACTTGGAAAAATTGGAGTACGTCCATGGATTCTATTTAACTTTTTAAAGTGACAGTAATTGAGGATCATAACTGTAGCATACAGAGGAAAATAGAAGCATATGTGTACAGAAACCGAACAGTTGTTATTGAAGGCTTAGATCTGCTAAAGCAGCTGCCTTGAACAAAAATTAACAACTATAGCTAGTAAGGCATTTCACAACCTTTCCCTCCTTCACTTAGCCCTGTCTAGAGACTGGGAGAGGATACTAACTGATGTCATGTCTGGGTGGAAACAAAATGAGGTAGAACAGATGGCAGAGTCTTCCCTTGTTTTGGTTCAATATGCAGCATACCCATACAAACTAAAAATATGTCTTTTTCCAAAGCAAAAAACAAAGGAATATAAGGAAGGTTCCCACTGCATTTCCTCAAAGGAAAACATCTTTTTTTTTTTTAATCCTACACACTTCCTTCTACATTATTCTTAAAGCAGCTGATCACCACAAAGAAGTGACTGTACAAAGGCATTTAAAATCTATCTTTCTATCTTTTCCTAGGCAGGTATATGCTCCGGTGATACACTCAACAGTATCAGGAAGTATTACACTCATCCAATACCTCTGTTGACTTGGTTAACCCATTACACACTGGTTCTTTCCACAACAATTTTCCCCTCAGAAGTTCTGCTCTAGTAATAGTAACAAGTTTATATGGTTTGACTGTTCTATGTGAAGGCTTTGTGGAGGATTCTTTTGTTAGATTTCCCCAGGACACTCCATATTATAAATTCATTAAGAAATACTTAAAAAAGCCCACCCCAAAACAACGGAACCAACACTATGCACAACCTCTTTTGCACAGCTAGCAGCAATGGACTACTTGACTATAACTTTGAGAAGGGCTTCTCCTGCAACTGTGCTTCAATCTACCTTTAAACTGTTAATTCAAGAATACATAGATTTGCTTTTGGCAACAGTGTGAGAAATGGAATATATAAACCTGCTTTTAGCAGAAAATTTGCCACAATGTTCCTAAGTCTTCATTGGCTATTTCGCAAGTTCAAGCAGCTTGCGAACTGTCACAGAAAAATCCCTTCAAAAGCATTTTCTGAACTCCAACCCAATTGTTTAATGCCAAGAGCAGTTCTAATCAACTTCCTTCTTTTACTCCTTTTTTCATACCTGAAGTCCAAAGAAAATGAGAACAACAGTAGAAAGAATTCATTATATACATATTAGTGTTCTGAAGTCAGGAAACAGGATTAATCATACCCAAAATACCCAGAAGAAAGTGTGTTTATAATCCCTGTACATTCTCATTAGCCACTTGAAACCAGTCTGTGGAAATCTCTAATTGGGGAAGAAATTCTGTACAAAATCTTTGCCCCAGAATTGACTGAATCAGGGCTCTAGGGGAAAAACAACATGATTAGCTCTGGCAGTGAGTCTCAGCTTAAAGTCTGAATAAGAAAACAGATTCCCTTAAAGAATACTGCTGCTGTTGGCCTAACTCAGAGCACACCTCTAACTGTGGTTAGTTCACAGAAATCAGTGAATCTTTTGCGATGTAATTTTAAGTCCAAAGGACATGGCTCGGAGGATTTTTTTTTGGCCTTTCTGTTCCTATGAGGGTTACAGCAATCACAGTCACCTATTGACAACTTCCTCCCTATTTTAGTATAGACTGCACATAGGGTAGATTTTGGGGATATCTAAATTTTGGGGTTTTTCTGACTTCAGTTTTGAAAGGGAACCTTTCCATATTTTTTTCCCCATGAATATGCTAGAACTCATGGTTGCTCCTCTTGAGGCCATCTTTTCCTCTGACTAGACTGTAACTAGGAAAATTTAGGTGAAGACTGCACTGAGTGTATGCAACTGCCATCCCTTGGGAGCTCTATCTCCATTCACCAGCATCTCTCTGATAACTTCTGTACCTTTCATGCACAGCCCAATAAACCTGGGGTGGAAGCTGGATATCATTGCATGCTCCAACTGTGATAGCTGTACTAGAGCAACAGGGAATGGAGAAGCTGCTGAAATTACCTAAATGGCATCAACCTCTCTCCAGGAGTGCAGCACCATTATGCTCATCCCCCTCTTGTGTTACACTTCCATGGCTGTGATGAACACATGAGGAGGAAGAACGGGAGAGGATATCTAGGATGGGGAAGGACAAAGCTAGGGGACTCTACCACAAGCTTGCAGTGGAAATGTTTTGAATGGATTAATAATGGTGAAGTAAGACATTTTAGAAGAATCCTGCTGGTATGAGAAGGCTGTGAAGTGGGTAAAGTCAGAGTAAGGACAAAAACTGAAAGTGTCATCTCTGAATATGGTTGAGCAAAAGCAAAGCTGGGGCACAGGGACAACTTGGAAAGTTTGTGAGTAAAACAGATGCTTGAAAAAGAAAAAAAAAACCAACAGTGAAATGCACACCAAAGGAACAGAGAATACTTCCATTAGTCCTCTTATGATGTGGAAATGTGAATTGCTATACTTTCTGGCCAGGCATATGTATGCAAATATATGTAAATTTTATGCAGATTTTATCTTTAGCTTTTTTGATGCCCAATGTAGTCAGGTCTATAATATAGTTATCCAGAAGGAATCAGTGAATTCTTGCTGGCGAGGCAGAAGCATTTGGGTATGGATGGAGATCAAGTAGTTTTTTCTTCCAGTTCTACTTTAATGACTGAAGCAGAATGAATAACTCTCTGAATTAGGCCATGTGCTAACTGGAAGTCATCTGTAAAGAGGATCAGAGGAGCAATGTAACTATGCATTGAAATAAAGGGATATATGTCTTCTGCTGGGAATTCCAAACTGTGAGACACTTGTTACAAGTCACACTCCAATTTTTGTCATTCATATAAGGAGTCACCAGGGGAAAAACTTTCGGGAAAATCCATACAGAGTTAAATATCTGTAGCTTGTAAAAGTTAGTGAAGAGATATTTCACATTCCTTTAAAATATTTTTTATAAGCAGATAGTATATACAGGGCAATGTACACCATTATTCTCTACTCTACACTGTATGGCAGTGGGGACAGGGAATCCTAAATTAAAAAATATCTATTTAAATACTTAACCTGAGGTTTCATATTGGGTATCGTTTTGTGACAAGTCCTGAAAAGACAACTGAATGCCAACCTCTGTCCCTCAACAGACAAAGAGGCTTGAAGACAGGAGAGGGAAGAAGATAACAGTGGCTACCGTTTGGTGAAACACTCCCAAGCATTTTTTGCAAATAGTTGCTCAGATGAATGAGCTGTAATTAACTATTCACATCCTTTTTGTGTTTGCTTTCCACAAATATTCCAGCATATCTGTTTACTGGCACAAATGATCAATGCAGCAATGACTTTGCATTTGTAATTATTATTATTTTTACTAGCAGGCGTATTCTGAGAGATAGTCCCAACCAATTAGAAAAAAAACATGTGACTGATATGTCCAATTGAAGGACTCCCCTTTGAATTTCTAGTATCAGACACTTTGATTAAAATGCCTTCCAATAACCTGCATCTGAAAAATATTTATAGAAATTATTTAACAAAAAAATTCAAATAATTGTGTGTAAAAATGGCAAACAGAAAATGAAGAAAAAGGCCCCTTGTCCCAAATGAATTATCATTCATCCAGCTTTGTTGCTGATATAGGACTTTCTCCAGTATTTCAGCTATATAATCAAGTTTTTTAGAAACCTGAACTGCCCAGCAAATGGGTGACTCAAGGTAATTCAATGACTGTATTTCATCACTACATTCAGAAAGTAAAGTGCAACCAACAGTCAGGTTCGGCCCTGATGGTATCAGGGCAGCCTTAGTTAAGCTGTAACATGCTATTTCACCTTGGCTGAATCTTCATCATCTTATCTTTATCCAACAGGTCCACCACCAACTGACAGCAGAAGTTAAGATGCTGGACTGAGAAGCAGCGGCTCCACGTGTGAAACAAGCTTTGCATTGCCGAATTTACAGGAACAGAAAACATTCAGGGTTTGGTTCTACTTACAGCGTAATGCCCCAGAGAGGAGGGAATGCAGTACCTCGTTTTGGGGTATCCATTTTCCTCACAAACATTTGCACATTGCAGTTTCCATTGGGAGATGTGGTCCATCCCAGGAGCAGCTCCCTGGGCTAGTCGCATTTCAGACTCTATTCATCACCACACATGAAGGAAGTTTCAGCTAAACTCTGTAAGTACTGGATTATTATTTTTTTTTAAGATTTGGTTCACTCCCTCTTATTATCAAGTCTGAGGCCCTCTCAGGCAGTTTTGTCACGTCTACCTTCTCTTTATTATGGAAAAACAGTATTCTCCCTATTGTTAAGGTTGCAACCAGCTTTGAAAGTCCTATTTTTGCCCTTCTTTAGCTTTGGCTTGGAAATTGGTTTGGCCTAAAAATTTCCATACTTTGAAGGAAAAGAAGGATAATTAATTTTCTTCAAACAGTGTATAATCAAACTATTTTTGGTTTAGAGGTCATTTAAAAATTACCCTCATTGGAAATTTACTTATTTAATGTTTTGCTACCTCTAACTCAAAAGCTGCTTATTGCAACCTCTTCAAACTTTTCCTGTGCTTAGATCCATGTGACAATTCTCAGCCATCTTGAATGAAAAAGAAAAATAAAAGAACACCAACCAATAATTTTGAAAGATTGTTAGACCATTTTTTTTTTTCTGCAGATTTTCTGTGGCCGTATATCTGTCACTTTATTTCAGTAGATGCCTTTCTGTTGGATCCAGTAGAAAAGTGGTGGTTCTGAAGGTTCATTCTGCAAGAATAATCCTGGTCTTCAAGAAGAATTGGTCAGGAAGATATTTGCACAACACATGCAATAATAATACTAATAAAAAAATTCCCTAAATTTTTTAAATTATTATTTGATAAATGAGAATCAGGCAGATTCTGTAAAAATCCATTCAGTATTTTATTTATTGTAAGGTGTGTTGGTGTTAGTAGATCAGGTCAGGTCAGTAATGTACTCCTGAGGTGAATGTTTTGGTGGTCCCCATTCACTAAAGCCAGTTGTGTCCCATTTAGCACAGAAGCCCTGACTGGAGCTCATCCTACACAAAGACCTTACTTTACTGAGAGGGTGGTTAGGCACTGGAAGGGCCTCCCTAGGAGTGGTCTCACTGGCCCACTGGTGTTGGAGTCACCATCCCTGGTGCATCCCTGGTGCATCCCTTCGGGCATGCTCTTGTGTCCGAGATTGTTGAGTGTGGTGCTTGTTGTTATGGTGGGACTTATTTAGGTGTGGGTGGTTTTGTTTGTTTCTGGTTGGACTCGATGATCTCAAAGGTCCCTTCCAACCATGAAGATTCTGTGATTCTGTGACCCCTGAGAAACACAGCTTAGTGCCTGCTACTTCTTTTCATAGATTGCTCCACCTGCATCACTCTACCTGTTACTCTGGGTGTAGCCAGAAGAACCCTTTGTGAATATAATGAAGGAAAACATTTCATTACAGGAAAGGCGAAAGCAGCTGCCACGAGAGCAGTAACACACACAGAAGAAGGGGAACACGGGGAAGCTCCTCGTAGTGAGCCCAAGCCAGCAGTCAGGAAAAGCAGGTAATTAATGAGGAAAGGTAAAAGGCATTTAAGAATTTCTGACTGATAGGGTTGAGAAGGAATGTTTTAACTAAATCAGAAACAAATGAAATCCTACAAATGGCATAGATCCAGAACTTGACCAGGATTGCAAAATTGTCAATCTCTATGCAGGAAAAACAGAAGTATTCATCATTAGCATGATGTATTCATCTCTTAGAGTGAGTAATTAAATACTTTCTATTCCATTAGTAACTGGGGAGGATGTGAAACAAAAACCATTAAGCATTTTAGAATCTACTATGCCTGATAACTTGCACCAGTAGTATTAAAGAATTGGCTTAGGAGCTCTCTGAATGTTAATGTTGATTTTGAACAAATCCTGATCTGTGGAAAAAAAGTTCCAGAGGACTAGTAAAGAGCATTACTATTTTAAAAAGAGTGAAATGATGTGATACAAGGAGCTACAGGCTACTTAATCTGATATCAGTTTCTCTTAAAACCATGGAAGGGCTTGTATGGGACACAATCAGTAAAAAAATTCAGATTTTACCATAAATAATTCCAGTTGATACAGTTTTATGGAAAACAGGCCTTATCAAGAAGATTTTTTTATCAGTTTTTCATAGCATCATCTAAGTCTGGGTGATAAAGATTAAAGTGTTGACATAATATACTTAGATTTCTGTGATGAATTTTACCACTTCCAAGTTACATTTAAAAAACAAAAAAAAACCAGCACTGTACAGACTCAGTGCAGACCAGTGGAAAAAAAATAATGAAATAGGTTAAAAATTTGCTAATGAATAAAGCACAATTAGGAATTGCAAGTGGAATGCAGTATAAAATAAGGGCCCTTTTAACTGAGGCAAAGGGACTGTTGGAATAGTCTCAAATCAGTCTTATTTAATACTTTGTCTTCTACAGCATTTTGGATGATTCAGAAGGAGGTGCTCAGAGAAACTAGAGGGTAGGAATGGGGGATAATTTGTGACATTTTAGCCCTCCCCAGCTTAGTTTGTCTCAAATAAGAGTTGCTTCTGTCAGTTGTTAACCCTGAAAATTCTGGGTGCCCCTATGCTTGTCTGGCAGTCTTTTTGTGAATCCTTGGCCCCAGTGATTTCCTCAGCTTCAGAATCTAACTGAAAATTATATGAAAAATTAGTACTTTTTTTCTATTTCACTCTTTCTAATTGCTTTACCTCTCCCTTTTGTGTGTGTGTGTATGTGTGTGTGTATTACAAGACACATCCTCACATTAGCCTTCATCACAGTTTGTAAATTTGACATCCCTTTTTTCACGGTCAACATCCCCAGTGTCTTCAATCTTTTTTCATAAGAGAACTTTTTAATGCTCTTGATCATTCCCATTGTCCTTCACTGAACCCTCTCTAAATCAGCATTATTGTTTATAAGATGGAGTCACTGGTACTGCACACAGTATTTCAGATCACACTATAGCATTGGCAGTTTAATCCTTTCTCTATTAGTTCCCATTCTTTATGCATCTTAATATGTTTGCTTATCTGGTACAGCTGCACATTAAGCAGAAGTCTTTACTGAAGTAATTTACAAGGATAACTAGGTCCCTTTCTAAAGTTGGTACTCTAATTTAGAGCTCTGTGAGGTGTTGAGTAATTCATATTTTTTCCACCTGGTGTACCTTACTTTGCTTTGGTTGATAATTCATTTGCCAGAGTGAGTAGGTCACACAGTTTTGTTTGTTTCAGAACTTGCACACAATCATCTCTGAACTTAGGCTGAACTATTTTTTATCCCTTGCAAATTTTGCTGCCTCACAGCAATTCGCTTTTTCTTAGATGATTAATAAATAAGTAGACGAGCAGGAACCTTGGGGCCCAGTGCTGTTATCCTTTGACATGATGAAATTGACCATTTAATCCTGCCCTTCACCTCCTTTCCCTCCACCACTTCCTGATCCATCACTACTTAGCTTCCTTCGTAGCTTCTCGCAAAGAATTTTGTCAGTGGCCCAGAGAGGTTAGAATAAATTATGCCAGCTGCTCTTCTTTATTAATATATTCAAGGAGTTCTAGGAGATTAACACAACAATATTTCCCTCTGCAGGAACTGTACTGATTGGCCCCTATTTGGCCATGGTCTCCCAAGTGCTCTGGTACTTGATTTTAAATTATTATTTCAACTAATTCATTACGTTCACCCGTAAGACTTCCTGGTCTATTATTCCCACAATCACCCAGAATCTCTTTAAATATATAGGTGTTTAAAGACACACATATTTAATGACCATTCCTGTGTTGTTCTAGTGCTCTTCTGTGTACGTACCAATTACCTGCAGCTACTACTATAGCTTTAATAGTGAAATTTCCAGATGATGGTTTGGTGGCAAAAGTAAAACTGATGAGGTGAAAGGCAAGCGCCTAAGAACGTTGGGGAGGTGAGCAGGGTAAAAGCAGCTTGTAATACAAAGTGCTATTACTATTGAAGGTAACATCCCTTACTCATCCTGTTACTGTGAATGCTTTGGTACCTGGGCCCAAACTTTAGAAAGAACAAAGATGCAGAGACAGAGACTGATACATTACATGAAGTTTGGAAAAAAGAGTTCCAAGATCTGAAATACAAAATAATTAGCAGGGCATTAAAGAAGCTTGGTCCATTTTCTATACTAAGATGAACACTGTGTTTCGCAAATATTTAGAAGGAGAAGGGTTTTTTTTTGACCTTAGGAAATGAAGCAGTAAATGCCACACAGAGGCATTGACTACAACTGGCAGCAAGAGGGATTCAAAATAGAGTGACAACATGCTTCTTTTTTTTACCACAAGGCTTAGTGGGCTATGGAATAATTTGCCAATTCGTGGAACTGCACTCACTCGAAGTCTTAAAGCCAAGAGTAAATTTTGTGGTAAAAAGAGATGTTGAAAAAGAAGTTACAGGTTCCACGCAGAAGTTACCAAGCAAAATTGTTCGCATATAAATCTATTTATTATCACAAATGAGTATTAGTTACTACTTATTGTATCTAGCATACAGCTGATTGGTTCTGCAAGTGGCCTAAGCTATCACTGGTTTGCTTTTTCTAAGCAGCTCAGCAACTCATTTTTGTTCCTTTAAATAGCTCAGCAAATCATGTAATTGCCCTCGGGAAAACCAGCATGACTAACTCTACTGTTAGATGGAAAGATAATATTCTGAGTAACCTTAAGCAATGCCTTCCCCATTCCATGCTTCTTCGTGAGGCATGACTTAATGGGTTAGTTCCCACCGCCTTCCTAGCATGGTAAGAAAATGTGGTTAAGTCAAGTGGGAACTTCTAGCTACAGACTGAAAGACAGAAAGTGGAACCTACCTTGAGGCTTAACTTGATCTATGTAAAAGCATCAGGAGTTGGGGAAAGCTCCTGGATATGCAGCTGGGAAGAGGAGAGGCTTGAGCGCTGAGAGGAGACAGTGGGACCAAGCAACCTGATGTGAAGATGTGGTCCTCACCAAACCTGTGCAGGGAGGATGCTTTGGATGTAGCTGGGTCTCTGAAGCCATTGGTTATTCTACTTGGTGCAACCCCACCCCATCCCTTCATCACCTCCGAAGGAAGAATGTAGGAGGAAAGAACTGCTGAGACCAGCAGAAGGTGTCCCACTCATAATATATCATTTCAATATCGGGGTAAGCCTCCCTAGTCAAGAATACCTGTATTAGGTACTCACAATGATCTCCAAAGACTTTCAGGTTCACTCAGCAAAGACTACACAGCACCTAACTCTCCACGCCTCCAAATGTTTTGAGGATCTAAACCCTAAGGACTCGCCAAAAATTTCAATAGAAGTTTGTTGAAATGTTGAGAAGTGGGTCCTGATTTCTGAAGCAGCATTTGGGAAGGCCTTGGTTAGCCACTAGGGCTGTACAGGTATCGTGAAAAGCAGGGTGGAGAATTCTGAAGACTTGCTGACCTTAAAGAGAATCTTGTCTCAACTCAACCCCCAGCTTCTTGTTTCCACAAATATTCTAATAAAGAAGTTTACTGGCACGAAACACAGAAATTGTGAATTCTTACCTTCACTGTTGTGCTGAAGAACAGAAACATGGCATATGATTAAGGCTACCAGTAATGCAAGACTACTTGGGTAATTGACACAAACTGCTAACCTGAAAGCTACAGATTAATAAGCATTCTCAGTTTATAAATGGAATGTGATTTTAGATTTACTGGGTAAAATCTGAATGATTTATCCAGATCTCAGCTGTGTGATTCAAAATAGTCTGCAGTACTAATTGTGAGTAATTGTATTCTTTGTTTGCACCTGCCATTTGTTTCTAAAGCCATAAGAAAAAGAAAAATCTGTTTCAATAAATAATGATATCCTCAGGCCAGCCCACTTATGTTTGGTTTTTTCACTTATGTGTGTACTTTTTCTGGCACTTTTTATTGATTTAGGATATGCTCAAAATGCAGATTTGTTAGCTTCCCTCCTGCCCATAGCTGGATAAAATATCCAACGCTTTGTGACCACAATTCAAGTACATGTTTTGATGATATATTTTTAGAGTGACCAACTGGTGAAGTAAGACTAAATTGGAAGTTAGTTTTCCCCTCTGATGCCCTTTAAAATCAGGAACTGTAATGGTAGTACATGGGACAAATGCTTGACTCCATCCACAGGCTCCCTGTTTCAACAGGAAGAAATTGCTTTTTGAGAATATTTCTTTCAGAGAAAGAACTTAAAGCCTATCTTGGCATGGGACTAAGCATTACAAGTGGAAGGTCCAAGACATTCTTTCTTATAGTATGTGAGAGAGCCTGGGGAAATGGTACACAGTACCCTAGTGTTAATCTGTTTTCTTTGTCCTGGTCCATCTGGACTTCAGATAGACAGAGTAAGAAGAGAAAAAGCAGAAGGGCAAAGGGTAAGGCCATTATAAGCAGTTGTTGTCTCTGAGAAATGGCAGTGAGACTGTTATTTTCAGTCTTTCATGTGAGTGCAGTATGCTCAGATGGTGTTTTGGCTCAGGAGTCACGTTCTAGCTTTCG
Source organism: Nycticryphes semicollaris (assembly GCA_013400055.1). Taxonomy (NCBI): domain Eukaryota; kingdom Metazoa; phylum Chordata; class Aves; order Charadriiformes; family Rostratulidae; genus Nycticryphes; species Nycticryphes semicollaris. The sequence goes on along the minus strand of VXBJ01003889.1, from coordinate 69,848 downwards.
GATTGCAAAGCATCATGCAAAACACCAAGAACTTGAGCTTTGACCCGCTATTTCCAATGCAATAGAGTACAAGCATGAAGCAATTTTTCAGCTAGCTAGTGACTTTAGGTCATATTTTGGAGACTGAGAGCAGGTTAACTTGTCCACTGCTTCAGACAAGATAGACCAATACCCTTCCATTGATTTAGGTCTCCATTGAGAATGATCGAAATTGTCTCAATACCTGCAGTGCAGCTACACTTTCAAATAATTTGGCTTTCCAGATCACTCCCAGGTTCTGGTCTACTGATCATCAACGCTGCATGTGTGTGTTATTTTGCCCTTGCATTACTCTTTGGGACTAATTCAATTTGCTCTCACCAAGATCTAATTTGGGTGAAATGTGGGGGAGCTTTCCTCAATTGGCAATTCACTTCAGGCACTGTAGACAAGACTACCAGGTTTGGCTCATGTTTTTTTTTTTTTTTTTATGAAATCCTTCAATTATATCTTTGTAAAATAACTGGGAAATGAATCTAAGACAATCCTAACCCTTTGTCTTTTGTGCCCTTTGTCAAGCACCCTTTGTCAAGCACCCTTTTATTTTGTGCCTAAGAACAGAACCTTTGGGGGCACACCAAAAACACCACTCCAGTGAGCTGTGATTCTAGGTTTATGCACTTCTAAGTGTAAAACACACGCAAAAAAACCCTATGTGTGCATGAAAGCACAAAAGAATACAGTGTCATCGGCCAGTCAGTGTGGGTTTATCCAGTCTATTGTAGAGGGAGCCAAACCTGAGCAGTGTGAGATGTACAACCAGTCTGTCACTTAGCCTGTGCCAAGGAACCATTGGCGAAGACAGCTGACTTTAGCGGGGTGGTTGTAGTCTTTGAGAAGGTGCACCTTTGCCTCGGGGCTTTATCTTTGAAATGGGATCATGACACTTTGCAGACTCACAGGAACATGGAGATGGAAACACTGTGAAGTACCACGTGAAAGCGTGAAAGTCCTTCAGACAAAGGTGGAGTGAAAGATAGGAGATTTGTCCCTTTTGGGACAATCATCTCCAATTTACCCTCTGAACTTCTGGAGCCTGGCTGTTTTGTTATAGCGCAGAAAGCCCTTGGGTCAGGTTCTGCCTTTCCTAGTGCGGCGTGACATTTGCACTGGCACAGATGCTCCTGTAGTCCTGCCGCAGCCTGGTAAGCTGCTCAAGCACCTGCCAATACCCAAAAGGGATGACTCTGCCTTCATGCAGTTAGAAATCAGACTTGGCAGCAAGGTGGGAGGGTGCTGCAGGGCAGAGAGGCACCCTGAGCCCTGGGGGTGGTGAGTGCCAGGGTGGGGATGGAGTGAGAGCTGAAGGCAACCAAGTCGGAGTGTCAGAGGGCTTTCCACAAGCACAAGCAGTAAGGGAGTCACTCTTTCCTGTGAAAGTCTGGCCGCCTAAATCACATCTCATGGAGTAAAGGGTGCTGTTATAGATGAGTTGCCCAGTGGAAACTAAATTAAACTGCTCCGGAGATCTCAGGAGTGGAAGATTTCATTTCCTAGAAAAACTGATTTAAAACTGCTTATCCCACCTATCTGTCCATCTGTCATAGGTAATTCCAGGTGCCTATCACCGTCACTAGCAGTCTTGTATTGGAAATCTCTTTATATCAACTCGTCTCACATGATATTATCAAAGGGTTCATCTAAACCAGATCCTAGGAGCAAAAAATCCTCATTCAGCTCCGCAATTACTCCTGATTTTAGCCAGATTAAAATTATAGGGAAGAGTTGAATTTTAATTCTCTTCAAATTCTGGCATAAAAGCCTAATTATGATGTTTTTGTGCTGAATGCATTTCATAAGCAGGTGATACAAATAAATTCCTGAGCAGAGGGTTCTGCAGAGGAGTAGGCAATGGTAGTTTTGTTACTCCAACCATACTGATTGAGTGAGGCTTCACAGATGCATGATTGGTGTTTTACTCTTGTCTCATTGGACACTTTTTGAATACATATAATACTATTTTCAAGTATATTTCCACAAGCAATAAGAAAAAGACAGTTCATAAGGCATACACAAAGGAAAACTTCCTCTTTTGAAAAACTCAGTAATTTTTAAAACTTTTTACTGAGGATTACTATTAGGTGTTTGGCTTGTTGCTACTGTCTTAGTGTTGAAGCCAGCTGAATACACACTTCAGTGATGAAGTACTTCACTTTATCTTCTTGTGGTTTTTCTTAAATATTTGCATTTAGATAGCACTCCTGTAATATGAGAAATCTTACGGAAAACTAGAATTTCATAAATTGCAGGGAAAAGGAAGATAGAAAGATTATGTGTGAGAGACAAGGAAAGGAGGGAGGAAGAAAAGGGGAAGAAGGGCTTATGAAACAAAATTAGGAAGCAAAGGGGACACTAATAAGAGGGCACATACAGCAAAGGGAAAGTTTGAAGAAAATGAGATAAAAATACTCTTGCAATGCTTTATTTTTTTTTTTCTAATCTTAAATGAGGGAAACACAGAGAGAATGTAAGAGCTTGTATTTCTTTCAATTCAGCCTTTAAAGAAAATGAAATCTCAAACTTTGGGCCGCTGTCACCAGTCTCCTGGCACTGCAATACCTTGTTCAAGATGCAAGACTGTTGTGACTCAACCAGAGAATTATCCCACAGCCTCCACCTGCCTGGGACTAGAGCCAGGCAAAGGCCTGCAATATGTTTGCTCACCTTTTGGCACCAGGAAACACAGAAAACTGAAATACAACTTCTCCAAGTAAATGTTTTCATTTCATATCAACCTCTGCAAAGGCATATTTTACACGACATTGGAAAATCTGTCAGCCATCCCAGTTGCCTTCCAGTTCTTTCTAGAGAGAGTCTACTTTGAAGTGCAGCAGTAAAAGCCCAAAAGATCAGTTCAGGTTTTGTCTGCACCAAAGAGCTGATCTCTTTGTAACTGCATCAGTGGCAGGGAAGCAGTTTAGAAATAAATGGGTCAGGCTTTAGTCAGCTGCTCACTGAAGAAAAAAAGAACATCCAGGGCATTTAAAATGTCACCTCCTGTTATTGCATATCTGCAGGAGAAGACAACCCCCATAACAGAGGCGGCAGATCTAATGCATGAGCATTTCTTATGTGCTTCAGTGCAAAGTCAACCAATTTGGTTTAAATGTCCTTTTCTGATGAAGTGCATCAGTAATATGCATAAATCCTTTCCCTTCAGTGTATTGTGAGTGTAGTGGACTTTCTGCCAGAGCACCGAGAGCAGGCAGCTGAGGAAAGAAGGCAGTGAAGAAAGCAACTAAAGCTGCCTTGTTGTGTTCACCAGTGGCTCTCACAGTGTGTTCCTACCAGCCAAATTGAAGCATGCTACAGGACCTTTCCAGAATTATCTGGTGTCAAAACTAGGGATGTTGCTAATTATTTTCGACAGGACATGCGGGAGAGATGGGGAGGGACTCTTGATCAGGGATTGTATACATAGGATTAGGAGTAATAGTTTAAATTGAAAGAGGGGAGATTTAGACTATATATTAGGAAGAAATTCTTTCCTGTGAGGGTGGTGAGGCACTGGCACAGGTTGCCCAGAGAAGCTGTGGCTGCCCCATCCCTGGAGGGGTTCAAGGCCAGGCTGGATGGGGCTTTGAGCAACCTGGTCTGGTGGGAGGTGTCCCTGCCCATGGCGGGGGGGGGTTGGAACTCCATGATCTTTAAGGTCCCTCCCAACCCAAAACACTCTATGATTCTATGATTTTGGTACCCCTTGGCATCTATTCTATATCTTTAGCCCCAGCCCCCAGCACAGTGGCCTCTGAGGGGTGGATGGCTGCTGCCATCCAGCTCCAGCTGTGCCAGTACAACTGATTCCCTCCTCCTCTGTGTCCACAGCTGCTCACTACTGACCTTCTGTTAGAGATTATTCCTTTTCCTCCCACCCCCACAACTCAGCGTAGCATCTCCTGATTCCATTGCTCATAGAATAATTTCCTAACGTGTTTCTGTGAAGATGAGCCAGGTTGGCTCATGCTATTTGAATCACAGGGCTCACTTACCTGACCTGCTGTAACTGAAATGGGTTAGGGAGAACGCCATAAGAAGTGACTCCAAGGGGAATATTTTCTGGCAGAGGAGTTATGATGGACAAGCTGGGATCACTAAAAACCTTCCCCTGGCAGATATTTTACAGAATGTGCCTCTGCCTACACCTTTTGGAGATATCATCAGGTGCAGACTGAAGAGCCAGAAACCTAGTCAAATGCAAAGAATGAGCTATTCTGCATTCCCTGCACCTGGATTCACTGAGGATGAAGTATTTAGCCCTGCTGATGGACAGGTTACTCTAGCGACCACTTATGCTCCTATAAACGACCTGGAGCAGTTACATGGAATTGAATGATTGTACAGTAATTTGAAGGGTAGAGTGCAGGAAGAAGGAGATTTTAAATTTCTTTTTAAAATATAGATATTTGGTCTAAATTTTTTTTTTTTTCAGACAGTAAAAGGCCTCTTGAGAGCTGCTGCCCTCAGTGATTCGAAACTCAGATTTTTGTATTTGTTTTAAAGACTAGAGTGTTTCTGCATAGGAGAAGGAACTAAAGAAGCCTCAAGATATAGTCATTCCTCCCCTTTTTTTTCTGCCTGTAATTCTGAAACAGCAAACTGATTATCATATATTCACTTTTCCTAAAGGCAGAGAGCAAGATGCAGCACTGGAAGTAAAAAATAGCACTAGAGCCTAAGGTAAGCCCCAGGAGCTCTGACTGTCCATGACACTGAGTATTTTGATGGGGAGAATGCACACTGGTCAGAACTGGCAGACTGGACGGCGAGTATGTATGTACTGGAGCCTGCCTGACCTAAAACACAAATTAACATCAAAATTCCCCATTGGGAAATTCCACCCCACCCACCCACCTTATTACTATTAATTTGGCCTCTATCTAGAGCATTTCTGTGCATTAGAGTATCATAATTTAGTCTTGGAATACAGCTATGCATCAGAGGGTTCCTCTCATCCTAAGTTTTATAGCAGATATGTAGGCACAACATGAGATGATATAGAAGACATGTAGGTACACAATCGTGATACCCTAAACTCTATCCCAACCCCTGACAACTGAGGACATGTTATTCTCTTCATACCAACTATGCAGAAGAATAATAGCAAAAGACAGCCTGGAGAGTTTCTGTCTTCATAAATTTAGTAGACTATACTATGTATTCATTGATGCATGGTCTTAGTTTGACCATGATCTCTCAGCAAAAAAGAAGTAGCATTTAAAAATTGCTGTGTCACTCCTTAGCATCTAAACGGAACCATTCAAGAGAGACAAAGTATATCAAAAGTACCTTCTACCTCCACAGAAGCCATTTTTCACCTTGGTTTACAATCACTTAGCTCGTCACCTGCCAATAATCTTAGCAGACTTCAAGATGAATGCTCTTTCTTTTTAGAAAATCCATAGACTCACCAGTTTTTGAAGCAATACAAAGCGTTTGTCACAAAGCCTTTCCATTTTCTGTAATCTATACGAGATCTAGCTTTCCCATAGGATGTCCATGGATGTCTTTTGTGTGGGCAAAAAAAGCTCTGCAACGAGTTTACTATTTTGCTTTGGTAAATATCAGCTTGGGGAAGCCAATGAAATTCAGCTGTCACTGGTTTGTTTTCTCTTTAACCAAGGAAGTTCTCTTTTCACAACTCAAAGGGATTCCCCCAAGGACTTGAAAAGAGGAGATTTAAGCCAACACTATTCCCCCTGCTAGTCAGTCAAGGAGCAAAAGACCTATACAGTGAAGCAGTTTCAGACTTTAACTTGCAAACGCACTTCAGTTAAATGAAAGAAGATGGAGATACAGTACAAAGAGAAGTGCAAGAAGCAATCATAGTAATCGAGCCTACTTGAGACGTTATCTCAAATAACACTGTGAGACTGGTAATACTGTGAGAGAGTTATTTCCAAACATTTCCCAGTATTCTGGAATGAGTGATATAATACAAAAACACAGTCGTAGAAAGCATTAACGTGTGAGTCCACATATATTCACTGTTTTTTAACAGCAGGGCTTAAACTAGGAATGTTTGCTATCATCTTTTTGGATTTTGTAAATTATTTTGCACATGGTTTGAGAGGTAGTGGACACAGAGGGTACGATGAAACAGGTGTTAGATCGGTTTCAAGATGATACAGAGCCCTGTTATGAACCCTACACATGCTGTTGATGAGCCATTGCTCAATCCCATCAAAGGGAATACTCACACAAGTGCTAACTGTTCACCAGTATCAGTAAGCATCAAACTGCTGTTTTGTTTGGTTCACTGATATAAAAGGCATTAGTCTTTTTTCTCCATTCCCCAATCTTCCCTCCTTTATTATGACAAATACATCAGTGTGCCCCAGGTGAAAACATTTGGGATAACAGAATGAGCATCAGTTTGGTTTTACAAGTCCCCTTTGGTTCTGCAAATTTCCTCCAGAGCTGATCTGCGGCTGTCAAGGTTGGAGTGCCACAGTAGACAACTTTGTAATGGTCTGAGGCATATTGCCAAATAGTCCCTTTTTGATTTCTATCCAACACAAAAAAATACTATTAAATTTACCAACTCTTGTATCATGCTGCTGACATATCTGGAGGGTGATTAATTGTGCCCCTGGGGCCTATGTATAATGTTCTACTCTGGACAAAAAGAGCTTTTAAAATCTATCTAAGAACTATAATTATGAGTGAGGACAGAGACCCATAATTGTAAACGGGTTCTCTGTGTTTCTTATTTAAGTACCTGCCAACAACTGAAAGATGGAAAGCCAAAGAGCGTTTTGTACCAGCAAGCAGAATGCAGCAACTTTTCAGGATAAGTTCTATCTGCTGTGAACAGTTTTGTCTAGTAAGAACCAATGAATCTATTAATCTGTTCTGCAAGACAATGGATAGCAATGACCTGTCAGCTTTATGAGATATATCAACGTCCTTCTATATCTTTCTAAAGAAGGCCTATATGCCCTCTGCAGGCTCTGCATGATGCAGTAGCACCGTTAGCAGTCATCGCTGCTGTTGCAGAGCTTCCTTTCCCTGGGCAACTAATGCTGTTGTTTCATTAAGACATATTGCACGGGGTTAAAATTTTGCAGATGGATCCTTTTTTCTCTCAGTGGGTGATTTTGAATTTGTATNTTTTTTTTTTTTTTAGCTGTAATTGAAATAAAACCAGAAAAGTAATTCTGGATTTGAATTTACATAGTTATAAAAATTGAACAATGTAGAGATATTTGTATTCCTAGCTTTAAAGGGAAAAACATATAAAATAAGAGACAACAGTGGTAGAACTATTGATAGCTTGACACTGATACATTCCTTGTGTGGCATCTATATTGATTTAAAAGAATGAGAAAAGAGAGGTATAAATTTATAGGGACATTTTGGATCAAATTTTGCATTCATTTATTAAATGAAATTTATAGAGTACTAAACCATTGACCCTATCATTTGGTTTTACAGATTTATGGCCGAATCCCAAGCCTGCTGAAGTCAATAAGGGTCTTTTCAACAGTAGACTTCAAATCAGGACTTTGCTGCCTGATTCTCCTTTCACATTAAGCATTGGTATAGAACCCAGCAACATTACAACAGTGTAAAGCTATGAAGAAGGTAGATATATTCCCAGTCTTTGGGGAAAAATGGTGCATTTAGTGATTTAAAATGGACGTAGCTGTGTGTATGTGTGTTCCAGACTTTGCTTTGGTTCTAGCATAAAGGGTTCAGAAAGCAGAAAACAAAGGGAGGGTTAAAAGATTATAGGAGGAATAAAGAATCTGGCTAACTGCCCATGAGATTTAACATGGGAAAAATGAAAGCTAATATACCTCAGGAAAAAAAATAATGATCCACAGCTCAGACATTTAACTAGAAGAGAAAATGTGAAGTTTTTAGGGTTGAAAAAATCCGAGTGATTAGAGGAACCAAAGAAAATCGCCTCAAACAATAAATTCTTCCACTTTAAGGTATATATTTAAAGTTGCACAATCTTCTTTGAGCACCCAGGATCATGCAGATATAAAGGTGGTATGTAATGGTATAGATATTCCACGGAGTAATGGAGTTAAGCAATCTCTACCTAAAGTACATCTATGCTTATATCTTCACATTAAGGTATTCACTATTTTTAAATAACAAGGTCATCATCCAAAGTGTAGCAATATAACTTTCAAGTATAGACCTGACTTGTAGATACAAGACTAAAGTGTATTGTCAGTGAAAAGTCAAGTGCAGCTGTAGTCTTTGTGAGTTGGATGCTGATGCAATAGCCCCAAAATGTGATATTTATTTGTAAACACTGCACTATACAAATAATGTCATTAAGTTGCTGGCACTCCAGAGATAAGTAATAAGATACTAGTACCCTGTGAAGAAAGAACTAGGTAGGTATGCAATGGTATTTTACTCCCCAGCTAATGGAATTTGCAAGTTGGTGCATTGGTGTTGTTTGAAAGAGGGAGGCTGAATGTAAACTGAAAAAAAAAAACCCACAAAAAATCTTCCTTATGCCACTTCTGCAGGAAGAAGGTAAAAATGCATGCAGTACTATATCCCAAAAGTTCATAAAGTATCTTTTGCATACTCAGTTACAGCAGTAAAGTGTAGAGACGTGCTGACTTTCTGCCCATATTTGAAGAACATCGGTAGAAGAAAAAGGTGGAAGATTTATATTTCAAGTGATAAGCTCTATAGCTATAATTGTTCACAAGATAATTCAGGCAAATGTTTCATCTAATTATCAGGCAATATTCCTGGCAATGAGCCTTCACAAGAAATGATAAAAAGACCTATGATTTGCCTTTAAAACTAAGTCTAAACTATAACTTGGATGCAACTGTGTGTTGGAAGGGTAAGAAAAACGTAACAGAACCCACTCTTCTCATCTCATATCACAGTGGAGTTTGGAAGTGCTGAGAACCTGGGGTTACCCATCCTCATTCCCATCCCATCCTCAGACAGGCTTGTTGGATCTGTATGGACAAAAAGGCTTTACAAATGGCGACGGACACTAGCCATGGCAAGGAAATTTTGATACTGGCTCAGTCCAAATATTTGCCTATACAGATATACCAAATTATGTCAAGTCTGAGTGTAAATTGCCAGGATCTTTGGGTCTTCTGGGGGACCAAAGTAAGATGTCAAGTTACATTGGCAATAGGAGCCTGGTGTGGAGGCTGCTACCTTCCACAGCACTTCATTCCAGATATTTTTCCCTGTAGACTCCTCAGAGTCTTGGAGTAACAAGGCTCAACTAAATATCCCAGGTAGGTGTTCAAAATCAGTGTGAGTTCAGGCCAAAATGTTTCTTCTGCTCTGGAGTGGTATTCTTCACTCTCTTTACATTGCTTTTCATTGTGATCCTTTGCTGCACCTTTTCTTAAATTAAATATGCATCCAAACCCATAACTTTGTGTCCTGTTGACCTCTGGCAACGAGAGTGTTTGTACAGCGTTCAGGAGAATAGCAGCTCACCTGACTGGGTCCCATGGGCTTTACCTTCATACAAATAATTATTGGTACCATTAGGATAAATGATGTTTAAGGCATTTGGAGAAACTATTTCCAAAGAAAGTAAAAAA